>CAEFZP010002511.1:0-76005 GCA_903064625.1 Mallotus villosus | reverse complement strand
TAGCGGGGGAGTAAAAGTTTAAGGGTATGGGGAAAGTGAAACTCCCCGTAACCTTAATGACACACAAGGTGCGTGCCATCAGGGCAAACTATGAGTATCATGCGACATGAGTATCCTTTTTTAGCCCCTACTTAAGTATACGTGACGAACTGAGTTATCGCCAGCCGTCATACTGTACCTTCCTGCTTATTCACCACTCACACCAGGTTGCTCTGCGTTGAGGTCCTATTACACATATCAAATCAGTCCGTTTCAATTGCATAAGAGTAATAAGAAATTGACTACTACCTGTGTTTCGATATATGACTACCTATTGGTTATTGCACATCACCCCAGCCAGTGGTCGTGACGTTTTAGGGTTACATATCCCTTGTCTCATCCTTAGCAGCAGGTTCTTTCGTACACAGGCACTTTTGGTCATTGCGACGAATCAGTGAGCTAAAGTCTAGCCCCATCACTACACTCTAGAGATGTATACTTCAGTAGACAATGAGCCTTCTAACCCTCCCTCCTTTACCTAAATTTTCAGTGCTGAGGACTCTACTGTCAAGGCATCTCCAATCATATGTGAGACAAAGTGAACTAATACTGACATAATTGCTACATACTTAATTGTCACAAAACCTCCGTGATGTGACATTGGACCTTATCGATCCAGGGATTGGGAACATGCATAGGGACATAGCTTGTATTACATGAGGTAATCTTTGAGGTAATTCTTGAGGTAGATTTGTCATGCAACGAGGTAGTGCGTCATGCCATGCACAGTACAGATGAGTGTCTGTGAATTATCATGACTAATACTGAGTGGTCGAGGTGAATGTTCTGATGAGGTCCTGGGCCAAGGGATGGGGGGAGATGAATGTCTGATGATGTCCTGGGGAAAAGGGAAGGGGGGATGTGAATGTCTGATGATGTCCAGGGAAAAGGGGAAGGGGGAGAGATGAATGTCTGATGATGTCCAGGGGAAAGGGAAGGGGAGATGAATGTCTGATGATGTCCTGGGGAAAAGGGAAGGGGGGATGTGAATGTCTGATGATGTCCAGGGAAAAAGGGAAGGGGGAGAGATGAATGTCTGATGATGTCCAGGGGAAAGGGAAGGGGAGATGAATGTCTGATGATGTCCAGGGGAAAGGGAAGGGATGATGTTTTTGGAAAAGGGAATGTGTGAGTGTATGCTCTGGAAAGGGAGGGTGTGGTTAGATTTTAGGCCAGGAGGGTCCGGATCATCCAAGGTGGAATAGATCATGTGGTCAGGTGGCTCCCTCTACTGGAGGATTGACCTCCTCCCCAGCCCATGCATCCCCTCTGGAATGCAATCACATGTGCCCTTGATACCCCGGGGCCGGTGGGGCCGGTGGGTAGGTGGGATGATCTTCTCTCCCTACTTGTTGTCTGCCAGCCAGCGTCGCCTTCAGCTTTGCTCTCTCCTCTTGAAGCGGTTCCACCTCCGAATCTGGGCTCGTCCTCTCTTCCTGGCTTTATTCAGACGCTTTACCATTCTCCTAGACACACGAGCCTGGAATCTGTCAAAATGGGTTTGTGTCATGGCTCCAATTTGATGATCTGTCGCTGCAGTCCTTGGCTCGGAAGTCAGCACTGCGTCGCCTACTGTGTGGTCTCCGTCCTGGTCTGCATCCGTGTCTTCCTCGATATCCTCTGATGTATCTTCCGAGAGGTCTCCCCCCTCGGGACCCGCGGCGGCAACTGCCCTGGCCTGGACTCTCGGAACGGGTGGAGGGCCATGGACTGGTGGCCTGGTGTCGCCTGCATCGCGGGGCGCCTGGATCTGGGCTGGAGGGGCTGGTCCCCTGACCTGGTGTTGGTACGATGTGCTGGTTTCGCCGAACTGGGCATGGTATGATGTACTGGGTCCGTAGGCCTGGTACTGGTACGAGGTGTTGGGTCCGTAGTACCCGTCGTGGAACGTCTGGCCTGATCCGCTGTACTGCTGGGCCTGGCCCGGTCCGGTGTACCGCGGGGCTTGGCCTGGTCTGGTGTACTGCTGGGCTGGGTCTGGTCCGTCGTACTGCTGGGCCAGGTCTGGTCCGTCGTACTGCTGGGCCAGGTCTGGTCCGTCGTACTGCTGGGCCAGGTCTGGTCCGGTGTACTGGGTCTGGTCTGCATCGCTGAAAGGGGTCGTCCACCCCAGAGCCTTTTCCAGTGGGGGCAGTGGACCTAGGTCGGGTATTGGCCGCTCCTGCGCTTGCTGAAGCCCTGTTCCCTGAGGTGGCTCTACCAGCACACTCTCTAGGTTTACGTCTACGGGATGGGCCAGCTTTTGTTCCGAGTCTGACTCTAGGAGGAACTCCATTATGCCTTGGCTGGTAGTGACACTATCACTTGATATGGTGACTAGGGGCTTAGGCACTACACTATCTCTTACCTCAGTAGGGACCTTTGGGGTGGAGCTATCAACTGTCGGGGGCATTACGGGGGTCTCTACCTGTGGTGGGTCTGCACCTGGTGGTGGGGATTCCTGACTTACAGGGGGTTGAGCCATGGGTGTAGGTGGTGGTGTAGTAGGGGTGGTGATGGATGGGGTCGTCGGGGTAGAAGGGGGTGATGCAATCGGGGGTGAAATCGGTGTCTGTGGTTGGTTGGGGTTGTCATGGCCGTTCCACTGGCGGGTGTCGTCTGCCGTGTTCATCTAGTGACATGACACAAAGTTAGATGTCGCCCAATTCTGTATGGCCCCCCTTGTCCAAATCTGGTGTATCCCTTGCTGTTTGTACTTCCCTCATTTCAGTGTATATTTCTTCCCAGGTTTGGTAGTCATTGGGAACTGCATGCAGTGGTTGGCGGTCCTCTAACATTAGTATGGGAAATTGTCCTGTTATTACACCTGCCATTCTTTTAATCAGTTGGCTCACCATCGGTAATATACAGCATGCGGCCACCACCACGATTATCATTATCACTGCTAACGCCATTGCAATTCCTCTAAATAATTTAGGCCATGTTAAACTTTTCAGCCAGCTCCATAGTGCGTTTGTACCGGTTTTCCAGTTGGAATGAATTACATGTTCCTGTCGCAGGTCTCTTAGGTTCATTAAAGCCTTTGTGAGATTCCCCCCCTCTCCGGTGTGCATGGGAATGACCGTGCAGCACTCATCTCCAATCTGACTGCATACGGATTGCGACTCGGCTAATAATGTCTCTAGCATGAACCGGTTTTGCAGGGCCATCAGGGATGTGGCATGCAATTGCTCCTTTACTCCTTCTAGCGCGGCTATGGTGTAATTTATGAACCGCTGTTGGTTGTACCATAAGTAGTTTATCCATCGGCTGTTGCGTGCTACGTATTGAGCATTCACTACATTACCGAAAAGGGGTACTGATCCTGCTATGCGTCCTGAGACTATCCAGTCATTACTTATTGCCAAATGTTCTGTGGGGGTACCGTAGGGTACTTGGTCATATGAGATGTATAGGTTGTCTTTTTTCTTCCATTGAGTGTCTCTTTTGTTCCTGTTTGATGGGGGCGGGTCTGGTTGTGGGAGTAACACTGTTACTTTTCCAGTTAACATAGTTGGGGCGCAGATTCCTTTCCATCCTGGCTCTAACTTAATCTTTAACCTATCGTCTCCGTCACATACCCAAAATATGTCGCCCAGAGGAACTGTTCCCTCTGAGTAGCTAGGTATGCGATATTGTTCAGCTTTTGTGGGTTTTGTGGCTCTTATGCTGTAGATAATGCTGTGTCCATCTGCTACTAACTGTTGGCATTTCAGTTTAGCCTTATTTGTTGTGGTGCACAGTCTGCCATAAGCTTCCTGTCTGCACCGCACTAACTTTTGGAGTCAGTCTGTAGCCCACGCCTAACTACATCTGCAACCTCGTTGCCTCGCGCGATGCAAAATGGAAAGACAAGGGTCGTTGGGATTTTGACCAGAGGTGGCGTCATGTAATCTTCCTCCTTTTGCGGGTCCTCTAGTTTGCGTGGGCAGACCGTCTCATTGTCACTCTTTGGTTCATATTTATTACTGGCCATGTACATTGTGCAGTAAGCAAAGCACTTGTTTAGGTCCTTACAGGATCCTATTTCACTACCTGGGATGGGTCGGATCTGTGGAAGCCTTTTGGCATTGTAACATGCCACACAGGTTTCTTGGCTTACTTGTCGAGCTGAATACTTCAGCCAGTCATAAAACATATTGGACTTTAGTTGCGTCGTTCTTAGTGTCTCGATCTGGTTTAGGTCGCGCCTGTTTCGGCTCTGACGGGTCACGGCGTATATTCTGACCAGGTGCGTAGCCCTCGTGGTGTTCATTGTTCGTTGTGTGTCAAGATCAACGCATTGCGTTTTTAAGCACTTTACTGTTATATTTACTTGTCCCTTATCCCTGCATTTTGTTCTCAGGGCATAGCTGTAGATCAGTAGGTTATTGGGGCCGGTTGTCAACATAACGTCTCGGTTTGGTGGGTTGGTGTATGTTAAGTTGATTCTCACTTCTAGTGTTAAGTATCCTAGTTCGGCTGCTAACATCCCCACTGCCAATGCACATTTGACTAGCAGTGTCTCCTCCTTAGATGCGTTTGTATCATTTATGGGTGCTACCCGTAGTGGAGCTGGGTCGGGTCGGGGGCCTGGGGAGTCCTGTAGTTGTGTTGAGTTATATTGGGGTTTTGTGGTAGTGGCTTTCTCATATTGAGTTGAGTTATCCTTGGAGTCTATGGTGAGTAAATATGGGTCATGTTGTTGGGTTGAGTTATATGGGGGTTCTGTGGTGAGTGAGTCCTGATATTGAGTGGAATTGTGTTGAGGTTTTGTGGTGGGTGAGTCCTGATGTTGAGTTGAATTGTATTCGAGGTCTATGGTGGGTGCTGGGGGTCGTATTGTTTTTGTCAAACTACTTGCTAACCCAATCCATATTATTGTCCATGTTATCAGTACCCATACCCCTGCTTGTATCATAATTGAACAATTTGGGGTGACCCTTTCCTGCCTCGGGGTGGCCCAGGCATTTGATGTTCTGACACCTGTCTGCTGTGTCCTGCCCTGTTCACTTCTCAATATATTAGCGGCTGTTGTTAGTGTTATTGTTGTTAGTGTTTCTCTGATGGGCCAATCTGTGAGATCGTCTGAGTCCCTGCGGGGCGGTATGTTCGTCCCCATCCTGGATTCCCTGCGGGGCGGCGTCGCCAGCCCCTTCTGTTTCCGGTCGAGCTGGATCTTCTGCTCTACAGCAGTGATTGAGATGGTACCAAAACTTCTTACCGTCAACTTTTAGGGCTGTTTGGGTTGTTAGACGGACTCTGAAGGGGCCTTCCCGTCTGGGTTCGTTCCACTTTCGTTTGAATACCTTCACGTAGACCCAATCTCCAGGCACAACCGTCTGTAGGTTCTCTGGAATCTCTGCTTGTCTTTGCTCCGTTGCACCTTTCACCTGTGAGAACACTTCCTTATGTATTTGAGTTAAGTGTCGTAGGTAGCTTTGCAGCTCCTTTTCCAATTTTTCAAGGGGAGGACCCTCGACGGGTCCTCGCAAATATGGAACTGGAAGCGGTCTCCCAGTCGCCATCTCATGCGGTGTTAGAAACGTCATGCGGTTGGTACTCGAGCGCATTGCCATTAGTGCCAGCGGTAAAGCCTGTACCCAGTTTAACTTACCATCCGCTATGATTTTTGCTAACTTAGCTTTCAAGATGCCATTGGCTCTCTCAACTGTTCCTTGTGATTGGGGATGATAAACACAGCCGAATCTTTGTTTGATTCCTAGCATTTTCATTGCCGCTTTGAATGATTCGGCCACAAAATGCGGACCGTTATCTGAACTCATACTGTCTGGAATTCCAAATCTTGGAAAGACCTCTCTACACAGAAACTTTGCTACGGATCGGGAGTCTGGTCCTGCAGTTGGCACCGCCTCTACCCATCTACTGAACCGACATATCACTACCAAGATGTACCTTAGCCTTCCTATCCGTTGCGTCATGTCTACATAGTCAATCATCAGATGCCTAAATGGTCCATCCGGAATCGGAATATGTGCGAGGGGAGTGATGAGCATCTTCCTGATATTGTAATGCGCACACACCCCACAATCGCGTACCACTCTGTGGCTGTTAAGTATGGTGACCACCACACGGCTTGAAGCCGACGTACAATCTCCCCCCTTGCGCAATGGTCCCTGCCATGCGCATTCAAAATAGCATAGTGCAGCAGCGTACTCGGTAAAACAAAGTGTCCATGACTGCTCCTCCACAGACCTTTGTCGGGTCCATCTTGGGTGTGTTGTTTTGCCCCGCGTTTCAACCACATATCTTTTTCCTGAGGACTAGCTCTGTCTTGTGCTAGCACCAGAGATGATAATGTAGTGAGTGGGGCTAGGTCGTCAGCCACCTGCACCGGGCCTATTATCGCCTCCGTTCCTGCGGCTGCTAGCCTAGCCGCTTCATCTGCCATGTTGTTACCCCTGGCAATGAGCGTGTTGGCTTTTTGGTGGGCCGGGCATTTAATGACGGCCAGAGTTGTTGGACCAAGCATGGCTTCCAACAGCTGTGAAATGGACTGTCCGTGGCTGATCATACTGCCATCGGCCCTACGGAACCCACGCTGTCGCCAAATTGACCCGAAAACATGACAAACTCCAAACGCATACGCGGAATCAGTATAGACATTAAGACTCTTACCCTTTGCCAACAGACATGCAGCAGTTAGTGCCTTGATCTCAGCCAGTTGAGCGGAACATGGTTGGTCTACGTGTACCGTTTGGATAGTTTCAAATGTGGTGTCATCGTTGAGCTGCACCACACCGTAGCCAGCATGGTTGCCCACCGCATCCCTAAAACACGAGCCATCCACGAACAGAGTGAGGTCTGCTGTGATAGGCTCATTATATAGGTCAGGGCGTGCATGCATAAAGATGTCGGTTTCATGAACGCAGTCATGTGGTGTGCCATCCACGGGCAACACCATCTTAGTTGCTGGGTTTACTGTGTCGCATCTTTGTATGGTGAGTTCTGGGGCTGATAGTATCACCTCGTAGCCAGTTCTTCTGGCTTGTGTCAACACAAATCTGGGACTTGTGAGCAACGCATACAGTTGATGGGACGTGTACAAAATCACCGGGTGTCCCATCGTCAATGATGCGGCTTTCTTAAACGCAAAAACAGCGGCTGCCAGTCCCTGATAGCAGGGTGGCAGTCCTGCCTCTACACTATCGAGTTTTGTACTGTAATAGGCTAATGGTTGTTTTCCTATAGGCGTGTCTTGTAACAGCACTGCAGTAGCGTATCCAGATCGTTCTGCGACATATAGGTGAAAAGGCTTTGAGTAATCGGGATTGCCAAGGGCGGGGGTGGACTGCATGTCACTTTTGAGAGCCAAAAATGCTCCCTCCGCCTCCTCGGTCCACTGCAATGTAGCAGCATTACTACTCTGCCCTGCAGCCCTAATAAGGGCTCGCAATGGTGCTGATTTGAGGGCATAATCACAAATCCATGGTCTACTGTATCCCGCCATTCCCAACAAAGTGAGCATCTGGCCTACGGTCCGCGGTTTTGGTGCACTGACAATCGCTTCTATCTGTGATGAGGCTACCTGTCTCGTATCTCCACTAAGCCACCTTCCCAGATAGTCTACCGTTGCCTGACAAAACTGTAACTTGTCTCTGCTGACCTTATGACCTCCCTCTGCCAGCTGTTTTAACACGGTGACAGTATCTCTCTCACACTGCTCCTTAGTGCCACTACAAATCAGAATGTCATCTACATATTGTAAAATGGTACTAGCTACATGCAGGTCCTGCAGGTCCTGGGCCAACACTCGATTAAACACCGCGGGGCTGTCTAGGTACCCCTGGGGTAACCGAGTGTACGTCAATTGTTTACCCTCAAAAGTGAAGGCAAACAGGTACTGTGATTCCGGGCTGAGGGGACATGAGAAGAAAGCAGAGCACAGGTCGATGACACTATACCATTTGGTGCCTGGGGGAATGTTAGACAGCAAAGTGTGCGGGTCGGGAACTATTGCCTTAGGAACATTCACAATGGAGTTAATTGCCCGTAGATCATGTACCAATCGATAATCGTTTGAGTGTGGCTTCTTTATTGTGTTGGGCCTCCATTCTAATATCTGTGAAGCTGCCCTAACCATTGGTCCTAGCTCCCTGGTCCTATGTCCTTCAGTGGTCATCAGTGCAACATGGGGGACTGAGTCACTGATTTGATACCATTCCTGTAACTCGGGTGGAAGTGTTACAGCAGCAGCTGCTCCCTCAGGGCCCACAAAGATATCCTGGCTGATGATAGGGTATTGTTTTTTATTGATTATCTCTATCCAACAGTCGGCATAGTCGATGTGGTTTTGACTTTCATCATACAGAAGAGTACAGTGGGGCGGCATGAGTTGCGATTTTGATTTCCCTACTAGCATTCGGACCCACGGTTCCCATTCTTTCCAAATTTGGATTAGTGAAGATTCTTGTGGGGCCAATTGTAGCCAGTACGCCAGCGGTGGTGTCTGGTGACGAGGGTCTTCTGTAGTTGTACTCGTTTGTGCTTTTAGGGCGTTTTGTAGTTTGTTGTCTACCATTACGGGCATTATTGGGTGTGCTGTGGGACTTTCTTGGAAGTCCAGTCGCAGACCACCTTGAGTACATTCGATATTGGCTTTTAATATACAGAGAATGTCTCTTCCCAATAGATTGATGGGAGTGTGTGCTGAGTACAGCAGAGGTGCCACAATGGTTTTACCTTCGACTTGCATTGTGAGTGGTTCCGTAAGCGGTATTATTTGTGTTTTCCCAGAAAATCCTACAGTTCGGATGGACGAGCTGGAGAGGGGGAGGTTGAAACCATTTTTCCCAATGCAAGAATATGTCGCTCCCGTGTCCACCATAAAGGCATGTTCTCGGCCTTCTACTGTAACTGATATGGTAGGCTCTTCTCGTGGTTGTAGCGAGATAACAGGCGACATTGTTTCCCCCTCAGGCTTTTCTGGGCACCCCTATTGCCAGTCCGCAGCAGGTGCCGCATAGGGATTGTGAGGACAGTTCCTGCTGAAATGTCCCATTTCCCCACACCCCCAGCACTCCCATCTCTGTTGAACGTCAGATGGGTGGGGATTGGACTGCCTTTGTCCGTCCCATGGTGGGGGTTGGCCTCGTCCTCGTCCCCCTCCTCCACGGGGTTTCCCCCCACGTTGCATAGGTCCACCCCTGCCTTTCCAGTGGGCTGGATGGCTGTTCTGGGGACCAACGTGTACATGGATTGGTGGTAGGGTGGCGGCTGGGAATTTAGCTTGCTCTGCCTGCCCTGATCCCGTCGGGGCCTGAGGCCGGGGTGGTGGCTGGAGCATGACTGGGGCCTGGAGCATTGGGTTTTCTAGGACCTGGGCCGGTGCTGTTATTACTGGGGCTTGCGTTTTGGCTTTGTCCTTCTTTTGCTTACAAAGCTCTCCCAGCTGTAATTGTGTTAACTTGTTGACAAGTTGCGTGTTTAGATCGTCTGCTTCTTGTATTTCTTTTCTGCAGTTATCAACATGGTGGACAATGTGTTCTGAGAACAGCGGCCAGTCCATTTTCATCAGGCCCACCACACCATCCAGACATTTTTGTACGTTTTGCGGCATGGCCTTTTTTACCATGAGCATAAACAGTCTCTGTGTGGTGTTGTTGGTGTTCCATGCCCCCCCTGTCTCATCTCTCCACCTGCGTTGGAACGCATGCAAGAACTTGGTTGGACATTCGTCTCCTTTTAGTTTTTCACCGTCTAGTTTGGAGGGATCCATCTTTTCTGGATAGTGCTTTCTTAGCTCTGCCCATAGTTGGGTGCGGTGGCCTCCAAATCCTACTCCGTCCGCTTGATTCCCGGACACTACCCTCGGCAATTGTGCACCCTGGAAAACTTCTTCTGTTATTTGTTTTCCGGCCGTGTGCATCAACAGAGCTTTTATGTCTCCCAGAGCCAAGGTCACCCCTGCCGTGCTTTCTTCCAGTGCTGTTATCCATTTGTTAGCCCCATCCGTGAGCGTGGGCAGCCTTACTGCCAGGCCGATCATGTCCATGAATGACCACGGCACATACAGGGGTTCTTGTCCGAATCCTTTGACCACTAGGGGGTACTGTTGGGCCACTTGTTCTTGCCCCTCTGCTTCTTCAGGGTAGAAGCTCAGATTGGTCGTTCTTCCTAGTCTTCCCCCATCCCTCGCCCAGCTCTGAGTTCGTTTTAGCGATGATTTATGTCTGAGACCTTCTCCACCTTCATCGTTTTGTGGAGTTATCATGCCTTCCAAACTCAGACGCATTGCCCCTTGGTTATTGGGCTGTAGCCATGCGCTGGTGGGATCTCTATTAAGATAGAGCTCAGATTTTGGCCTGGGTGTAGATGTTCTATCCCTGTGGTTTCTCATTCTTTCTGTTAGGTCGTGTATCTCACTTTCCATATTGTTTATTGACTCCTCCCAACTCACGCCTAGTTGTTTGCTCCTTTCCTGTAGAATTTGGTCTTTTTTGTTTTTTTGTTTTGGGCGTGCCTCAGGTGACTGACCTGGTGTTGATATTGGAGTCGCCTCGTCGTGGTCCTCTGTCCCCTTTGGTCTGTCGTCTTGACGACCATGTTGTGTTTTCTGTCTCCACTCATTTTCATTGCTTTCTTTGATAACTGTCTCCAGATAATTCAGTCTGTCGACTAAATGTGCCACTTCGGGCTTATCTGCAGTTCTGGTTTGGTACTCCAATCTGTCTTTATAGCGTTGTGACTGTTCACTGCATGTTGACCTCCCATCTTCTTGTCCCATGCTAGCCTCGTCTGTCTCTCTTCTGTTCTGTGTTTCTGTTTTACTGTATCCAGCATAGCTGTCTGGTGGCTTGTCCAGAGTGAACGTGAAATCTCTTTTCATTTGCCCTTTTACTGTCTCCACATCTGGGCCGGTACCCAAGAGCGGATACTGTCCCATTCTGAAGGGATTTTTACTGTCCAAATATGGGGGTGGCTCCGCTGGCCATGCTGGTGCGGTGGGGCTCTGTCCCTGTTTTTCCTCCATGTCTGTCTTTTTGGGGCGTGTGGTTTTCTCAGTTTTTTTCATTTTCCTCGCTTTGTGCCTTCCGCTCAGTTTTGGTCATCTGGCGTTTGTACCCTTCCTTTTTGAACCAATTTAAAACTTCCCTTTCCCTGGTCCGTTTTCCCAACCTCCTATCACTGTGATCTTCTGATTTGTGGTGCTTAATATTAATTTCCATTTCCTCACAACACACCAAATCAAAGGATCCATCTTTCGGCCAAAGTGAATTGCGCGCATGCCATCGCTTCATAAACCGTTTAATTAACATTTTGTCGTCGGGATGTCGTTTAATGATTAGTTCCATTGGAATTTCCATGGCGTTCGCACCGCTGTTACTATGTGTGATCCCCATATAGAATTGTTGTGCTCGGTTGACCAAAGACCTGAAGAACTCTGCTGTTTCTCCGACTTTCTTAATTTCCACTAAATAGCTCATCTAGTTGTCTCTCAATTGGCTTACTGAAGTCAGGTGGGGGTTTCACAACAGCCTCTCTCCTATCGTTTTCCTTGGAGGTCTGTTCGTTAAATTCCACCCTCCCGCCTTCACTCAACCCACTGGGAGCAACGGCGACACTTGACAATGAATGTGTGGCTGGCTAGTCCCGTACTTCTGCTTTAACAATTGCCTTTTTGGATAATAGTGGGTTACTGCTGTGTGCTCCAACCTTTCCAAGACACGCCAGGGAAAAAAACCTTTTTCTCCTGGGGCTGAATATAAGTGATTTACCGCTCTGCCCAGTCTGTGAGTTTGTTCGGCTGAGCGTTGAGTAAGTCCTTAACTTTGAAAATATGTGTGTATGTTTGCTTTACTCAATGTAGAGCCGGTGTGGGTGGAACTTGTAGGCTCTCACTGTTAACTAGGTTGTCAATTCGTTAGAGTGACACCCCGACCTCCCCTGGCTCTACTTGGGTCTTAAATGTAATCGTTTTGTAGATTAGCTCGAACCATGCATGGCCAGTTTCTATTGCTATCTACTTACCCTTTTACCACAAGCCGTTGACCTCTTAGCTATTGCACCCTATAAATCTGGAAAAAAGCTTCAGCTCAACCGGCGCTAAGTGACAGCTAACAAGAGGGGGTGGCCGCGGCAGGGCTTCAGATAACGTCTGGTTGGTCCAGGCGTGTTGTATGTGGTTGCGTGGATTTGAGCGTTGGTATAATTGCAAGAGAGTAAAAGAGAGGCTAGGCTGGGATGGAGAGACGGAGAGAGAATGGGAGAGGGAGAGTGGGAGAGAGGGAGAGAGGGAGAGAGGGAGGGCAAGAGAGAGAGGGCAACCGAGAGAGAGGGCAACCGAGAGAGAGTGAGAGAGTGAGAGAGAGAGAGAGGGAGGGAGAGAGGGCGAGAGAGGGAGAGAGGGCGAGAGAGGGAGAGAGAGAGAGAGGGAGAGAGGGAGAGAGGGAGGTTGATGCAGAGAGTGGTGACGAGAGGTCAAAGTTATGTAACCTTAGTACAACTAGTGTTAATTCGTCAATCAAGCCCAGTTGGGGTGTGCACGCTCTAGCGCTCGCGAGGTGAAGGTATGTCACCTTGTTCAAGTTACTGGCTTCCGGTGGGGTGGCCGCGCGTGCTGTCGTATCTGCTAGGCCTTGGTGGTCACGTGTGTGTTTGAGTGTGTGTGGTGTGTGTGTGTTTCGCGCGCCTGACTGGATGACGAGCGACTTATGTGAGTTAGAGAAGAACGATAAGAGGGGATAGAGAGAGAGAGAGAGAGCGAGTAGGCACTAGGGATCAGATCGCGGCGAGGTCAGCGTTGAGCTTGCGCTATCTGAGCTAGGTTGATTAGATGTGTACTATTTGAGAGGAGCGATGATGTGATGTCAGGAGGGGAGTTGTAAAATCATACGTTCGCTTCTCTCTTTCTCTCTCACTTGCTTTACTCCTTTCATCTCTGTGGCTTTCTCGGGATCTCTTGTGTGCTACTCTCTCGTTCTCTTTTTGCTCTCTCTCTCTCGCTCTCTCTCTCTCTCTCTCTCTCTCTCCTCTTTCTTTCTCTTTCTCTGTTTTCTTTCTCTCTGTCTACTGTTTACTCTCTTTCCTGCTCGCGTTTGTCTTTCTCTTGTGCATCTCCTCGCTCCGCTCTCGCTCTCTCTCCGCATATCTCTCTCTCTCTCTCTCTCTCGTCTCTCTCTCTCTCTCTCTCTGCGTCTGGCTGGCGCGCTAGACTTACTCTCGAGAGCGTGGTCTGTGATTTCCTTTTTATCCTACTTTGCATCTCTCGTTACGCACATGATTCGGAAGCGTCTTGCAGTTCGCCTTTATTTCCCACGCGTGCTCACCGTATAAAACAGACATAAAACGTACTGCACAACGCATTGGAACTCTCTTCAACTGTTCGGCACATTTTGTTTACAAAACTACTACTTCAAACAACGGTTCAACAAATTGGTCGATTTAATAATTTTCGCCCACTAAACAACAGTTTTTGTCTCGTCAAGTAACTTAGCTGTATCAACCTAGGCGCCTACTTATGGTACTGCGATGTCCAGGCCCCGCGCCATACGAACTATAGGAAAAGAACCCAAACTTCATTTTCTCACTTGTTTTCTTACGCACACTTACACCCACTATCCCACTATCCTCCTTCCACTAAACACACCACAAAAAAATACTCCTCGCTACAAAAACCTTACCCACCCAACCAGCCCTATCATTGTGTTAAAGCATTGACGAAACAAACACTTTGGAAATAAATAAAATCCAGGGATGTCGCCACCATTTAATGGTGTGCCTAGGATTATAAGTCTAAGCATGGCCTTCTTAGTTAGTGTCATGAAAATAGGGATTTTAGTTCCCACGGCCAGGAACCTGGCCCCTCTCTTTCATATGACCCCATCTACCCATTTCTTTCTCTTCTATTTTGTGTTTCTACGCTAATTAGTGGGGGTACGGCACGAAGCGTTTGCTCCCTTTGCTTTGCTCTCTGTCAGTGAAGAACTTACAACTTACCTACAACACAAGCTGCTTTTTTGTTTTTTGTTCTTTTTGCGTTTTTCCTCTTTCGCACTATCAACACGTCTTTAGAATAAGATTCCGCAACGCTCCACTCTCTAGCACTATATCCTTTGGGAGACTATGGGAGGCGTTATCCACTATTTAAACCTATTCGATGAGTTTGTCCTTTTCAAAAAAAAATTTTGAACAGCTCGGACTGGGCAGTTCTGTTTGTGTCTTTTCTATTTTCCAGCGATATATACTTTTTGTCTTACTTTAATATACTCTCCTCTGTATGAATTCAACATTCAACAGGATATACTTTTCCTGAGTTTAGTCTCAATTTTTTTTTATCTAATATACTCTGTTTTTTTGTTGTTTTAATGGACGTTTTTTCTTGTCGCTCTACCGGCGACGCGCGCGAGACAGACCCCCTTGTCGTCTCCAAAACCCCACCGGGGTAATCAGCTGCAGACTGATAGCTCTCCTCTGTATAAATTCAAATATTTAACAGGATATACTTTTTTATGAGTTTAGTCTCAATAATTTACCCCGCTTTAATTTGAGTTCTCAATCACCTTGGCTCAAATAACTGTGGTCGGGTAGGCCTACCGTAATTAATAAAAAAGCATTTGTAGTTAACTTGCTATTTCTAAAACCCTAAATGGATGTCGCATGCGCGTCTCGTCTTTAAACGAAATTGTAACGGACAGACTCCCAAGACAACAGTAGTGGATCCAAGAGCGGGTTTATTACGGGGTAGTCGGACAAGCAGGGGTCATACACGGATATCAGAGAGGAAATCCAAAGCAGTAGTCGGGTCACAGGCGTAGGTCAAACAGGGGCGGACTGGGCAATGCAGGCAAGGCTTGGTCAGGTTCTACAGGACAGGCAGGGGTCTGGATCACGGCGTCTGGAATAGTTCAGGTGAAGCAGATACGAAGTCGGGGGCAGAAACAAGGTCAGTTGATCACAGGGTCTATCGGATATGGCATAGAAATGTTTTACTTGAATGTTTAACAAGACTCAGCACAGAGTGAAGGGAGTGACTGGCTTAAATACAGAGCAGAAGGGAGTGGACTGATTGGTTAGATTGTTTGCAGGTGTGAAGAGGGAGTGCCCTCTTAGTACTCTGGTGATGCTGATCGGAGACAGGGGGACCTGTTTGTCACAGAAATATACTTGTTCAGAAGTTTGCCCTTGGCCGATTGCTGTCGAAGTCTGGATCTGGTCTAAACACTGCGCTGTGCTGTCACAGTTTGAACATGGATAGTCCCTCGCTCCGTCGCTAATACAGTAGCTCGTAGCCTATACTAAATGCTTCGTTTCGTTGATAAAGCTATCCAAATTATACATAATGCAAATATTAGGCATGCTATTAACCAGTAAATAATTGCTGAACGCGACATTTTAATCATTCATTCGTTCCGTACCATGGCTTTGACAAACGGGACATGCAGTAAAGAACATATATATTTTGCATCAATCTCCGGCGTCCGGTGCGCGCATCCCACACCTAAAATTAAATTAATCTAACAAACATAGGTTCTTTTGAAGGAGAGTCTTACCGGAACCCGACCCGTGGACGGACATGCATTTCGGAGACCGCATAGAATTAGCAGATAAAAAGGTTCTGCCCTACTTTATAAATTTAGTGGCCTGGTGCGGGACCCGACTGCTTGTCTCTCCACGGATCTTAGGCTGGTCTCAACCGTCTCCTGGTCGCTGGCTCGCCAATTGTTGAAGAAAATATCATGTCACAGGGTAATTAGACTCATAGAGAAATGATTATGGATAACTATGTCTATAAAGGAACACTGAATCACCACTATACCTAATATATGCGAGATTGTAAACCAGATGCAAAGTTGTTGAGTGAGTAGGAAGGCCTCTAATTAAATAGGGAAATGAAAGCCAAGAATTGAGCGTCAGAGAGGAAAATGCATGAAGGCTTCTCCCTGGTAAGAAAACTACAAGGCCCAACAGACACAGAACTACAAATTTAGGACAGATTTACGGCCTAGGAAATTCCCCTGCCTTGCCCGGCTGTGCAGGGCCCCAGAGAAATAATTTGTCCGAGAGACACCTAGTCTACAACACTTGACCAACCGGAGAAAACTACATAAATGCATAGAAATGTACCAATGGTAAACTCTGAAATTAATGTAAACGAAAGTATAAAAGCCAATGTTGAACGAAGGATCCTGATTCAGACCCCGGGTCTGTCTCATTGTTTGTGAGAATTGAACGTCGTCGTTGGATTCGAATAAACTCTCTTTTTGCATCGGTCTCCAAAACTCTGGTTCCGTGCAGTCTCTAACTTATCTCTGAAAGAACTCAGTGCATTACGAAAAATCTTCTTCAACACCAGAGCTTCTCGACATGCTGGAGCAACTCTGTGGATGGTGAGAACGTGGACACATGCAAACACTGTTGTGGCTGGAGCTACTGTTGCACAAGCTTGGTTGGCCCCTGCAGAGTCCAGCCCAGCCGGGTTCTCACTGCAGCGGGTCCACCAAGGGGCCCCAGACGCACTGGCTCGATCGGGGTAATCAGATGTGGGTAGTCTGAACCGATCAGAAGGACAGGGTGGACCTGACTTAATGCTTGTAGTGGCAGCCCCTTTAAGTGGTTGTATATCCTCTGCAGCATCTTCAGTGGGTAAGAGTGTTCTGCCAGGCCTAGTTCATCTGCAGTGAAAGCTTCACTGATCTTGAAGATCCTGTTCGGCTGGCAGGCAGGCGATACGGAGAACGACACACTTGACCCATGTATGACTCTCATCTCCTGGCGCACTGTCCTCAGAGCGAGATCTTCTGGTTCTCCCTGCAGATTCAGGGTCTGCGCAGCAGTAGCAAGCAGGATCGTGCGCTCAGAGCCATCATCCAATATGGCGTATGTCTCCATGCTACGCTTACCATTGCGCAGGATCACCTTGCTCACCTTCAACATCACTGGACTGCAACCCGACCGTCGGTCCAGGTAGTACACCTCGTTCGACTTACTGACGGGCTTGAACTGTTTCCGGGGGCTGGCTTGGCATTAACATCATGGAGGGCGTCTAGATGCTTCCCTTTACATATCTTGCAGGTAGTCTTGAGTCGACACAATGCGGCCTGGTGGGCGCGTCCACAGCGCCAACACTTCCTGTTTGTTTTCACCCACTCAGTCTTCTGTTCAGTGCTCAGCTGTCTGAAGTTGGAGCACTGATTGAAGTAGTGCTGATCATTCGAGCAGTATTGGCAATATACTGGTCTTTCACTTGGCTTACCGCTGGATGACGGAGGTGTTTCGCTGACAGCAGTACTTCCAGGCTGATCTGCTCCATGGAGAATACTGGTAGGACGGTTGGACTTAAACTCCCTACGTTTCTCCTTCTTTGTGTCTCCATCTGCTTTGCCACTCCCACTGAGAGTCTCAAACACAGTCTCTTGCATCCTCAGCTCATACTCTAGCCACTCAGCAAAGTGCAGCAGAGTTGGGATGCGGATGCGTTGAGGGTACAGGTACCTCTTAAATTCCGCTCTCATATCCTGTGGGAGCTTCAGCAGCAATCTGATCACATGGGACCCACACTGCAGCTCGACGTTACCACTATCACCGAGCTGATCGAGCATCCCCACCAGCGCCCACATTTGCAACGCAAACTTCTTGAACGCACCAATGTCATTGGTGCGGATGTTTGGGGCTTCCATCAGTTCTGCGATGCGTCTCAGAGCCAGCTGATGTGGTTGCCCATAGTGTTCAGTGAGGGTCGCCATTGTATCCGAGTATGGCTGCCTTGAGTTGGTGTAGGAGTCAGCAATCAAGAGGGCCTCTTCGAACTTCAAGTGGTCCACTAATATTTGATATTTAAAGCGCTCTGTTGCATCAGCAGGCAAAATGTTTTCCAGCGCTATCTTAAGCCGGGCGAACTCTCTTGGGTCGGCTTTCGTGAAGTGGGGAATATTGGGCTGAGGTCCACGATACACCCGCTCTTGCTGATAACCTCTGAAGTTCTGTTGGGCCGCTGGCTCTCTGCGTATGGCAGGGATGCTGAAGACAGAATCGCTTTCAGAACCTTCATATGGCTCACAGTACTCGGCCGTGGGCACTCCATGGCCCTGTGGTGGTTTTCCCATCCTCTTCATGTGCTCTGTGAGCTCCTCCACCATATTCCTGTGTGTCACTGCAGCAGGTGCTGGCCTCTGCACAACATACTCTGGTGGAGGTGGCAATGGTGGGAAATAATCCTGCTCTTCCTTTGGCTGGCCATACTGAGAGCTGGAACGCTGCGGTAGTGGTGGTGGAGGTGGTGGCCAATCATCTTCCTCCTCCTTTGGCACATGATACTGCATACGCGGGGGCTGCAGCGGTGGTGGTGGTGGCAGCAAGGGGCTTCTGTCCATGGTAGGTGGCATTGGTGGGGCAGAATGGTGCAACACTGGTCCTGGAGCACTGGTGCTGATCTGTCTCTGCATCTGTATGACTGTGAGATGCAGTCTCTGGTTGTCCTCCTGGAGCTGCTTGATAGCCTCCAATATGACTGCTGTGGCCTCTGGTGCTGTTGCACTAGTTGGAGCAGGAGTGCTATGATCTCGTGGTCTGAACAGCGTGGGCTGACTTGGATCTCATAATGCGTCACTGGCATCTTCAGCCCACTGCTGTATAGGCGATTGTTGGGCAAGAGGAACCATCCCGGCTGACCTCTCCGCACCGTAATCCCTCTCCTGGGTTCCAACTTGGTAAGGCACTGATTGAGCAGGTGGAGGGTACTGATTGTAGTTAGGGTGTGAGACAGCATACTCTGCGAACCAGGCAGGTGGCCTTCTCTCACGGCTGGGCCGGGCATCGGCGGCGTGACTTGACTGATCGGCGTACATCATCGGGTTATCCCAACAGCGACTTCTCTTCCCTGGTTTCGGCACCAATTTGTTGTGGAGACTATGTTCTCTGATCAGTTAATATTAGAAGTCACTGTGGTGCATCTGATTAAAATGCCTGAGATGATGTACAGATCCAAAAGGTGCAATTTATTGTACAGTTGAGGAATGATGTTTGGTTATATTTGCTTCATGTGTGCGTGTGTGTTTTTGGTTGTATGTATGGTTGTATGTGTGTGGTTGTATGTGTGTGTGGTTCTGCAAAGAAACAGAATACAACAAATACTTAGCATCATACAACAAAAGGACATTTCAACATATAATGCTAGTGACTACTCTTAAACCATATTAATAACATTACAGTGACAATACTATCTGCATTATGCACATAGATAAATCTAGCTAAATAACTCTGTGGTAAACACGTCCCTAGTGGGCTAACAACGATCACGTTAGCATGTATAATGTAGCCACAACACCGTCATCATAAAACGCATTACCACTTCCATACCGTGTCTAACAAACACAGGCTCATAACAACATAACTACACATAATAAGAAGCATTATAAACACTATACATAATACTTACAGGTATCTGAACGCACACGATACAACACTCTTTGCACACTACACTCTAAACAAAAGCTCTGCAAATGTCCGCACCCACAGTCCACTAATCCGCTATTCCCGCCACTGGGTACCATCAGCGCGAGCATCCCAAAACTGCACTCCGATTGGCTGTCAATTAGAGCCATGAGGGGTGCATGCACTAACAGCATGACCCAGCAGCAGCGAAAAGGGCTGTTCACGTGCAGTCTAACGGGCAAACCATCAGTCCTTTGCAACACCTATCATCCTCAAATCTATTTCACAGTGTTCACTGACTATGCTTTTGATCTGCCTAAGCCCTCTCCAGACAGAAGCAGTGTCGTTAGCAGGAATTGGTGTTTTAGTCACTCTGGGTACAGCCGTACAAAATGAACAAAATAAAGGCTGTGCAACATGTATACATAGTCAATGAACACTCTGATATGGATTTGAGGATGATAGGTCACATGATGAAAAAGCTATTGAAGTACATACCTGAGGAGTGAGTTTCACCCCTCAAACTCACTCCGGCGGTTAGCAGGCGCTAACCTCGTGAGATCCGGGTCACGGCACCAATGTAACGGGTATGTAACGAACGTGATCTTGCAAGTTCCGTCAGAGGTATCTGGCACTGTTCACTCCCACCAACTAGGAGATCGCTCCCACCGGGAGTCGAACTCGCCACCTATGGCTTCCCAAGCGCCATCACTACCAACTACGCCAAAGAAAAGCTAGCTATTCAGTGATGCGGGTGGCTCATTACATACCTGACGAGTGAGTTTCACCGATACACATCGGCTACATTTGCATACATTTTGAACAGTTAAATATCATGTTGATGTTCCTAGTTCATGTTGTTGAAAAACTATTGACTTTTGAAACTTTAAATGTGTAATTTGTTGATGGTCCCTAAAAATGCACGTTGTTTAGGCAGTCAAAAGCATATGCTAAGCGGCCGGTCGCAGCGTCGCTAAACCCCGTCTAAATTGACACAATACTGGGCGCCCGAATGTCTGTTGAATATTGAACTTCCAACCAACTTTACCACGGTCAAATATATGACCTTGTGCTCTGCCTCGTGCGACAGTAGCTATGTACTGTAGCATAGCTATGGTGACCTAGCCACCTGCGCTACCAAATAACAAAACACAGTTCCCAAATTCAAATAAAACATCTAAAAAATATAATATATATCTTACATATACATAACAAAACATCGTTTGAGTGACATACATAGCATAGCTAGGTTTTCACTTAAATACTAGCAACGGCATTTGTTACCAATGCGTACTGTAACAAAATCTCGACTGCTGAATCTCCACGATACTCGAAATCTTCATGTCGGTAGAAGCCAACAATGTGAACTTATTATTTAACTGTTGCTGTTCGCCAGCGTGGCAGCTCTCATCCATGTCTTGGTATGAAAAGATAGAAGAACGAGCACACGCGACTTTTAATAGGGACCTGTTTCTGATTGGTTGTTGAATTGGGGGTTTCTGATTAGTTATACTAACTTATGTTAGTAACTCCTCCACTCCAAAATCTCAGCCAGCCGAGCCTTTTCCACTTCCGCGTTTGTTTACCAGAGATTAACGATACCGATAACGATAGTTAACGGAGGTAACTCCAGTTCTATGAGTGGAGTGGAGCCCCATAGGGGAACTCTGCTCCTATTGGTTTACCCGCTGCCTAGTGCAGCTAATGACTGAAGATCAAAATGTATCCGCACCTGTTACTCACTCACGAGCCCTATATAAGGGGGTGACAGCTGTCACTCATCCTCCCAAAAGTATAAAATACAGCCGGGTTGAATAAGTCGCGCTGGGCCTGCAACCCTATGGGGCTCCGCTCCACTCATAGAACTGGAGTTACCTCCAGTTAACTATCGTTCTATTTCGTGGAGCTCCGCCCCATAGGGGAGCTCTGCTCCTATTGGTTTAGGCGGAGTGAAGGAGGCCAGATATAACCCCAGCGAGACTAGATCTAAAAAGACACATAATCTCACAAGGCACGGAGGAAACACCTGCTGATGTAATAATACACAGGGTCTCTCCTCTTGGTCAGGCCGCTACTGTGACACAGAGAGCCGTCCAGGGTAAGGAAAACAGGGGAAGTTTACTTAAACTCTTGTGTCCCTCGCCTGCACAACAGCAAAGCTGGAGGGGAAACAGAACACATACAGTACAGACTTCACGCTGAGAATGTCCGCCTGTCCCACACTTGGCGATATAATCAATGAACAACTCTCGTCTAGGGTCTACTAGAACCCGGCGAGTTCATCTCGCTACACCTGATCCACCAGCCATGCTGAGGACAAAATGCGCAAAAGATGAGGAGGAAACGTCCAGCAGATAATATTGCACAAAAGGTGAAGGCGACGACCAAGACACTGCTTCACAAATCTCCTCCACTCCTACACCCCTGAGGATGGCGGCTGATGCTGCCACTCCTCGGGTGGAATGAGCCCGAATGCCAGGTGGCACGGGACATCTCATAGACTCATACGCGAGACTAATAGCCTCGCAGAGCCAGTGAGAAAGTCTCTGTTTTGAGAGAGGTAAGCCAGCCTTCGATCCGCCGTAGCAGATCAGGAACTGGGGAGAAGATCTGATGCTTGCCGTGCATTCCAGATAGCGCGAGAGAGCGCGCACTGGGCACAGGTTATGTAAGCGTGGGAAAAAAGCTCTCAGTTCGCAGCTCTGTGCCCTGAACGCTCGGCTAAT
Source organism: Mallotus villosus (assembly GCA_903064625.1). Taxonomy (NCBI): domain Eukaryota; kingdom Metazoa; phylum Chordata; class Actinopteri; order Osmeriformes; family Salangidae; genus Mallotus; species Mallotus villosus. The sequence goes on along the minus strand of CAEFZP010002511.1, from coordinate 53,890 downwards.
CACCTTGGAGATAAAAGCCGGGTTAGTGTTAAGGATAAAGTTCAAACTGGGTGTTGAGAGGAAGAATGATACACGGTTAAGCATCGGACCAAGTTATTTGTAGTTTAATTAGTAATGATGCAATCACAAGATACACAATGAAAACAACACAACAAGATGTCCGTAGTCTAGTACAATGAATCAGTCGATGATGCAACAGCAGTAGTCCCACCAAAACAGAGTATAAGATTAGAACAAACGAAGGCCTTCGTTGAGAAAGTGGTCGTGACAGAATATCAGAGAAAGTTCTGCCCATCCCAAGTTCTGTCTCCCCGCCCTTGGGAGACAGGTCTTGTACTCCCCAGAGAGGGAGGTCTGGTGAGTGGCCATTGGTCAGGAGACCTTGGGGTGGCAATTGTTAACCAATTAAATGTCCAGGGCGTTCATGCTGGCGCAAGGTGGGCAGTCCACGGACCTGGTGATGTTAGGAGAGGGAGGGGGGCAGAGAAGACCCACAGGTCTGGTGTTGTTCAGGGAGGGGGGTGGACAAGACCCACAGGTCTGATGCAATCCAAGGGGGGGGGTTGAGTTCTTCAGGGTTTAGAGCAGGTCATCCCGAGGTCCTGATGATATATGGGGTGGGGTCTTCAAGGGGAAGGGGAGAGGGTAAGACCACTCCTAGGTCTGATGATGTAAAGGGGCAGATGGGGCAAGGTCTCCAAGGGGAAGGGGGCATCCAGTGAGAAGGGGGGGGGGCAGGGTCTCCAGGGAAACAGGGGTTATATTATCCATAGGTGGTAAGAACTATCCGGTCGGACTCGTCCTGAAGCAGAGAAGAGTTATGTTCCCAGCATCACCTTATCTCCCAAGTTGACACTTTTACTCCCATGAGCTGACTAGCTCATTGTGCTCACAACAGTCTCTGAGCGTCACAGACTCGCCTCCCAAGTCAGTATGCCTGACATCTGCATTCTTGTCCACACACCAAAGTTACATTTCAGTGTTTCTTATCTGTTACTTTATTAAATCAATTGATCACATTCAATATTTGTATCTTAGTTATTAGCATTACAAAACATGTGTGTTTACATATTCATATTAGATATTGATTGGTATAGCAGCATTGATCAGCAGTATAATGCTATCATTCCCTCACATAAGGACGCAACACTGCTCTTGTTCGATCACCTAAGATGATCAAACAATCCGAAAAAAAAAGTGCAGTTTTAAAAAGGAGAATGCATGAGTACAGTGAGAATGTTTGACAAAACAAACATGTACCATCGACATATGATGATGCCATGGAAACAAATAACTACTCAGCAATTTGTAGGAGCTGAAATTGTAGCCAAATAATCAATTACTAATATAATTTATCTCACTTTACTCATCAACTGTGGACTCGTGTGTCAATGCAGTGAAAACAGAACTCTGTTTCTGTGAATCCCAGTGCCTAGCGTACAAATATCGATCAATATTCCAGCACACTAGTATTATTTATGGTATGGCAAATTAAATATATCTTATAAATATCCTTTAGCAGGACTACATGTGACGAACGGAACCTGTCTCATGAACTAGCCTGCGCTGAACCTGGAGGACAACTTTCCCTTACGCTCAAGCTGTGAGGCTTTTGGCTTTTCATCGTGGATCTGTAGCACTCAGCCCTAATGGTTACCTCTCCTGTGCTTGAATCCTTGTTTGAAACTGACATTGACAAAGGTGTTGTCTGTGAGATTGACACATAATAGTAGACAGACCGAGACAGACACTACGTTAGCCTACAACTGATGCGCTAGCGTTAGATAGCATACAGTAAGGGCATGTACTGTAAACACACTACACGTCCAGATTTTACCTTAATAATTGTGGATGTAGCTTGAGATGTATAGCTTGAATCCCTTCTCCTTCTTGGTTGTTGATGTAGCACTTAATGTTTGGATAATTCGACTCACGTCGTTGACCGTAATCTTCGGGACATCTTGAAGAGACCAGGGTGAAAAACACCATAGTTGCTATGGACGCTGCCTGGGCCGGATGTCACCCCGCTGGCTGACTTCGAATGCGGAAGAGAGTGTGCATATAGCCTATTGGAAAATAATATATAAAATAAGTATTTATATTTATTTTCTTTTAAAATCAAATCAAACCATCACTCCATTTTAGATTAAAATGAAATAAAAAGTGTGTAAAATAAATCCATGAATATTATATTTTCACCTGGGTTACACTCAGGGCCGGAGTGGTGCCACTTTTCAGCCCGGGAGTTTCAGGCCCACGACCGGCCCACTTTTTTTTGTTTACCAAACAGGGCTGGATGCAGCCTGCTTTGACTGGGGGTGCAGTGGACCTTTCGGGGGGGTATCATAATTACAGAAAGGGATCGTCATTTTTATATTGATCCCATTTTTGGGACTGCTTAACGATCCTAGTGTTAATCAGGCCAGAGCGTTGTAAATATTCGTGGCTTAGCCCATTCGGGGCCCATTTCGGGGCTGCATCATAGTTAATGCGAGCGCGCGTGTGCCCGCCTGGCCCAGCTATCGGTAGCCTATCTGAGAAAACCTTTTGGAAAAGATGGAATAGGACCCAACCAACTTTATTTTTGAGGGGAGAACTCCCTCACATGGTACAACCCATGCAGAGGATAGACTAACGTAACAAATGTCAACAACAAAATATCCTCGACCAGCCCAAAAATAAAGCGGCCCACCGGGAACTCTCCCAATTCTCCCGATTACCCACCCTGGGCCTGGTTACACTTATCAACGGCAGACACAGCCATTAATAAATATATATTGTGGCGGCCCTGCACTGTACGAAGTGGACTACGAAATGGACAGGACATTATTGGTGGATTAGGGGGGTCACCTTGAAGTTCCAGTCTAACTCAAATTTAGATCCATTGACACAGCACTTAATCCACTTTAATGATATCATTTAAGGCTAACGCCTCAGACAGACCAGTGACAACAATCACATTGGCTCTGAAGTTTTCCTCTCTACACTTTACCAACTGCGATCCATTTTGAAGCCACTGGTCAATACAGACCTTGCATCCTAGGAGGGTTTTACAGCAGGAAATAACTGGCTCACTCACTGGACCTATGGAGGACCAAACCTGCCATAATTAAAAATAAATGAATAAATAAATAAACGTATAACATTTTTTACTTATACACAAAAAAATACAAATAATACAAATACATGTATGAAAAAATATTAATTACGTATTTATTTATTTACATGCCCATTTATTTCTGTATTTATTAGGATTCCTCCGTCAGTAGGGAACCTATTGTTATTGGTGGTTTTATTAGGATTCCTCCGTCAGGAGGGAACCTATTGTTATTGAAGGTTTTATTATTGGGTGTGCCACAACGAAGTCGTGGTGCATCCTTTGTTATCTCACATATATATTTCTTTATAATTTTTGCCCCCCTAAGGCTCGGTCAATATTTGGACTACATAGAGAACGTCGATGTCAAAAGTTTCGTCTTGGTCTCGATTGCGTTGGTATTACTTTTATTTACGTTCCATTGCACAGTTTAGGAGGATACAACGTTTTTGTGGCAAAAAGTGTCTTTTGTCGGCAAAGGGTAGGCTACTTTCTAGCCTACTTCACTGCGTCAGAACACTCTAGCAACGAGGCATGGATAAGACGTGCATAGAGACTGTTGCTCAGCAAGTATGGTATCGTGCCGCCCCCCTAAGCATCCGTCAATATTTGGATTAAAACATTATGTCAAATGTTGGTAGCCATTGAGTTTTATGTATTTTTATTTACGTGGCTAACTTGCTAGCCACAGTCACTGACGCGCGTGACTACCTCTAGCAGAACATTAGTTTAGCAGCTCGTTAACTTCTGGGAGATAGCTACTAGCTAGTAGGCTAACTATAGCTTTAACGCTACTGGACGGCAGCTGCAGAAACGCCACAAGAAAAGAGGCCAGGGTGATAAATATTTTACTTTGTGATATGAAACACAATTGTGAAGTGTGATGTACAATATAAGCTGATATTATTGAGTAACTACATCTACTTTCGGAAACAGTAGTCTGCTATTTCACTGAAGCATTAGCATCATGACATTAGCCTATGTTGCCCGGGCAGCACATACTACAGCGGTCTATCTCTTTTCAATCGTTAAAATAAACATTCCTCACACATTTTCGTTGTACGATTTATTATGACATTAGTAAACGATTTGTTGGTGAAATTATCATTACCTGTGCTTTCAAACCAGTGTAGCTCACTCACTGCAACGCTGTAGCCTACCCTCGACACTAGTGAGTACAGTAGCTAGCTAGCACTAGCTTAGCTAACAACAACTCTCAACAGCTGTTTAGGAAGTCAAACGGCGACAGAAGCACTCCCCTTACTCAAAAGTTTTTCAATACGTCAAACTATCTGACTACTAACCTGAACTTCATTGCCACAGCCTAAACTTGTCAATCTGTTCGTGAAAATTATTAATTTTAGCCTACACAGTATAACGAAACGTCACATCAAATTCTACCAACGCAATCGCTACCACCAACACTGTAGCTACAGTAGTTGTACAATTTACCGGGGCAGTTCCTCCACACAGGGCTATATCACATTTTGCGTTGTTACTGACAATGATCGCTACCAGTGAGCTTTTTATGAATGAGCGATTATCCACTAAATAAATGTCAAGCTTATTTACGTTTTTGGGGCCATATTTTCAGTTTTCAGAAGATTGTACTGTTAGCTACTGCCGATAACGTCGTTGTTAGAATAATTTACAAAGGGGGTTCTTTATTAATGAATGAATGCAATATGAGTAGGCTAAATGCCTGAAAATATCTGGTCAATTTTTACACCGGTCTGCCAAATGTATTTGTTTTAATTCAACTATGAGGCTGCTCACCATTCCCTCTTGCAGGGGAAATGAGAATTCCAGAGAGGGAATTTCATTCTACACTTCACTCTTAGTATTTTGAGTTGTAAGCAGCAACAATATCTGCTTTAAAAATCTATGTCATTTTAATATTTTATATATATATTTTATTTTATATAAAATATAAAGAAATATCAGTTGTTAAAATGTCATTAAAAAACGGACCCCTCTGCAATCAAACAGGCACACCCTACAATTTCCCCAGAAATTGTACGCTCTCTAGTTTGAGTTGCAACCCTGGCAGTGGCAAACGATCGTGGGAGCAAATAAAAAATAAATATAAAAACATAATTCAAAACGGTATTAGCAGCAATACTTGCACATATTTGGCGCCCAACAAGTAGCCTACAAGGCTTAATTGCCTGAGTCAGTCCCTTTTATAGGATATTGGTATAGCTAAAGGGCCTTTAGAACAATGAAATTGCTTGCAGCTAACATGAAGGAAAATGTGTCAAAGACAACTGGGGGGCCCTCCTCCACAGGACTTCACTCCTGCTGAGGAGCTGGCCCTCTCCAGCTATCAGGGTCGCCTCATGGAGGCGATGGAAGGAGTGGAAGGGGGCACTTCTTCAGACCCTGGTGGCAGCAGCTCGGAAACCCAGGCATATGTCTGTTTCAAGTAATCTATGTGACCATGTTCATTCAACAATGATTTATAAATATTGTAGGAGTGAATTGTATTACTGTCCTCTGCAGTGACAGGAAATATAGTATTGTTGCTGCCACCACCCACTGTCATCCCACTGTGCCATACAGAGGTAATGGTGAAACTAATAGTCATACACCAGTATGTATGCCATATGTGGTTGCTGAATATTGATCAAATATGCCATTTAATTTCTCAAGTGGAGGTCCTAGATGATCAGGAAACTGTGCCTGCCTGCCCAGAGAGCATTTTGGGGGTACACACAAATATGACTCTATTGATTAAATTGCTATGGCGTTAAACTCAGCAGGAAGAGGAACTTCTTCCTCCCCCTGACCCTAGGGCCTCCACTTCAAGGCCAAGACAAAGACACAAGGTATAATCAATGAACCTTGAAACACAAGTAGTCAAATGAACAACTTCAACTTTCTCCAAGTGTGCCTTGCAAAGGGACAATGTTTTTTATTTGTTTCAGGTTGGAGCAGACATTGTGAGGGCCCTGTGTAAAAGAACCCTGGAGCTCGATATAGAGTATAAGAGGCTTTTAATTTAAAAAACAAGGCTGGAGATAGAAAAACTGGAATATGAGTACATGACTGAATGAATGACACTAAACTTAGTTACACTGACATTCCTAGGAAAGGGAGAACATGAGGATGTATTTGTTAAACGTTTTGGTCTTTTTATACCTTTTTGTGGCGTTTTTGTTGTGCCTTTTGAGGGGTTCAGGCAGGAGGACTGAGTAGATTTAGTTAACCGATACTTTATTCCACATGATACAATACATCATGTAATATTTGATTTTGCGTATGGTTGTGCTCGCAGCGTCTCCCTGCCGCACCCAACGGAGACACTGTCTCCTGAGACATCGTCTCAACATCCGGGCAGAGAGCAGCGACCGCATTCCCCAACACAAACCACACGCCAGACGAGATAAACGTACGAGACTGCTGCGTGTATGTGAAGCCCCTGAAGTGCTAAGAATGTGACTGATGTGAAGGTCATGTTCGCCATACATACCCTCACAGGTGTGCTCTGCAGACGCGTCCCGAGCCGTCGCTGTGTGTGTGTGAGTGACGCGATTGAGTGAGAGTGCTATGCTAACTGAGTAAATGTGGCTCAGAGCAGACAGTGCCCCTAAGCCTTATCTAGCCATGTTATCCTACACAAGCGTAGCTCAGAGCAGACAGTGCTCCTAAGCTTTATCTAGCCATGATTACCGTATACGAGTGTAGCTCAGAGCAGACAGTGCCCCTAAGCTCTGTCTAGCCATGCTTAGTCTACAAGTGTAGCTTAGAGCAGACAGTGCTCCTAAGCTTATGATTGACATACTCAAGTGTGGCTCAGAGCAGACAGTGCTCCTAAGCTTTATCTAGCCATGATTAACCTTCACGAGTGTAGCTCAGAGCAGACAGTGCTCCTAAGCTTTATCTAGCCATGATTAACCTTCACGAGTGTAGCTCAGAGCAGACAGTGCTCCTAAGCTTTATCTAGCCATGATTACCTTCACGAGTGTAGCTCAGAGCAGAGAGTGCACCTAAGCCTTATCTATCGTGAATGAGTGACCGTGAGCTGCAAAGCGCTGTGTGTCCCCGTGCCACTGAAGCGCATGGAGGTGCAATCCTGTATGTGAATAAGTGTCTGCAGCCATGCATATCTAAACGTGTAATTCGGCGCGGACAGTGCCCCTAAGCTTTATCTATTAATATGGACAGTGGGCCGTGTTTCACCACGGAGGCACTTCGCCGCCCACAGAGGCCATTGCCTCTACTTCACTGAGGCCCTCGATTCTCAACTGAGGCACAGCCTCTACTTTACCGACTGAGGCACTGCCTCTCCCACTGAGGCCCTCGATTCTCGACTGAGGCACGGCCTCTACTTTACCGACTGAGGCCCTCGATTCCCGACAGAGGCACGGCCTCTACTTTACCAACTGAGGCACTGCCTCTCCCACTGAGGCCCTCGATTCCCAACTGAGGCACGGCCTTGGCATTCAACTGAGGCGTTACTCCGATTCCCACTGAGGCAATGCCAAGACATTCAACTGAGGCGTTTCCTTTACATCCCAACTGAGGCATGGCCTCTACTTTACCAACTGAGGCCCTCGATTCCCAACCGAGGCATGGACTCGACATCTCAACTGAGGTGTTACTCCGATTCCCAACTGAGGCGTTTCCTCAACATCCCAACTGAGGAACGACCTTGACATCCTACGGTGACGATGACAGTCACCTGACGCTCAATGATGACCTGACAAGACATTAAGATAATACCCGAAACATGAAAATATGAACGCCAGGTTTTCAGGCGGTAGGGAGGGTAGGCGCCATCCTCCTCTGCCTTCCAGAACATCACTGCATTTCATCTAATGTAACATTGCACCGCTTCAGAGGACAACGACCCAATGCTTGAGTGGTGAAGCCGAGACCACTTGAGACGCCAATGGTGTTTAGGGTCCGGACCACAGCGCCGGCACAGGATTCCAAGCCTCCCAGTGACCGTTATGTAGTCATGCTTCCCCCGGCATCGGTGACGAACAGGGGCTCGCTCATTGCAGTCGATGAATGGCATGCAACGGCGGTAGTGCACCATGTAAAAGAGGGGAGAGAAAGCAGATTAATCGGCCATGTTACAAGTGTACCACACCAGCTTCATGCTATTACTATGATTAAGTACCCCTGTGTACATGCGTATGTGCTATGGTCAAGTCGCCATTCAAGATTGGGCAAGGTTGGAATGTGCTTGACCAACACGTGACGTTAGCTACGTTGTTACTCACCCTGGAATGAATGCATCCCGCAAAACACTGCCTGTGATGTACGTCCAGCTGTAAGAAGTCTCACTACCTGATGAAAAATGCCACAGAGGATCTACCCTGGTTGATTAGACCCGTGCCTCATTATCACAAGGCGTATGTTGTTGATGCAACACCACGAGGCCAGCCTGGCCCTGACTTCTTAGAGCAAGACCACGCAAAGCCACCTGCATAGCATACATTGCAGAGTGTAGGCTACCGCTGACCAATGGGGTACAATTAGTGGATACAGTTCGACCAGTGCTATGACTTGCAATTGCCCGCCGAATCGAGTCCAACGAGCCATAGGCTACTCATACCCCTTCATTGCGTCGACCCCCAACACAATGTACTAGCCAGGGGCTAGAGTTGCACGTCGCTATTAGAGAACGACAACCTGTTCCGCGCCCGGGAGCACGGCCCAGACGCAAAACAGAGTGCAACCCACATCCATGAACGAGACCGCGCAACGCTAGACCGAGTAGCCCCGTCCACAGACGGGAACGACGACCGACCGAGAGGAAGATGCGCATGCGAAAATAGATGCCTGAGCAAATGACGAAACGCACCTAGCCTGGCGCGAGGACGAAATCGACCATCAAATCATTAGGCAGGTGCAGCACGAATGCAACCACACCTGTCCAGCCGACCCGCACAGGACACGGACAGAAATGCGCGCCCGCTACGACGCCGAAGCCAAGAGCAAACATCCGCTACCGCTAGCGACACGTCGGGATCCTGAGAGCGCATTGCAGTTAGCACCGAGTGACACCGAGCATAGCCTACAATCTTCCCCAGCCATAAATCATCCAGCATACGTACATTCATCCATACAGCCGCCGCTTTTACCCAAGCCACTTCCAAGATAGAGCTCAAGTGCATGGATCATTAGCCTACCCATAAACCACGAAACAGTCCTACACAATTGACATCGTGAAAGCAAAGAAGTGTCAAAGGGAAGACCCAGAAGAGCAGCGGTGGGAAAGTTCACGTCAACATGAAAAGTTCATTTCATAGTTCACAACGTAAAATGAACTAGGTCAGTTCATAGTTCGTCATTCAAAATTGTGACCCAAGTTCACAGCTCCAAAAATGAACTAGGTCAGTTCATAGTTCGTCATTCAAAATTGTGACACAAGTTCACAGCTCCAAAAATGAACTAGGTCAGTTCATAGTTCGTCATTCAAAATTGTGACCCAAGTTCACAGCTCCAAAAATGAACCAGTCCAGGGGCCTCATGTATAAAGGATTGCGCAGGTTTCATACCAGAAGATGGCGTACGGCCAAAATTCGAAAAGTACCTACGCACAGAAATATTCAGATTTATAAAACCGGTCGTACGCCAGGTCCTGCGCACCTTTCCTTAATAAATCACAATCAACGTGAGATCGACCGCACGTGAACGAGCCACTGACCCCGCCTTGCCTACTCCCTTAAATTAATATGCAGATGACCTATAAATGCGCTCCTGAGGTGATTCATTTTTTCTGAATTACCGTAATTCTTCAAGTAAACGCCACCCTCGAATAAACGCTGCACCAAAAATGAACGTAATTTAATCAACGCTGCGGCGTTCACTTGAAAAAATACGGTAAACTGGCTAAACACGCAAAAACGACAACATTCACAGACTGTCAGATCACGGTTCTGACAACAGAGGTGGGGGCGAGAAAATGTGTCCTGTTTGGCGGCCTGTCATCATGTATTACTAGCGACAAAAGAAAGTCGGCGGAGTGGAAAACTCACTATTTGCGACCTTTCTTGTTTTTAACCTGTAGCACTGTAGATTAGATTTAGCTACATGTAAAGTGCATTACAAATAAAATCATTATTATTATTATAGGGCCGTAAATGCTGTGGGTTCCGAGAACCGGACCATGGCAGTAAGCAAGAAGAAATGGTCCGATCTAAAATTTGAAAGTAAGAAACGAGTGGTGGCGCATGGTAACAGCATGGCAGGGTTAGCGCGACATGGATTTCCTGAGTGACTTTGACACCCTCAAATTTAACATAAGTTATTAAGTGGTGGCAGATTAAACAGCCTATATATAATTTCCCGTTTTGCCATTTTGATGTGACCATACATTATTGATCAAACTTACATTTTTTGAATAGTCAACGTCATAGAAGTATCACAGTAACTGTAGTGGAAACTTTATTTTGTAATGTTTGGTGAGTTTCTGCACTTTTCAGTTAGAATTTGCCATGTTACAGAGCCAGACAAGACTTTGCGGACGGTCCGCACACACGGCTGCTTAAAAGTTTCCGTGACGGCCCGCACATTCTCACGTCAAGTAAATCTTTATACATCACACGTGTGCGTGGAAACCAGCGTACGCAAGCTTTTTGTGCGTACGCAAGCTTTATACATGAGGCCCCTGGTGCTTCTCAATACGTTGCGAGCTATATTTTCAGAATTACATCCACAGCCCATATAGAACTACAGACAGCATTCATTTCCATTAGTTTAACGCTGAAACTATGCATTAGATTCATCACATGTCCAATTCTTAATCCTTATCCAACAAGGATTTACATTCGCAATGAAGGGATAACCGTCCCCGTTGTATCTGTCTGCAATACCGCTGCACAGTATCGTTCATCAGGCTGTATTTGTAGCCTACGTTCAGTTCACAAAAATGATGAACGCGTTTAGGCCCAACACTGTATAAGAGCATGTAAACAAGTCGCAATAGAACAACATGAGAACCTCAAAAGTGCAAGAGCATACATGTAGAAAGCAAGAAACAATAACATAAATCACAGCGAATACAACAATAACTGCACACATCCATTGAGGTAGATCACAATGTTTAAACAACGTTCGGGATGTCACGCGGGGTTAGAGGGACGATCAAAGCAAAGGATTGAAGAATGCACAACATTCACTGCCCGCCCGCTGGTCGACCGACGCGGGCAGGCCGACCACGGATGATGCAGCGCAGTAACGACTGCAAACGTGACTTAATCTACAATCAGGAAAGTGCATTCACGCATACCACCCCCCAGCGAATACATACCATACAACTTCAGCGGACTCGTAGTAGACACAGCGTCAACGAGCGATGCTCCAATACACCAGACCAGTGCATATCGTGCGGAGGACCACCCACTTGACGACATCATTAGAAGGCACAGCCTAGTGGAAGGAAGAAACAACCGCAGGCACTCCAACACAGACCAGCCCAGACGTCGAGGAACAGATAGCCTATAGCAGCTTGATCGAGGAAAACCCTAAAACGGCTACATGTAGCAATACCGTCGATATTAATGAGCACAAGCATTTCCGAATCGTTAATACGTAATAGAATTACATGATTCCCCAGGATACGAGCGCAACGCTTCTAGAAAAACAGATGGATAGATTTGTCCACACTAGCCACCTAGCAGCTTCTGCGGCAACGCCGTGCTGACCGCAGACTAAACACTAGCCCACACAGCCGAATTCACCAAGTAGTCCAACGTCCTTACCAGTGCAACACAGTATGCTCACGCCACCTACGAACCGGATCGATCGTACACGGCGTTTGACACGAGAAACCGCAGAAGACCGAGCGCGTCTGTGTTGCACTAGCAACGCAGGAGCCGGGATCCCTGCTTTATACCCCGCCCTAATAGGAGGGTGTGCCTTGACGCGTGATGACGATTGCTAGTCGCGATAGGTCTCGCATCCTCCTGCATGAACCTGGCTTTTCTTGTTTTTCAGGGAATAGTACTCAATCTGTACTTGGAGTTGACGCTTGTAAAGGGAACGGACGTCACCCTGTGCCAGTGGTGGACTGAAGAGTGAATACATGCCTCTTGCAACAAAATTAAAAGGAAAAATACAACACCTCACCTCTGTATGACTTTGTGTAGACTGTTCTGTGGGCCTTTCTGTGGATGTCGACCCCTGTAACTCACGTATTGCAGTCAGAAATATGATAGGTACATGAGTATAGATATATATATGTACATTCAGTAAAAGTTAATTATGCACTTACAGGTACTTCCTCAAAATGACCGACATCCGACAGGGTTTCTTCACTGTCCTGTGTAATGGAAACAAATGGGTATTACAAAGGGTTGCGCTTCCCTCTCTTTTGAAGTAAAACGTTAGTTCTACTTACTACATATGCTTCAGCCAGCACTTGAACAGCAGTTAAAAGCATTGGTGTATTATGTACAACTGCAAGGGGAAACCAATGTCATTACAATGAACCACTGGAAATAATATATGGCAACATATTTTTTACATCAATTCTAAATAAGTTTAAACATCACTAATATTTGACATAGTTAAAATTACTGTGACAGCCATTTGGATTGTACCTAATTTAAAGCAGCAACTAATTATTGCACAGTGTGCCAAGAGAATTGAAAGCTAATTTACCAGTAACAAAGGTATTGCTGCTACTAGTCCCTGGATGTGGGTCTGAGGAAGAGCTGCCCCCTGGGATGCCCTCCAGAATGGGTCGATTTGCATTCAACCCAAGGGCCTGCCACCGGTTCTTTTTTGGTCAGCCTTTTTCTTGGTTGCTGTTACAAACACATTCTGTAACAGTATATTTTTTTAAAGATACTAAGAAAAGTACCATTTTGTAGAATGTTCTTGTACTTCACTTTTACTTGCTCCCATGATCTTGTGGGTCCAGTGGTGGCTCTGACATTAAGTTGAGAACATAATTATGAAATTATTGAAATACAAAAATTATATTGTCATGATTGATTAAACATCTACATGGGTCACACGTATTTAATTTGTCAGCTACCTTCTGCCAGCCGTCTCTCCTGGCTTTTGCAGACTTCGCAGTGTTCCCTTGCGTTTTGATTTCTTCCTCATATTCTTGATAGCCTTCGAGCAATAGCTCTTGCTCTACGGTTGAGAAAAACTGGGCACGCTCTTTAGCCATGGTAACCTCCAGCCAATAGCAGCGTTGCTGATCAAGGTTTCTACAACAGATGCATACCCCCTTTTATACCAACGCATGAAGAGGCAATTATCCTGGACCACTCAATCCAGCTTTACTAATCATTGACAACAGGTTGGTTCGAAGAACCGAATTAGCCTGCTCATGATTAGCACGATCATGTCATCTTGGATGTGTCATTTGATCTCGGATGTAATAAGCGACGTACGGATAACGGGCCCCTGGACAGGACCAAAGGAAAGAAACCAACATAAAGTTCCCACCCCTAACCTACACTACGTCCCAAGCACGCAAAGCAACTGACACATGATAGAGGTGTCCTAACCGTACAGGAGTGGTCTTCCCAGGTCTAGCTAGTGTACTTCGACATTGAGTAATCCCTACGGATGGTGTATACGCCGGGGAAGCTCTAAACTACTCCCCAGCCCCTGAACAAAAGAACAAGAAAACTATGCTGGGGCCCGTTCTCCGTACGTCGCTAACTCAGTTAGCTGGATTTGATTGTTGACGATTTGTCATTATCTTGGATTGTTCGGTTCTTCGAAGCTCATCCTGGACTTGCTGTCATAGCAACAGGTCTGTAAACTTAAACCTGCTCGGGGTTTTATGTAAACACGATTAGATTGAGGCTTTACAAGCAGAGGTGATACAGGAAGTCTGTCACAGACATGTCTTGCCCGTTTTTACTACAGGAACTGTTGCAGAAGGTGCAAGAATAATTAGCAGAATTTAACATGAAACCGAATTAATTGCTCATTGCGTGATAGATAGGCTAGATCCGTAAGCACAGCGCGATATGCTACTAGCCTATACTTTTTGAGAGATAGCTTAGATCGTTTTTTTGTGAGGGTGTCATTTACATCACCAATGTGTTGAAACCACATTATGACATTAAAGACGATAAATGAAAATTTGAAAGTATGAAAATAAAAAAACATAACCCTAGCTTACTGTAATAAGCGATAAAATGGTATGGCCGTAGAACCAACATACACCTCAAAGAACTGTAGTGCTAACAGTAACGCCAAGGTCTCCTGTTCGACAGTAGAATATCTGGTCTGACAAGGGTTAAACTTGCTTAAGAAAAAACACAGGACGATCAACGCCTTCATCATCCTCCTGTAGGAGCACCGCACCTGTCCCCACCACACAGGCGTCCTGCACTTCCAGTTTGAAAGGTTTGTCAAAGTTTGGAACTGCCAGAATTGGAGCAGAGCACAACAATAACTTAGCCATCTCAAAGGCATTCTGGCTTTCAGCCGTCCACTTAAAGGGCACCTTTGGGCTGATCAAAGCGGTCAGCGGGGCTACTACGGACGAAAAGTGTTTACAAAACGTTCTGTAATAGCCCACCATGCCCAAGAACCGGCGCAGCTGGCAACGGGAAGTTACTGAGTGATAGCCTCGACCTTCCTTGCCACAGGACGCACCTGTCCGCGATCCACCTCCTTAGCTAGATAGGTCACAGTTGTTTTTCCGAATTCACACTTGGCCAAATTCACAGTTAAGGAAGCAGCCTGTAGCCGCTCAAACACCACCTGCAAAGTGGAGACATGTTCACTCCAAGTAGAGGAGTCGACCACTTAATCATCCAGGTAAGCAGTACAGTTTGTCAGCCCAGCAAGTACCTTATTCACTAACCTCTGAAATGTTGCTGGGGCATTACGCATACCAAATGCCATGACCTTGTACTGCAGAAACATATCTGGCGTAACGAACGCCAAGAGTTTTGAGGCACGTTCAGTTAAAGGAACCTGCCAGTCTTTCAGCATGTCCTGCTTACTCACGTAAGTAGCAGAACCAATTGTATCAATGCAGTCATCAATGCACGGCATTGGAAAAGAGTCGGGCACGGTGACCGCATTGATACGTCTGTAGTCTGTACACAGTCTGGCTGTGCCGTCTGGCTTTGGCATTAAGATGCAGGGAGAACTCCATGGGCTGCTGCTGGGTTATGCCATGTCGTTATCCAACAAGTACCCTGTCTCTTTCCTCATCAACTCCCGCTTACGGGCGTTGACTCTGTATGGGTGCTGTCAAATCGGAGCAGCACCCCCAACATCTACATTGTGCGCTGTTATGTACGCCATCCCGTAGGGTGGGGACAGACAGCCATGGGCATGGAGTTGTGGATGTGAGCAAGGACACAGAGGTGAGGAGTATAGTATATCAAAGGGTTTTATTTACCCGATCTATGCTGGATGGAACCAAATCAAAGAAATAAAAAGTAGACGCTCCTGCCGCCTACCCACCCTAAGCTGGCACACGATCAAGGCGCCCTTTCCAAACACAGAGGGTGGTCCGCCCAGCCGTCGCCTAACAGGGTTTGTCCTACGGGAGTACAAAAGAGAATTTGTTAGACATGGGAGCAGGGAACACAAGCATCGCCTCCACCTTACTAGCTAAGGGACGTACCTGACCCCGTCCCACCTGTTTACCAAGGTACGTTACAGTTGCCTTGCCGAACTCACATTTAGCGAGCTGTAATACTGTTCTCAAGGTGGCTAGGTGGTCATGCCAGGTAGGTGAATGGATGACTACATCATCCAAGTACGCGGTACAGTTCTCCACTCCTGCGTTAAGCATTAAGTAGCCGGCGCATTGCGCATTCCAAACGGCATGACAGTATACTGTGCAAAACTATCAGGCGTCACAAAAGCAGATATCTCAGAGGCACGAGATGTAAGAGGGACCTGCCAGTATCCCTTTAACAGATCTAGCTTACTCACAAATGCCGCAGACCCAATGGTGTCCACACAGTCATCGATCCTTGGCATAGGAAAGGAGTCAGGCACAGTTACAGAATTCACACGCCGGTAGTCCGTACAAAACCTAGAAGTACTGTCTAGTTTAGGTACGAGGATACACGGCGAACTCAAGGCGCTGCTGCTGGTTTTGCCGTTTTCCAGGAGGTAAGCTACCTCCTTTCTAATAACCTCCCTCTTCGCACCGTTAGCCCGATAGGGATGTTGGCGTATCGGGACAGCACCTGCAACATTTACATCATGCTCCAAGACGGTTGTCACGCTTGGGACATCCTTAAACACATTGGGGAAGCATTCGATCAGGGCCACAAGTTCCTTAGTTTGACCGTCATCTAAGTGCTCGGGGAGAGAACCCAACTGTGTCAACATAACGGAATTACTCAACCTCTCACACTGCGGGAGCGAATTGCGGAGCTGTAATCCATCCTCATCATGTTCCTCCAGGTCGGAGGAGCACAGTACCATCGTGGCCACACTGGACTTGGTGGGCTGGCTTGGAGCACCTAGACATAGAGATGGTTTACGGACATGATATGGCTTCAACATGTTGACGTGGCACAGCTGAGTCGTTCGCCTCCGCTCTGGAGTCCTAACTATGTCGTTGGTTTCACTGACTTTCCTGTCAACGGTTAGGGCAGGGCTGAAACCCAGTGACTCCTGCACGGTTTCCCTTACGCCGCATAACACGAACGGCACCCCCTCGTCCCAGTCCGCCTGGGTGTCCCTGCAATACAGCTCGTCACCCTCAGCCCCTGTGGGTGGTCAATCTATGACCTCTAGTACGGGGATCACTTTTCCACCGGCGAAGCAGTAAAGAAACACCACTGACAGGCAACTCGGGGACCACCCCCACACGGAAACAGCCAGAGACAAGGTCGGTTTTTAAGTTAACCCAATGTAACGGCCCAGAGTTTATGCCTTTTCCTAACCCCTGTAGGAGGACTTGGGACCCCACAAACGTGCTGTCGGACCACGGCAGCACGCTGGCAAGGATGAGCAGTATCGCATAACACATTAACAGCCCTGGTGTCAGCCACACCGGCGGCTAAAGACACCCAGCCCTTCGAAAACGAAGGGTGAATAACTTGGATCAGGTACAGAGGTGGGTTTACATGACCGTGCTACTGGTTGAACCAACCCAACCTCTTTGGACTGACGTTGGGGCTTACTCTTCAAGGTAGGACAGTCAGCGATCATATGGCCTACCTTGTGACAATAATAACACTCCCTCTGTTCTGGTCTCTGGCCTGCCTCAGGCAGCGGACTACTACCACGGGTTGGTGTTGTAGGCTTTTCCTCACGGGACGCCGGGGCCTCTGAAAACACAGTTTTATGCGTCAACGCATACTCATCGGCTAGAACAGCTGCCTGGGATAAGAACTCAACCTTTTTCTCATTGAGATGCACTACAACACGGTCCAGCAAGTGGTTCTTAAAGCCCATATAGCAGGTTGATTTTTCCAACGAATTTGCGCTATTTACATGTTTGTTATAAACATTTTAACTGTTATCTATTGTATTTGATGTTGTTGGGTGTCACAAAACGTAATATAATACGAAAAAGTAGGTACTTTTTTGCAATGATTCTTCTTTCCCCCACAATGCATTGCATGACGTCACGTTGGGGAGACGATAGACCAAAGCCCCATTGAAATCAACGAGAGAGATTAACGAAAGAGTGTTCAGGAGTAGATAGTTTATAGATAAATACATAGATAGAATATATAATAAGCATAGATATAAAGATCAAGAGATATATATATAGATTGCATAGATAGATATATATATATATATATAGAGAGAGAAATAGATAGACAGACAGCCAGATAGCATAGCATAGCTAGCTAGCACTAGATAAATAAACAGCTACTAGTAGCCTACTAGCCTACATATATAGATATAGAGATAAAGCTAGATAGACATATGTATAGGTAGGAAAAATGGTAAACTACTGTGTTTGTGGGGGGTGACAAACTCTCTGTCTGCCCTGGCCCGAGACCGAGAAGCACTGAAAAGCTCGGTGCCGCCCGCCGCAAGCGAGAGCTGGCAACGGTAAGCCTCAGGCTAATGTTTACAAGCTGCAGTGCACGTTGGCTAGCCCCATAACATGAACCCCCCAACTACAGTCATAATCAGTGTGACATTAGAAAAGTCTGAGGCCCCCTTCCACACTAACCCGGGTAAATTTAGAAACGCATACATATGTCTCCGTTTGCACTTCCCGGCCACACTAATACGGAGAATTCGGACACTGAAAACGGAGCTTTTCGAATACGCTCCCCTAGCCGGAGACATTTGAAAACGCCGGGTATACGCGTAGTAGTGTGGACGGGGTACACGGAGATTTTAAGATACGATGACATTAGAAAAGCACATTTCGTGACTCATGAATATGAACCAAAACAAAATTGTTTTTAAGTAGCTATGTACAAAAGCTAGTCATATCTAGCTAGATAGCGCGCCATGGCTAGTGTTTGGATCACGAGTGATCATCAAACGGCTTTCATAACTGTGTTTTTGATTTAGTTGATTGATTTAGTTTCCCCTTTCCTGATAGAACGTCACTATTACGGAACTCAAAACGTGGAATATCTAATCGGAAATGTGTTTACAACGTCGGGGAAAAGATTTTATTAGGGATTGACTTGGGGGGGGGAGAATTTCACAGGTGGGACTAGTAAATTAGCCCATAGCTAGCATGATGCCTTCTAGATCTAGATAAGAGCTACTTATCTGAACTAACGACATGATAACTGTCACATCTGTAGATATAAAGAAAACGTTGACTTTCACTCGGTGCTATTCACTGACAGTAAAAAAAATATTAGTTATTGTATGCACTGCTGTCCGTAGACAAGCTCCAGCGCTCCAGCGCTCCGTTGCCGTTGCTAACTCAGCAGGACACTTCACCAACTCTCCACTCATTCTCCTCGGACCATCCATTTAATTGGCTTTGGCGGCCATCAGGTCTAGGCAATTCCTCATTTGACCTCTCTCGTCTATTTGGTTCGATATTATACGGCTGCGGGCCATCGTACATTTTAGTGGTTATTGCCACCTCTTCCTCATCCCAGTCAATTGCCATAGTTCTAGTACTAGACTGAGGCTACTCTCCTCCACGACTCCCCAACGTGACGTCACCGCCGAATTGCTAATGCTAACAAAAAAAACGTACAAAACTGGTCTTAAACACCATTTTGAGACACCATTTTGAGATTTCTTGAATAATATACATATCTTGAGTGCTGTATGTACCCATTCATCGACAGTGGTGGTTAACCTGCTATATGGGCTTTAAAATCCTCTAACAGGAGTAACTCCCTGACTTCTGCCAACGTGTGGGCCTTGCTAGCAGCGCACCACTTGTCAAACAACTTTTGCTTGTCCCTGGCAAACTCGACATACGTTCTCGTCTGCACTTTCTTATGATTTTCTGAAGCACTGCCTGTTCGTAACACCGTGGCCTTTACTGTGTCATAGCTCAGACTGTCGTCCAGGGAGAGCGAAGCCACGACTTCTTGGGCTCTACCCGACAACCGACATTGGAGTAATAGGGGCCAAACCTCCTTAGGCCATTTGAGAGCCATTGCCACTCACTCAAATGTTGAAAAATAACTATCCACCTCAGCCTCACGGAACGGTGGAACAAGAGCAATGTTCTTGCTCACTTCGAAGTGACCCTGCACACCGCCAGGCGGAGGTACCGCGTCCAAACCAGCGTCCAGCTCCAACCTTCTAATGCGTACAGCCTGATCTGCCTGTATCCTTTGACTCTCCAATTCAAACTCACCGCCCTTTCGAGAGGGGAGGTGGTATCACCTTCTCCTCCTCGTCCACCTCCTCTTCCTCGTCCACCTCCTCTTCCTCGTCCAACTCCTCTTCCTCGTCCAACCCCTCTTCCTCGTCCAACTCCTCTTCCTCGTCTACCTTTACAGTGAGAACTCCTTGTTCTATCAAAGCAGCCTGCACAGCCTCGAACAATTCTCTCTTTCTGGCCTGCTTCCTAACCGCTACCTGGTAGTGGTCCACAAGTCTGCCTTGCGCAACCCCTCCAGCAACTCTAGAGAGAAGTGGCCTCAATGAAAGCAGCGACTGCCGACTCAGCCATTCTGAGTGTAATAGTGTAGCCGATGCGTAGCGGTGAAACTCACTCCTCAGGTATGTAATGAGCCACCCGCGTCATTGAATAGCTAGCTTTTCTTTGGCGTAGTTGGTAGTGGTGGCGCTTGGGAAGCCAGAGGTGGCGAGTTCGACTCCTGGTGGGAACGATCTCCCGATGGTGATCAGTGCCAGATACCTCTGACAGAACTTGACAAGACCACGGTCGCTACATTCCCGATACATTGGTGCCATAACCCGGATCTCACGAGGTTAGCGCCTGCTAACCGCCGGAGTGAGTTTGAGGGGTGAATGTAGCCGATGCGTAGCGGTGAAACTCTAAGTATGATGTGAGTAGGATGATAGGGAGCTGACTTGATGTGCTGGATTCCGTTAGCTTCCATGAATGACTGGAACTCTACAGACACCAGTTGCGGGCCGTTATCGCTAACGAGTTGCGTGGGCAATCCAAAGCGACTGAAGATGGACCTTAGCTCTTCGATGGTTCTCTCTGATGAAGTGCTCTTCATTATGGCGACCCCTGGCCATTTGCTGTGTGCGTCAACTACGACTAAGAAAATACGATCCTCCAGTGGACCTGCAAAGTCTATGTGGACTCTCTGCCAAGGCTCCTCTGGGAAGTCCCATGGGTGTAGTGGCACTAGTGTGGGGACCAAAGATGGAGGTCTATGGTCTGTGAGCAGCATGAATCGTTTTCCGAACAGAAACTGGTGGAATTTCTTTACTCCGAAGATTATCGAGAGTGCTTCACGCTCTATCTGTGCATTATTGCTCTCTGCTTTGCTTAAAGTCCGTGATGCGAAAGCAATTGCCCTTTCTTCCCCTGATGGCATTATGTGTGAGATAACAGCACCAACACCATAAGGCGATGCGTCACATGCTAACTGTAGTGGCAAGTCGGGGTTGAAGTGAGTGAGGGCTTCTGAATGGACTAAGGCTCTTTTAGCGTCCTTAAAAGCTTCCTCACATCTGTCTGACCACTTCCACTGGGTGGTCTTGTTCAAAAGTTCATGCAGTGGTTTTAGCATGTTTGCTAGGTTCGGCACAAACTTTGCGTAGTACGTCAGTAGTCCCAAGAATGATCTCAACTGACTCACATTTTGCGGGGATGGAGCTTCCTCAACAGCTTTTACCTTAGATGGTGCCTTGTGCAGCCCAGCACCGTCGATAATGTGCCTCAGGTACTCAACTGAAGACTGGAAAAACTCACATTTGTCCATCCGGACCCGCAGTCCGTAGTACTCCAGTCTCTGTAGAGCGGCGTCAAGGTTTCTCAGGTGCTCCTGTTTGTCTTTACCTGTGATGAGAAGGTCATCCAGGTAACACTGGACACTGGTGAGCCCACTCAGTATCTGGTCCATAGCTCTCTGGAACAAGGCCGGGGCTGAAGTGATCCCAAAGGGAAGCCTCCGGTACCTGAACAGTCCTTTGTGAGTCACTATGGTCAACAGTTCTTGTGACTCTTCATCAACATGCATCTGAAGATAGGCCTGACATAAGTCTATCTTCCTGAATTTCTGTCCTCCAGCTAAACCAGCAAACAGATCGTCAATGAGGGGTAATGGGTATTGTTCGGCTGTCAAGACAGGATTAACCGTAACTTTGAAATCGCCACAAAGTCTGATGGATCCGTCTTTCTTCATGACAGGAACAACTGGTGTAGCCCATTCACTAACACTTACCGGGTCCAGTACTCCACTCTTGACTAGTTTGTCTAGTTCAGCATGTTTTCTCAATATTCCTTGTAGGTTTATGTCCTCAACCTTTGCAACCATATGAATTTCCTGCCAGTTTAATTGATCTTTTCCAGCCACGTGCGTCCTAGCAAAGCTGGCTGACTGCCCTCCACAATGTAGAGTGGTAGCTTTACCTTCTGTTTGTTGAGCTTCACTGTCACAGTCACGATTCCTCTCACTGGTACAGTCTCACCAGTGTACGTTTTCAGGGTGATCTTTGTTGGCTGTGGCGTGAGGTGATGTAGTTTCTCCTTGTATACAGCCTCAGACACCAAGGATACAGCTGCTCCTGTGTCCACTTGCATCCGTACTGCCTTTCCGTCCAGCAGCGGTGTAACCCAGTATCCATGCCCATCATCCGAAAAAGACAAAACATGCACAGACTCTTCCCCTTCGGATGTGGTGTCACTTTGGTCTTCCTCTGTGTGATCCAGTTTGTGCACTCTCTTTTTGTATTTACTGAAATCACTTTTCCTTTGTTCAGTATTTCTGGTTGACTGTCCCTTTTTGGTTTTACACGCACGCTCAATGTGACCCTTTTTGCCACAACTTCTGCAGTCTAACGCCTGGGACACACTGCCAGCGAAGCGCCTGGACGGGCCGCGATCGGCTACGACTGAGCAAAAGCTGTTCACACCAGACGCGAATTTCTCTGCGCCGGTCACTATAGCTCACTAGCTCCTCGAAAAGTTTTGGCAGCACAGTAAAGGCCGACATCGTATCTTTATCATGGGTAAGTAAATAAGTATTTATAACGTCATGTTTTATTTACAGTGTTCCTACATATTTAGCGATTTGGAAGGCTTCATTTAAAAAATATATATTTTTAAATGGGTAGTGAAGGGTTGAGATTCTTTGTGTCTATTCCAATAGGCCTATGTAATGCTAGTTTTCAATGACACAAGTCTGTGTTCTAGAAAGAGTGGTCTGGAGTCGCAGAGGTCCGATAATATCAGTTTTAATGCAGCAGTTGGAAATCAAGTACAGAGCTCTGGGGTTGTCTACGTTTCCCTAACCGCAACAATGTTAGGGCTGGTTCACGAAGTCCAACTGGCTATCTGTCCCTGCCCCAGGATATATTATAGGCTACAGTGCCGTCATACAAAATGATCAAAAGAGGGTTGAGCTTTCTCATGCGGGAGTTGTTCTTGCTGGCGCGCCCCACGCTCCGGTGCCATCTCAGCCCGGCTTCAAGGTTGCTCCTAAAATGAAGAGATTAGGACACAAAATACAGCCTGTTCCCCACACTGTGTGTGAGACACAATGTATAAGCCTAAGCAAACTTCTAAGTTCATAAAACATTACTTTAATAAGCACAATGTATAATGTTAATAAGCACAATATATTCTTTAAGACATGCATCCTTTATAAAGTAGTACGAACATTGTTCTTGTGCTATGATGCATTCAGTGATTAAGAAGCCACAAATATTGATAGCCCTTGATAGAATTGGTGGCACACAGATGTCTGGAATTATAGAAGGTGCAGTGCCCGTGATGCAGCTGGTGATGACAGTTCATGTATTGTGCTGTAATGTATTGTACATTCTTTAGTAGCTAAACGCTGAATGACCACAGTAGCGTTTAGAGAAAAGTGTTTTTAAAACAGCGAGGTGTAGCCTACTGTAGTTCGGTGTTTTGATTTACATTATATATGCTTACAGTTAAAGTATTAAAAACTCACTGGTGTTCATCCAGTTTTGATGTTGCTTAAATGTTTTACCCCTTTTCCCAGTCCTACTTGTAGATAGAAGGAGAGCACTGGCTCTTTACCTATTGCTTCGACGGCGGAAAATAATAATTTATTGGGTCCACCCAATAAATCAAAGAAGGCAAGAATATGGCGTGTTTCATCATCTTGTGGCCGAATTGCGCCTTGACCGAGGTCGTCCTCTGAAGTATTTCAGGATGGATGCCGAAAAGATGGACAATCTGCTCTCTTTGATTGGATCGGATCTGACCAGACAGACAACAAATTTCCGTCCAGCCATCGAACCAAAACAACGGCTTGCAGTAACACTGAGGTAATTATTACTAGGCCTACTGATGTTCACATACAAAACCAGGATAACAAAGAAAATACTGTTTTTGTAGCCTACAGTGTGTAGAATCCAACATTTATTAACAACGAACTAATGAACAACACTTGTGAAACTAAACTATACAGTATTTAAAACAAATGTATATACAAATTATACATAACAAATGAAGCCATCACACAACAATAAATATTTGGCTTCATATTCTATTGTCTAATAATCCTCCAAATCCTCCAGCAAAGACATGGACCTTGGGAGTTGAGAAGGCCCTTGATATGTCATTGGGGGTGGGGGTTTACCTTGCCGGTAGTGTGAGGGGGTTGGGAGTTGAGAAGGCCCTTGATATGTTGTTGGGGGTGGGGTGTTACCTTGCTGGTAGTGTGAGGGGTTTGGGAGTTGAAAAGGCCCTTGATATGTTGTTGGGGTGGGGTGTTACCTTGCTGGTAGTGTGAGGGGTTTGGGAGTTGAGCAGGCCCTTGATATGTTGTTGGGGGTGGGGTGTTACCTTGCTGGTAGTGGGGCATTGGATAGGCCTGAAAAGCAGAGGGTTGTGGCTGTTTGTTTGGTTGATGCCAATGTCCAGGAGTTTGCCTCGAAACAGAAGTTATTGGTGCGTCTTTTTCAGCCTGTTCCATTTCAGTAAGGTACTGAAGGATATGCACCTGTGCTTGTGTCTGGCTATTCCGGGTCAATCTATTTAGCCTAGGGACAAGGCAGAGGGCAAAAAAGTAAATTTCCTCCTCAGTTTTTGGGACATGGGGTGGCACAGGGACTTTTTCGGCAGTCAGTATTTGTAGTAGCTCTTGCTCACTAGTCGATCCTCGCTTTCTCTTTCTGCTTGCAGGTGAGGTGTGTGTGGGTTGTGTTGCAGGCTCGGATGATAAAAGCTGCACCCTGGGGTGTGGTGGTGGGGGGACAACTCTGTGATTCAGAGAGCTGTTGGGTTGGGGTTGCAGACCTCTGGCTAGTTTCTGTTGGATGTGGAGAGGATGATATGGTCCTCAGTGTGACAGGGACGGGTGTCCCTGGCCTTGAAGCTCTTTGAGATGAGCCAGCTACCTCTTCATCCTCGCAGCTGAGGTCCAAGGGTGCGTCATCAGCGAGCTGAAAAGTACTCCTAGAGCTAAAATACAATTACATTTGTTTGAAACAAATAATGGATACCACAAAATAGTTAATAACAGAATTAATTACAATGCTGATCTGAAGTGAATTGTTATCATGTCAAATATATGTTTCAGTAAGATCTAAAAAGTACATGTATTTTTTTTAACCAGCAATACAAATGTACTCTTTCATAACAATGAAAAAAACGACTAACCCTCTGGGCTGCACGTGTGGCAATAAGAAGGACATAACTGTGTGGTACTTCCACTCCTTCACACTGCCGCCAGCGGACCCACTTGGGACAATTTTATTTTTGAGAAAACTGTCTCTCAACTGCTTCCACCTCCTTTTGCAGTCTTCCACTGGGACAGAATAACAAAAATGCATGACAAACAATACAATTAAAATTGTGTATTAATAATTTACTTTTTTCACAGATTCCTAGGCACAGGAGAAAGCTTTGAGAGTCTGGCATTTCAGTATCGACTTTGGAAGGAGCACTGTGGCCATGTCGGTGCATATGGCCTGCCGAGCTATAGAGAGACAGATGATGTCTACACAGTTCCCCAGGCCAACAGAGCAGATGTGGAGGGACACGGCATCCAAATTCTGGGACAAGCGGAATTTCCCAAACTGCCTAGGGGCCATTGACGGAAAACACGTCAAAATCAAGGCACCGAATAAGTCTGGCAGTTTGTACTTCAACTACAAATAAACTTTTTCTATTGTTTTGCAAGCGCTGGTAGATGCTGACTACCGGTTCATTAACATCCAGGTGGGGGACTTTGGGAGAGCTAGTGATGGAGGTGTGTACAGTGGCTCGGATCTGGGAAAAGGCATGGAAGCCAAAACTCTGCAGGTTTCTGCCAGGGTCTGAACAACAAGGTCCTGTTCCCTTCACCATGGTGGGAGATGCTGCGTTCCCACTCAAAACCTAATCTAATGAGGCCATTCCCAGATCAACGCCTTGCAAGATGGAGGAGGATCTTCAATTACAGACTGTCCAGGGCCAGAATGGTGGTTGAGTGTGCATTTGGGATCCTGGCAGCAAGATGGAGAGTGCTGTACACTCGCATCAATATGAAGCCAGATAATGTGGACTCTGTAATCAAATCTGTGTGCATTCTACACAACTACCTGCTGAACCCATTACACAACCAAAGATGGTTGGAAGAGGCAGAAGAAGAAGGGGTACGCCTCCAGGACTTAAGGTTCTTGCATGGAAACAGAGGTGCCAGAGACGCATATGAAGTCAGAGAGCTCTGTGCTTTCTTCATCTCTCCTGAAGGAAGTGTGCCCTGGCAGGACCGCATGGTGTAGATGTAAATGTTTCCATAACAAAGATAATGTACATAGTCTATATAAGATTGTGTTAAGACAAACAAGTCTGTGAAAATGTATATTACTCACTTTAATTATTTTTTCTGTACCGAGTGCTGTCAATACATTTTTATGAGAATCTGTTTGTCAAATAATTTCAGTATGCTATCAACCCTTGGCAAGAAATATTAGTTACATGTAAGGAAGTAAAGGTTATTTTCTACAATATTATTTGTATACACTATTAAATTCAATATGAAATTATAGGTGAACATGATGTAGGCAATTGTCTACCAATAAGTGTAACTTGGTATCAATGTGCTGATTAGATTATCAGTGTGAGGATATATGCTCCATTTTCTATTACACTTCACTACTCAACAACAACCTGCCATAAATAGGAGATAAGCCTACTTCTATAATGCCAGTTCCAAATGTTCTTGATTAAGAACTGCAGTTTATAACTACTTGTTGAAAGGCTTTAAAAGGATTTAGCCAGTGTTGTTTTGAGTGTTTTAGATAAGGACAGTCTTTCTTTACAAATGGTAATGAGCTGAGGGAAGGGGCAAAACAGGGTTGTTAGCCCCTGTACTGTCAAAGAATAAGATTATACCACCTTGTTGATTCTGTTTTTTGGACAGTAAACTTATATGTGGGTGAAGCAACACTGAAAAAAAAATAGCACAGTAAATACACTTTGCAAACTTACTTGTTGATCCAACAGCCGCACCAACAGCATCCCAGCATGTATCCTTCTTTAAATTGTCCTTATAGAATTGGTGCTGGGGGTCATACAACTTCCTAAACTTTTCATTCTCCAGAATTAATTTGATGTCGTCCATCTCCTTGAATTTTTCGAACTTCTTTTCTATAGCGACTTTGGGGTTCTCTTTCGGTAATTAAGTGTGCACGCGTGTGTGTTGTGTGCACACGCGTGTGTGTGTTGTGTGCACGCGTGTGTGCGTGTTGTGTGCACGCGTGTGTACGTCACAACTCTGCTCAGAAACAACTACGGGCATGCTAGTTCAACAGATCAATCCATGTATTTTCATTCATTTTCATCAGGGTAACCACATGTAAAGGCCGTTTGTTACCAACATTGTGTAATTAGGTTTAATATAGGGTGAATATTGGTAGGCTACGTAGGTCTCCAAAGTATAGTAAAAAAGTCAAAGTAAAAAATATATAAAGTCTACAACTTTACACATGTTCACCGTAGTCTACAATTCATGTAGTAAAATCTTAGTAACATTTTTTTTTATTCACATACATCAACTTATATGGTGTATTTCATCATCCTGCAGCCGATTTCGCAAGCGTCTTGCGAAAAAATTCGACCTGCTGTCGAAACGATCGCTGCAGATCGCAGGCAATCGCAGCCGATCGGGGCGTTTCGCAGCCAGTGTGGTCGGTCCCATTTGTTAACATGAAATAAGGCGGCGCTTCCAGGCGCATCGCAGCCGATCGCTGGCAGTGTGTCCCAGGCGTAAGTCTTTGCACCAACACTCCTCTGCTTGGTGACCTGTTTTCCCACAGCGATAGCATGGCTTGCCACCTACAGTTTTGTGTCTGAAATCCGTAGACACCTTATGTACTTGGGTTGATATTGGTACTTGGTTGTTACTTAGCTGCTGTGCGTCTTTGTTTGCCATTTCCATTGAAGTACTCACTTCTATTGCTTTTTGCAAAGTTAAGTTACTCTCAGTCAAAAGGCGTTTCTGAATTGCCCCACTGCGCATGCCACAGACTAGCCTATCACGTATAGTGAATGTCCAAATATAGAGAATGTCCAAATTCACAGTGTTCTGATAACTGTTTCAGTACAGCCACAAACTGTGAGATTGACGCCCCCTCCTTGATTTCTCTTGTGGAATCTGAATCTCTCAGCAATGAGAAGTCGTTTGGGAGAATAATGTGCTTTTAAGATAGCCACTATTTCATCATAACCTCTGTCACCAGGCTTTTCAGGTGTTACTAGGCTGCGCAGTAGATTGAATGTTTTTCCTCCCATGACAGTCAAAAACGTTGGCACCACCCTATCTCCTGTGATTCCATTTGCCAACATAAAGTTCTCAAAACGTTCCGTGTACGAACTCCATTGTTCCACAGATTCCTCAAATGGTCCTATATTTCCAATCAGTGTAGCCATCGTCTCGCTTGTACTCACTGCCCTTTTTCACTCTCGCTGACGAGCCGTTGGAAGCTAGCTAGCTTCTCGTTTTCTTCGCGTCTTTTCACCGCGGAAATAAACTTTTAAACTCTGACTTTTACCGAAAAAAATCTACACAAACGTGAGAACATCTCATTCTCGTCGCCGCTCGTTTGTTGTATATCACACTGAATACTTCATGAATAATCTAATTAATGATCGGACAGCAGACCGTGATGGAAATAACGTGCATTCTTTAATGTAAGTTTCCTAGGACAAAGATACCCAGCATTCTTCGCAGGTTAACAGTGGGGCATTACGGATGCCCCGAGGGAACAAACTTCATTGAATATCAATACACAACAGTAAGATTTGTTTGTTGTGCCTCCTCTGGTGTAGCGTGAGTTTTATTTATGGCTATCAGGCGTGTGTAATGTGTAGGCTATATTATTCCATTCTTGCAATGTGAATAATTTAACTTCAATATGCTTATTGGCCCTCTTGTTTGTGTGAGCGACTGCATTTATCTGTTGATACCGCGTTTAATAAAGGCAGGTCATTCATAAACGTACGAAAATGTGTCATTAGTATGAACAGTTGAGACATTGACTCCGTTGGGCTCGGATAAAATATTTAAATGGCCGTCGGACACGGGCCAGGCTCGGACTGAAAAATTTGGCTCGATCCACACTCACACACACACACACACACACACACACAGCTGTAATATGCATTATGAAGGAAAGTGTTTGTTTAGGTGCAGCATGAATCTCGGGCCTCACGTCTGACATGTTTGCTGTCCAACAGGTTAGCCTTTGCTTAGCTACTATGTGTGAAGCTGCGCTTCTAGCCAGAAGGAAATCGTGAGCGAATAGATTGCATTAGGCCATTGTAGGGAAAATTGAAGATGTAACATATTTATTCTGTATAAGAATGATTCTGTGTTCCAGTATTCCTTGTGTGCAAAGATAGGCCTAACCCCAAATCTGAACTCTGGGTAACACTAGGCTTACATAAACAAGGGGACCAGGGGTCTCATTTATAAAGCTTGCGTACGCACAAAACGGGGCTGAAATGTGCGTACGTCACTTTCCACGCAAAGGTTGTGATTTATAAAAAACAAACTTGACGGAAGAATGTGCGGTCTTCCACGCAAACTCTGACCCTCCCGTACGCTTACGCACATTTTGGAAACAGTTGGAATTGGCGACGCAGATGACCGTACTGTAGTCAGACTGCAGAAACTAAGTGTGGGAAGAACGATTACTCGTAATATTTATATATTTTGTTTTCCTCACACACGTTTTTTTCACTCCGTTTCATCATTATCATGAAGATTAAATCCAGCAGTGTTATTTGTGCTTGTTCTGAATGATAATTGTTCAATAAACACCTTGTACAATCCAACTCAAATTTTAAATCAAAATTCAGTGCTGTTTCACTATCAGATTGTCCACTACGGGAGTGCAGGAGGGGGGGATGCCCCGACTGCATGGAATACACAGGATAACATCACACAGGACTACCTTTAGATAACTGCAAAACAGTGTAGCCAACTAAATATATGTATTTAATACTACTGTGCATATATATGATATAGCCTTCACTTGTTGTGTATTTGATGTATTTGCACTGAATATTTTGTATGTATTGTTGTTTTGAATTTGTTTTGACTCGACGTCATTGGAAATGAGGGTCACCCCTCAATTGGTCTCTCGAGGATAAATAAAGGTTAAATGAATGAAATGAAATGTGTCAAAAACTGGAAATACAGCCGTTAAGCTCCCGTGCAATTGCTACACATCCTCGTTTACAGTCCAAACTTTAATAGCCTACTGTTCATAACAAAACAGGCATGAAGAAACGTGTGTTTACAGATACGCTTTTGTTTTCAAATTGTTATGTCGCATTGCTTTTTTATTTATTGGTGATCCCGCTGCTGTGGCCACCAAATAGGCTTTCGCTCCTCTGCCTCGCCTACAAGAAGGCTATTTCAATGTCAGTTTCTGAGAAGTTGCGCCTTTCGTTCTTTTCCCTCCTGATCCCATGATTCAATGTAGAGAACAATCGCATGCAAGGGC
Organism: Mallotus villosus; assembly: GCA_903064625.1. NCBI lineage: Eukaryota > Metazoa > Chordata > Actinopteri > Osmeriformes > Salangidae > Mallotus > Mallotus villosus. Next base: position 23,322 of record CAEFZP010002511.1, on the reverse strand, counting down.
TGGATTAGCATTCATGTGGTGCTTTGCATTGACCATTTATGGTTAAAAACGGGCGTGTTCGGGGCGGGGTAAAATGTAAATTCACGTACGCACACTTGTGGGTAGTCTGTGATTTATAAAGGGAACATTGCTTACAAGTGTGCGTACGCACGGTTTTATAAATCTGATTTTTTTGGGGCGCACGCCATTTTAGGCTTTTGGGCGTACGTACACTTTTAGTAAGAATCCTACGCACAGTTTTATAAATGAGACCCCTGGTCTTGACCACTATCTTTCTGGAGAGGCCATAAAAGAAGTTGGGGAGGCTTACAGGGGTCAAAGAGCACACATGCACACACTCAAACACGCACACACGCGCGCCAGGTCTATGGAGAGGCGCCAATGAAGAAGAGCCATGGAACATTTAAATTCTTTGTCTTAGCCAATAACAGTCAAGAGTGCCTGTGTTTAAATATCTAGCAACATAGGTTGCAAGTCAGACAAACTTCTAGCACAATGGCGTGTGATGTTTTTGTTTCCTTGTGGCTGCAAGCAATAAAGCATTTTTAACTTGCTCACCGACTGACTGTGCAATGCTTTAGGGCTGCAGCTATCGAATATTTTAGTAATCGATTATTCTACCGATTATTCCATCGATTAATCGAGTAATCGGATAAAACATACATTGCTCAATTGAAAAGTAATTATAAATAAACATGAGAAAATAACACATGTCAATTAATAATGAACAACCAATTTGTTTCGACAAAGATGGGAGATGAATCCTGTTCATATTTTGAATTTGTTTTCAATCCTTGTAAAATGAACTCACCTAAAGATGCTAAATAAATTGAGAAAAGGGAAAAACTTGCAGAAATGTAGTTGCTGGAACTCTTTTCAAAACTGGAAAGTACTTGTGGAAGGACAGTGGAACAGTGAAGAGCGTTGGCCAATCGGATTGGTTACTTGTAACGTAGCAACCGTTGGTCTTTGGCAACATTTATAACCTAGAATCTAGGTTTCACGTTCAAGGTGGAGGAGAAACTAATCATGTGTGCCTTCACACCCAGTCCTGTTCAGACACTGAATTTAAAGATGACATACAAATCATAATCCATGGTGCAAGGTTGCCGATGTTGCCGTTTTCCCTGGTAATTTTGTTATACTTTTTAATTGAATCTCGTCACATTACGTGACTTTGTTTTGCGACTACAAAAGCTACTCGAACTCAGATTTAAAAGCTGCTGCTGCAAAAAGCTACAGTATTGTGGGTATAAGATCATGCTACATTTAACCAGCGGATCATTTCTAGCAAGTGTGTCAAAGTGGTATTTGTACAGTCGGTATTAAAACCGTAGGCGTGAATAATGCATGCATCGTCATCCATCTGACTTTAGCCGAAGCGAAGCTAGCGAGAGAATGGAATGGGAGATTTCCTACAATAAGCTAGATACTGTTACTGCTTCAAATTGAAAACGGAGAAGATATTTAGAGTAAAGACAAGTTACTTAACATATGTGTTCAATATCGTCACTTAAAAGTAAAAACGTTCCAGTTACGAAGCGTTTGTTCCTTGGATTAACGCCATCTGCAACAAACATTTAGCGTTAGCTACAGTAGCAAGCTACCCCAGCCCCGGTTTGGCTGTTCGTGACGGTCAGCTACTGTATGACATGTCTTCATGTCTTGAGTCTCGATTTGTGCAGTTTCTGAAAAATTAAATAAACGATGACTCGAGGCAAGAAAAATTCATCGATCCTTTTTTGTAATCGAATTACTCGAATCAATCGATGAATCGTTTCAGCTCTACAATGCTTGATAGATTAATATCTCTAACAGCCATCTGTAGGATTATAAGCGCAACGTTTGCACCATGGATTATGATTTGTATGTCATCTTTAAATTCAGTGTCTGAACAGGACTGGGTGTGAAGGCACACATGATTAGTTTCTCCTCCACCTTGAACGTGAAACCTAGATTCTAGGTTATAAATGTTGCCAAAGACCAACGGTTGCTACGTTACAAGTAACCAATCCGATTGGCCAACGCTCTTCACTGTTCCACTGTCCTTCCACAAGTACTTTCCAGTTTTGAAAAGAGTTCCAGCAACTACATTTCTGCAAGTTTTTCCCTTTTCTCAATTTATTTAGCATCTTTAGGTGAGTTCATTTTACAAGGATTGAAAACAAATTCAAAATATGAACAGGATTCATCTCCCATCTTTGTCGAAACAAATTGGTTGTTCATTATTAATTGACATGTGTTATTTTCTCATGTTTATTTATAATTACTTTTCAATTGAGCAATGTATGTTTTATCCGATTACTCGATCAATCGATGGAATAATCGGTAGAATAATCGATTACAAAAATATTCGATAGCTGCAGCCCTAGTTGTTTTATGATGCCTAACTAAGAGCCAGAAGGTCTTAAGTTAGGTCGGGGGGCTGTTGCACGAAACCAGGATAAGCGATTAAGCCGGGATATTCAAGTTATCCTGGATGACTTTAGTTTTGACTTGGTTGCACGAAAGCAGCTTGAATTAAGCCCAGCCAAGTAACCATGGAGATTTATTCTTTGCAGCTAGCCTGCTCCAGAGCAGGCTAACAGTCAGGCTAAGCTTAATTCTGGAGTCTCGTGTTAAATCAGCGGACGCTCTGATCCGAAATAAACGTATTTAGCAGTTATTTCGTTGTCTACGGAATGTGTTCTGATTTATTTTTATTAACATGCATTACTTGTCACTATTGCTGTCACGAGTTAGATTTTAAACCCTACTATTGCAGTTGTTTAGATGGTTAGAAATGGTTGAATAAAGTCAGTGATGAGGGCAATATATAAAGTATCTGTGTTTCTTCTTGCACCATGGCATTCCCATTTCTAAACGATATGTTGGACGACGAAGCACTGATACTAAGACGTGCTTTTAGACATGAAAGGGTGTTTCGGGACAAATCTGACCTGTTAGCTTTTTCGGACGAGTAGGCTACTTGCAGTGACGTGCGGTCAGGGGAGGCAGTGTCATCATGTAATAAAACTTGTGTCCACTGATCTGTGATATAAATATAATTATTGGATGATTCCAAGTGGTTTTATAGCCACTATCGCTGAATTTAAGTATTTTCCTGTTCAAATACGGGGAAAGAAGCGAATACAGCTGTGCCTCCTCTCGGATTGCGCAATCCCACACAAACTGGGCTGAGCTGCTATTTTTTTTGCACACATTTTTATTATATGTCCTCACATTTCATAGTCTTGGTCATGTATTTTACGTATTTGTAGGCTATAACATATTAGTCTTGCTGATCGTACATATTATTAATTGTTGCTCAGCGGGTGAAGAATGCTGCACGCATGTGCTGCATCAGTGAATTTGTGATCGATACCTTGGTCTATTTAAGAAATCCGTGAAGCTGCACTTATCCCAACTATGTACACCTGAATTGACATAGCTTTACCTTCTCATCCTGGCTCGGCAAACGTGCAACCGATTAAGCCGCGATGAGCTGATCACACTAAGTCAAGCGGCGCCTTTTCAGTTATCCTGGATATCTTTATTCTACTTTAGTGCAACAGCCCCCTGGGGGTTGGGGAGAGTAGGCAGGCAAGCTGACCTCTTTGCCATGAACCATTTGCATACAGGAGATAGGGGCTGGTGTTTTGTTTACATCCAAGGGCATGGAACACTGGTCTGTTTTTTTTAATTATCTTAACCTGTCACTGACCAGTGCTAACCAATCAGAATGACTAATGTATTGATGGATTGGTTACATCTGTATTATATAGGGAGACCTGCCCTATTCTCTCTACCACTCTCTCGAACGACTTGTGCATGTCTTTCGCTATGACGGGTCCAGAGTACTCTGTTCATTCTTAATTTGTATAAACTAAATAAATTGTATTGAAACCGCATTTCCTTGACTATTCGGATCATCACAGTGCTATATCAGAAACCCACCATCACACCCATCCTACTGATTGTCTTCCAGGGCGTCAGGGCGCAGCACCACAGTGGCAACGACAGCTGGATCCTGGGTACTGGGCAACAGAGGTGGTTTACGCACATGATACTATTTTAGCATGTTCACATGACACAACCTCGACGAGCGCCTTCGCTCCGGAGTTTTCACAACGTAATTAGTGTCACTCACCTTTCTCTCCACCACTTGTGGACTTCCTTAAACTCGCAGCTTTCAACCTTCTTGTCGTACCGGTTCTTCATTTTTGTCTGGACTGACAAGAGTGATTGGTGTGCCAGTTCACATGAGTCATGGAGACGGTTACGCATCTCATGCACATAGTCGTACACGTTCCTTGGAAAGAATGACGAAAGAATGTTCTCCTTAAGTACCACCACATACGGTACCCCCTCGTCCCAACCACCTTCCGTTTCCAGACAATACTTGCGCAGCATTGATTTGAGCGTTTGGTGCCAGCGCTCTAACGCACCTTGGCTTTCTGGATGATAAGGACTTGATGTCTGGTGGCGGATCGAGAGGTTACACAACACATGTGAGTATTCCGTCGTATGTTTTCGAGATCCCCAAGTGGCCAGACCATGCCGGATCATGAGCCACAGACAGGACCTGCTGTCTATACAAAGTGGGAAGCCCCACCTGTGACACAGTGCTCCAGTCGCCATCTATGTCGCTTTCCATTTGCGCATTAGAACACCATTGCCCACATAGTACGCTCTCTTACTGGCTTTTGCTTCCTCAAGGGAAACTACTGATTGAAAACATGTTGCCAAACTACCATCCACCTTCTGGGCCTCAACCACATTTGAGGTTGTAGCGGACAACAAAATATCCCCTAAGGGGGTGCTCTCTAACCTGGCAGCCTTTGTAGGTATCTCGCTCTCCCTGGGCACATGAGTGTACTCCAAGACAGAATCGCCTCGATTCACTAGGTCTCCAAACTTCCTGCTCGGGTGACAACACAAGCTGGAAACATGTGGAAACTCAAAAGACAACTCATCATTGCCTGACCCGTTTTTGAAGCGCTGTCTGTAGGCTTCAGGGACCAGTTCATATGAGCGCAAAACTGTGGCTTTTACAACATCGTAGTTGAGGCTATCTTCTAGGGACAAGGAGGCCACTACCCCCTGTGCCTTTCCGGTAAGCCTGCACTGCAACAGTAACAGCCACACTTCTTGGGGCCATTTTAGCGCCCCTGCCACCCTCTCAAAAGTTGAAAAATAGCCGTCTACCTCAGCTTCCCTGAACGGGGGCACTAAAGCAATATTGTTGCTGACGTCAAAATGACCAAACCCGCTAGGTGACGGTGATACACCCATCCCCGCCTCTAGCTCCATTTGTCAAATCCGAATTTTCTTTTCTGCCTGTATGCATTTTCTTGACCTCCAACTCAAATGTCCTCCTGTCTGTCTTGTCCCTCAACTCGTTCTCGAGATGGGACAGATGACGGCTGAGCTGTGCTGCCTCCTCCAAACTAGGAGAAACAGGAGAACCTGGGTTATACTTAGGCAGCATTCGAGGAGCGGGGAGAGGACCCTCGCCCCCACCATCCACCGACCGCGTGGGCGAGATTTTCAACAGCTCTTTACCCTCCACATCTTCCTCTTCGCTTTCCTCCTCGTCTCCTATCGTTATAACCCCTTGCTCTAGTAAACCACCCGTGACAACTGCCAGGACCTCGGCCCTGAGAGCTTGTTTTCTTGCCGCGATGTTAACTGCAATCGCTAGCAGGTCCGCTTTACGCAGCCCTGTCAAGTCTGCATATGACGGATCATCAACAAATGCTGAAACAGCAGATGCCGCCATGTCACAATCCTAATGACACTACACTGAACACTAAACACACAGAGCCTTTACTCATACCCCAAACACCACGATCACACCGACCACCAAGACGTCTGAGCAGCAGGAAGTCAAGATCCTGGACGAGCCCCCAATTGTTATATGTCTACGCCTATAACGGAGGGAACCTGACCTCTCCCACTGCACAGGGACTCTCAGAGACCAGTGAAAGATGCGTGGAGCAAGGAGTGCGAGCTATGAACACATGAACAGGTGGGGCTTTATTTTGCCGCCACGGTTCAGAAAATAATTATGATAATAATAATAATAATCAGGGACAGAGGGAGGTCTGGACAGGACCAAAGGAAAGAAACCAACAAAGTTCCCACCCCTAACCTACACTACTTCCCAAGAGCTAAACACGATTGAGGTGTCCTAACCAAAAGTACAGGAGTGGTCTTCCCAGGTCTAGCTAGTGTACTTAGACATTGAGTAATCCCAACGGATGGTGTATACCCCGGGGAAGCTCTAAACTACTCCCCAGCCCCTGAACAAAAGAACAAGAAAACTTTGCTGGACAACACTTAACACTACAAACAAAGCAACTCAACACAACAAGACAAAGGAAAACAAGTTACAAGGTCAAGTTAACAGAGGGGAATTCAAAGACACATTACCACAAGTAATGGCACTTTGTCAACGTTATTAGGTCAAGTTAACAGAGGGGAATTCAAAGACACATTACCACAAGTAATGGCACTTTGTCAACGTTATTAGTATGAACTTGTACTGATACGTTCCAAGGCGATACCAGGTAAAACATGGCTATGTACTCAGTAACTAATCTGAAACTGGACTGTAAAAGGAAGCGGTGTTTGTTTCCATGGTGTTACCAGACTCTTACCATAATCTTTTCAAGCGAATACCACTTTGTCAACGTTACCCTTAGTATGAACTTGTACTGATACGTTCCAAGGCGATACCAGGTAAAACATGGCTATGTACTCAGTAACAGGCATGAAAAAGGGTCAGGGGTGAAAAAGGTTAGAAGGATATTACCCCTCTAAGGGGGTCCGGGTGCATGCTCCCCCATAAGACAAATTTAATATTCCATAGGCTATTTGAAAGCATCAATCTGATGCATTTTGAGATACTTTTGTAGCCAACCTGGGGAGAGCTAGAGAAACGTAACTTCAGCCATGAGTCATGAGGCTAGGTAGGGACTTCCATGCTTAATGCGTTTTTTTTGGCTGATTTGAGCGAAAAATCTTTTTTGGAGCTTGATGTAAAACAAACAAATTGGTAATTGATCCAATTGGTAAAACATTGTCTAGTGAAGGTAATACGTTTACGTTTCTTAGCCTGGTTTTCCATCTTTATATTGTCTCTAGCTTTCCATCTGTCAGTGTCACTGTCGTGTGTAAGCGGCACTAAGGGCTGCATAGACGTTCATTGTATTAGTAGGCTAGTACATTTTTTTTTAAGGCAAGCGGCCCTCCGGCCCAGAAGTGCTTTGGCCCATCGGGAAATCTCCCGGTGCTCCCGATGGCCAGTCCGGTGGACCACCATACCTTCTGCCTTGTCAGTCCCCTCACCTCAAAATCTACCTCTTCAAAGACGGTAGCGTAAACTTATAATTTTCCACCGGAGCTTTAGCTAGCTGGCTAACGTTGCGTGCACATGCACCTGTTCGCAATTCACTGAATATGAATACCCCCCCCCTTCCCCAAAAAACTATTTCTCATCGAATCTACACGATTCACGTAGGTCACCTTTTTTGGTTTCAAAATGGCGAATTTCGCCGAAAGGTGAGGGATTTTCATGCCTGCTTTAAATAATCTGAAACTGGACTTTAAAGGAAGCTGTGTTTGTTTCCATGGTGTTACCAGGCTCTTACCATATACTTTTCAACTGTTCATTCACTGTTCACATCATGAAGACACTGTAGCGGCTGTTTCTGCGCCACCTGAGACCTCTGACCAAACATGCACTTGACCCCCTGCAGTTCGGGTACCGGGAGGATGACGGGGTGGATGACGCTATCCTCTACCTGCTCCATCGGGTCTACTCCTACCTGGACGAGCCGGGAATTGAGGATTATGTTCTTCGACTTTTCGAGCGCCTTCAACACCATCCAGCTTCTCTTACCCAGAGAGAAGCTCGAAAGGATAGGGGTGGATCCCTTCTTCACATCCTGGATTACGGACTACCTGACAGGACGGCTGCAGTTTGTCAGACTGGGGAGTTGTGCCTCTGACATTGTCGTGAGCAGCACTGGGGCTCGGCAGGGGACTGTGCTGGCTCCCTTCATGTTCACGCTCTACACGTCGAACTTCAGCTACAACTCTGGGTCCTGTCACGTCCAGAAATATTCAGACGACACGGCTATAGTGTTGTGTGAGGGAGGAGCAGGAGGGGGAGTACAGGGACCTGACGAGAGCCTTCTGCAACTGGAGCGAGAGGAACGGCCTTCTCCTTAACACCAGCAAGACCAAGGAGTTGGTCATTGACTTCCGTAACACTAAGCCACATCTGCAGCCTATTACCATCCAGGGCAAGGACATTGCTCAGCCCAGTTTGTGTGGGATTGCGCAATCCAAGAGGAGGCACAGCTAGTCACTTCTTTCCCCGTATTTGAACAGGAAAATACTGAAATTCAGCGAGAGTGGCTATAAAACCCTTGGGTTATTATCCAATAATTATATTTATATCACAGATCAGTATACACATATTATTATTTTATGTTATTCGTTTTATTATATATGATGACACTGCCTCCACTGACCGCACGTCACTGCAGGTAGCCTACTCGTCCGAAAAAGTTAACAGGTCAGATTTGTCCCGAAACACCCTTTCATGTCTAAAACGTCTTAGTATCAGTGCTTCTTCGTCCAACATGTCGTTTAGAAATGGGAATGCCATGGTGCAAGAAGAAACACAGATGAATAGGACTTTATATATTGCCCTCATCACTGACTTTATTCAACCATTTCTAACCATCTAAACAACTGCAATAGTAGGGTTTAAAATCTAACTGACAGCAATACTGCCCTACAAAGGCAAAAGACCGTAACTCACCGATGTGTTGAACTGAGAAAAACGACTTAAAAGTTTTTGTACTTTCAAAGTGTTGTCCTGCCAAATGTATTTTAGGTAGGACACTGGAAATCTAACAGTTTGATGTTTCAGTGATTACACATTATCTAAATAATCTACATTAGAAAATGATGATCTTAAACTGCACTTTTGACCCCTATTTTGAAGTTACGATAAATTACGGTAGTATACTTTTAGCCTATAGTCAGTGGTCATGCCAAGGCAAAATACCGTAACTTCCGTTTCTCCGCTTGCTTAGCGTAGTTGCTTATCACGATATAAACTCGGTATATTATAAGCCTATGTAACATACAGATGGTTGGCTGTCACAAGACTCGTGTTTTTGATTGAACTGTCAGGGTAGGATACTCACAAACGACTCATGTTTGGGATGTTTTGTGTTAAACCTGTTAAACACAAACCTGTTGATTATACCAGGCATGAAAATCAGTGTTTCCCACAAATAGACTATTTCGTGGCGGTGCGCCACAGGTTAAACACCGGCCGCCACACATTGAGTTTCGTTTTTTTTACGCTATTACGAACACGCAGCGTAGGCTACTCGTTCATTTGCATTTCCTCTCCCTCCGTGTCTGTCACTCACGCGTCTCACATACAAACGCACACACAGCCCCTCCCCTCCGTGCACACCACGTCTGTCTCGCGTATCATGAAAACAAGATCATCCTATTTGGCCTAATTGGTGCAGAGAAGACGGCTGGAGAAAGTTTACGAAAGGTTGGTATCTCTTTACACAATAAAAAGTGCTATAAAAAATATAAGATTTCAATACAATGTTGTAAGTGTATTAATGTTGGAGTCCCGACCCGACCCTTAGCAAACAAGCGATTCCCTGAAAGTTATGTAGTCGCAAGTTTTCGGTAAAATGCAGTTGGGTTGTCGAGGTAAAAACATTATGCTAGGTTATATGTAGCAGCTGTGAATCCAATAAACGTATTATAAATAATATTATGTAATGTTGTTACTTTAGCACAATGTTTGCTGCTTCAATCCAGACAACCCAACTGCATTTTACCGAAAACTTGCGACTAGATAACTTTCAGGGATCAATCGCTTGTTTGCTAAGGGTCGGGAACATTAATACACTGACAACATTGTATTGAAATATAATATCTTTTATAGCACTTTTTATTGTGTAAAGAGATGCCAACCTTTCGTAAACTTTCGCCAGCCGTCTTCTCTGCACCAATTAGGCCAAATAGGATGATCTCGTTTTCATGACACGCGTAAAATAGGGCATTAGAATCTTTTTTTTGGGACTAATTACGTCGGCCCCCACACATTGAGGTTGGATCTGTGGGAAACACTGAAAATCCCTCACCTTTCTGGGAAATTCGACATTTTGAAACCAAAATAGGTGACCTACGTGAATCGTTTTCTTTTTTTGTGGGATATTCATATTCAGTGAACTGCGAACAGGTGCAGGTGTCAGAAGGGAGCGTGAGTGCATGGAAATATTAACGCGAAGGGCCTTGCATCACCAGTGCAAACTCACCCAGGAGCTCTGTTGACATAGACTTAGCTAACGTTAGCTACACTTTGATGAATTGAGTAATTGAGCACAGCAGGAGAGAACGCAACGTTAGCCAGCTAGCTAAAGCTCCGGTGGAAAATGATAAGTTTACGCTACCGTCTTTGAAGAGGTAGATTTTGAGGTGAGGGGACTGACAAGGCAGAAGGTAAGGTGGTCCACCGGACTGGTCATCGGGAGCACCGGGAGATTTCCCGATGCCTTATAATAAGGCCGATTTGCCTTATTTTATTTTTTACTAGCCTACTAATAAAATGAACATCTATGCAGCCCTAAGTGCCGCTTACACACAACAGTGACACTGACAGATGGAAAGCTAGCTATAGAGACAACATAAAGATGAAAAACCAGGCTAAGAAACGTAAACGTATAACCTTCACTAGACAATGTTTTACCAATTGGACAAACGGATGTTTGTTTGTTTTACATCAAGCTCCAATATCTATTTTTCGCTCAAATCAGCCAAAAAAAACGCATTAAGCAGGGAAGTCCCTACCTAGCCTCATGACACATGGCTGAAGTTACGTTTCTCCAGCTCTCCCCAGGTTGGCTACAAAAGTATCTCAAAATGCATCAGATTGATGCTTTCAAATAGCCTATGGAATATTACATTTTTCTTATGGGGCATGCACCCGGACCCCCTTAGAGGGGTAATATCCTTCTCACCTTTTTCACCCCTGACCCGTTTTCATGCCTGGTATACACACAAGCATATGTATGAAGCCAAGGATCAGTGCATTGTTAATGGTGCGCTTAGTGATTTTTTATATCAGTGTGTGGTATATTAAACCAGAGTAAATCAGAATAAAGATCTTGAAAAAAAAGAATAGTCAATAAACCAGGAAGATCAATGATAAGGTGTTTTCATGGCTAACATTCAGCAAAACACTGGATATTAAAGACTTAAGTTTAAATAAAAGAAATATACAACTCACCAGTCCTTTGACATCCAAAAAGCATGGATATGTTTAGAAAACATCTGTGCTTCTTTGTGGGTCATGAACTAGGTCTTGACGATGTTGAAATGTCATCTTCTGTAATACACTTGCTTCATCAGGAGAGTGAACAAGCAATGAAATGGCCTCCCTGCAGGCATCTCCTACCAGCTGCTGAGGCAGTGTCTTTGCTGATCTTTGGCACTTTGGTCCTTGTGCTTGATGCACTGAGGCTTCCTTGACTGGACGTTTTCCTGTAGTCCTGGAAATGGTTTTGAGGCGCCAAGCTAAATATCCAGTGCCCTGGTGCTGTGTTTTCTGACATAGCCCTTTGAAGAAAAAGGATCCTTCAGTGCGGGAAAGAGAGCAATAATTCCCAGGGCATACTTCTCCTTCTGTTGACGGGAAGGAATCCTGCTATAGAGAAGAAAGTTAATCTTTGAAAAAAAGTCTAAACCTTTTTAAATCTTACCTATGCTCTCAGTCATATCACTCGCCAATATGTTGAAAAGCTGTCTCCGAGTGCGGTGCATAAGTGAATTTTCTGACTCTCCTCCAGGCTTCTTAAGCAAGGCCTTTTCTACCATCTACTCACATAACAGGAAAAGGAAAAATAAGTTTCAGTGTTCTATTTCTGCCTGTGGGAATACCCAGTTCTCTAAAGTCACTTTCACTTGAAGAAAGTGAAAGTGAGGGAAGATGGTGTTGAATGATCTAAAGGAGAAAACTCTTAGAAAAGAGAATTTGATTCTCTTTTTGTGGCTTTACATGTAAGTACTTTAGTATTCAGATTAGGGGTGGGCGATATGGCCAAAATCTTCTATCACGGTATGAGTAATTTTATATCACGGTTACGGTATATATCACATATTAAAAAAATGGTACAAAATAACCATACCGTACTTCATCTTCACACTTGATTATTTATTACAAACAAAAACAACTGCCTCACATGAGACAAACAAAAGACTCAAAAGTTAAACAAACATTCTTTCAAAATGGAAAAAAAGACAAAATAAAGTAGTGTGCAAATGTTTAGAACAATAAGAACAATATAAAAAATCACAACATCACACAACTTTGTGTAAGGATGTATACACTGTCAAAATAAACTTCTGTGTGTAAAATGTAACGCTGCCAGGTCATATAAGGAATATTCAAAGTAAACATTTGTCACAATAAATAGGGGGAAAATACCCTGAGTGATGTGTTGACCACTATTCTGATAATAAATTACAAATTTAAAGTATTTAAACTACAGATTTTGAGCAAGGAATACCAGTTGGTTGACTCTGTCTGGTTTCAGTGCTGTTCTGCGGCATGTGATGATGTTACCACTCAGGGCCGTATGCAGCCTGCTTTGACTGGGGGGGCAATGAACATTTTTGGGGGGGGCGGTATCATTCCAGAAAGAGATCGTATTCTTTTTTTTATTGATACAATTTTTTAGACTGCTTAACGATCCTAGTGTTAATCATGTGCGGAGCCAGACGTTTTAAACATTCGGGAGAATGGATGAATGATGTCGCACACGAAAATAGCACACCTTACCACCGACGAAAAGCTAAAATAATGTATACCATACATAGGCATACTTTAGATTTTGATCCTTATTTGCTGACAAGTGAACTGCTTACTCCAGTAAAACTTCCACACGTCATGCGAGCGCGCAAATATTTTTTTTGGTGCTGATTTGAGCTTTATCTAAAATAAACATAGTCGTCTTTCAATTGGTAAAACCTTGTGTAGTGAATGTGGTGTCTTTTTGTCTCTTAATTTGATGTTTTCCATCGTTAGGCTATTTTCTTAGCTTTCGATCTGTCAGTCCCTGTTGTATGTAAACGATACTAAGCTACGACAGTGACTAGTTACTGACTTCCACACCTAATGCGAGCGCGCGGTGCTGATTTGAGCTTTATCTAAAATAGACAGTCGTTTTTCAATTGGTTTTCCGGTACCGGGCCGCGGAAATCTGGGGCGTAGCCCACTGTTAGGATAATTACGTTATCACAGTAATGCACAGAGTCGTCGAATTCAAAAAAAGTACAATAGTTTAATGCTTGCCCGCAAGGAGACAAAGTCTGATCGCAATACAAAGTTTGTCTGGTTCACAAGTCGTCATGCACAACCATTTCAACAGAATGAATGTAAACTAACTGTCAATGTGATCTTTCCCAGAGGTAGGGTGCGCGTGCACGTGGAGTTTTCTGACCCTAGGCTTGACCATATGATTTACTCAACACAGATAAGGTTAAACACATGTATTGCACCTCTAGTATGCTAATGGTCAACCTAGGTCAGTTTGTTTACGCAAGAGGCCATGTGGAAAAGAGGATTCTCTGCTGGCAAGGGATGCTAGCACCAGTATGTTCAGAATATAACATAATGATAACTAGAGCACTTTGAGATTCTTTATGAAAAGTGCTTTACAAATAAAATTTATTATTATTATTATTAGAGAGAGCATACAATTTCTGGGGAAATTGTGAGGGTGTGCCTGCTTGTCCGTCCCTTTAAGTTTTTCCCTTCTAGTGATATTTTCAAGCATTTAGCCTACTCATAGTCTATTGCATAATAATTCATTAAGAACACCCTTGGAAAGAAGCTACTGTAACAACGTTATCACTGGAAATATTTCAGATGGAATCGCGATTCAAATAGTAGCTCTATGTCTGCTAACTTATGACATGCCCCCAAAAACGTAAATAAGCTTGACATTTATTTAGTGGAAAATCGCTCATGCATAAAAAGCTCAATAGCGATCATTGTCAGTAACAACGCAAAATGCGATATAGCCCTTTGTGGAGAAGCTGTCCCGGTAAATTGTATAGAGCTACTACAGTGTTCGTCTTGGTGGCGATCGTTGGTTGAACGTTTCGTTGTACGGTTTAGGCTGAAATTAAATATTGCTTTCATGAACAGATTGACAAGTTTAGGCTGTGTCAATGAAGTTCGGGTTAGTAGTCAGACAGTTTCACCTATTGAAATACTTTTGATTTAAGAGAGTGCCGAACATGTTCTGTCGCCGTTTAACTTCCTACTGTAAACAGCTGTGGATGTTTTTGTTAGCTACACAATGTTTTTGTTAGTGTCTCGCGTAGGCTACAGCGTTGCAGTACTGGTTTGAAATCACAGGTGATTATTTCACCAACAAATCGTTTACTTGTAATCTAATGTCATAATAAATCGTACAACGAAAGTGTATTTGTGAGTAATGTTTATTTTAACGATTGAAAACAGATGCATCATAGACCGCTGTAGTAGGCCTATGTGTTGCCCGGGCAACATAGGCTAATGTCATGATGCTAATGCTTCAGTGAAATAGTTGACTACCGTTTCCGAAAGTAGATGTAGTTCCTCAATAATATCAGCTTATATTGTACATTACACTTCACAATTGTGTTTCATATCACAAAGTAAAATGAGTAAATAGTTATCACCCTGGCCTCTTTGCTTGTGGCATTTCTGCAGCTGCCTTGCAGTAGCGTTAAAGCTAGCCTAGCTATCTCCCAGAATTTAACAAGCTGCTAAACTAATGTTCTGCTAGAAAGTAATCAAAATAATGACGGATGCTAGGGGGGCGTCACGATACCATCCTTGCTGTGTAACAGTCTTCTATGCACGTCGTATCTAATGCGTCATTGCTAAAATGTGCCGACGCTGTGACGTAGGCTATTATAACTGAGTAGTCTACCCTTTGCCGACAAAATCAACTTTATGCCACAAAAACGTTGTATCCTCCTAAACTGTGCAATGGAACGTAAACAAAAGTAATGCCAACGCAATCGACACCAAGACGAAACTTTTGACACGAGGTCCCACCCTTTCTAGGAACAAGTTCCTCATCTTGGGTTTGTTGGGATCCCTCCTGCTCTGTCGAAATTTCCCTCTCACACATTCTATCATGGGGATCATACAGTGGGGGAAATATACAAAATTAATGGCATACAATTAAAAACTGCAGAACAGCGCTCATAAAATTTTAAGGCAACGACAGTACGAGCGTCATGCCATCCGCGTGGTGACCTACTCACAGCTCAATATGGATCCGTAATGCCCTCCAACGAAAAATTAGCGAAAGCTATCAGTCTGAGTTTTACTATCCATATCTAACTTCGGTTTCGGTGTATCAACCTCGTTAAAGCTTGGTCGATACGTTAAAGTCTCAGTTTGATATTTCCCGGCATGACCTCACTCTCAGTTAGTAGCCTAAGTAGTTAGTCTTCACTAGTCATCGTAGAATAGATCAAGAATGCTACCAATGCCACCAGTGTCATTTTACAACAATAATTTTACAGCACGAGACATAAAACTTGAACAACAAATCGAGTTGGTTTCCTGCAGAATGGGTCATCAAATATAATCAATTAGCATCGGCATGAATGTGGTCCGCTTAGACAAAATACACTCCACATAGAAAATTCCGTCAGAATGCGATTAATATGATGGCTTATATACAATACAACCAGACATTTAATTGACACGTGTAATACAAAAATATCACAAATTTGTAAAGACTTTGGATGCAAGCACTTTTTGCCCGACCTACCTGCTTCAGTTTTCGTCTTCTCTGCTGCAGGGCAACAACAACAACATGCAACTACTGTGTGAATTAGTTTTCAAAATAAGAGTATACATTTGTTATATGAATATATCTCAAAATAAACCAATATATATATATTTTATATATGCGGTTGAAACGGTATAGTGAAATTTCTCCCGGTAGACACATTTCTACCGTCGCACGCTATATACCATCATACCGCCCAGCCCTAATTCAGATGATATTTTTTTGTAATATGTAACAAACTTGACCCAACCTTGCCCACTGCCACGTTTGTTCCATAAAGAAAGGTCAATGTCAGCTGCATCAAAGAGCCCTAACCATCAACATTTTCTGATAGGTTTTCGGACTGAAACCTACCTTCATCTGAAATGCTGTCACGTACTGTCAAGCACAAGTCTGGATTGCCCTCCAATAGCTCTAGAAGAATGTCTTCCTCTACTGCTGTGTCAGTTTCATCAAAAATTTAAAGTTGACCTGCATCATCAGGAAGCCCAAACTTGTTTTTGACTATAAAAGAGGGAATGTAACGAGATAAAGTCACCTGGAGCACATTTGATATCATCCTGCTTAACTTTGCATTTCCTTATCTTGTAAAACTAAAATAATATGCAGCAAAACGTATACTGCTATGTACTAACTAATGTTGATGATTCCACTTTGTATTATGTATGTCATTAAAAGTAAAGCCCTGCAATTAAAATAAAAAATGACACAACCCAGCTAACAAGGGACGTCCTGGGTTGTCGGTGACGTTCCTATTTGGTCCCCTATAGGTTATACCGTGGCGTTATCCTTAGGACGTTCTTTAGACGTTATTAAAGTTCCTAAAAGGTCACCATTTAGTCATTTATTTGTAAACTTTCAGGGGCGTCCCAGGTTGGTAATGATACAACGACATTATGTTTTAAAAAAATCGGGGGACGTTGGTTGGTTGTGATATGACATTATGTTAAACATTTTCGGGGGACATTCGGGACGTTCCAGGTACGTCCCTGGTTGGTTATAATATGACATTATGTTAAAAAAAACATTCGGGGGTTCCAGGAACGTCATTCGTTGGTAATAGTGTAACCACCTAAATTCCGAACGGACATTTACATTTGTGTGTCATTCTGTGATGTGACTTGCTCGAGCTATACTGTCACTGTGGAAACTGTACAGTATTAAATAAATTGTTTATGTATGGTATGTCGGAGAAATATAAGATGTAACATTATATTATTGGGTGTGCGCTTTGCCTTCGGCAAGAAGCGCCAACCTTTGTTATCTCACATATATATTTATTCTTTAATTTTGCCCCCCTAAGCCTCAGTCAATATTTGAACTACATAGAGAACCTAAGTGTCAAAAGTTTCGTCTTGCTAGCTATTGAGTTGCTTGTATTCAAATGTACGTTCCGTTGCACAGTTTAGGAGGATACAACGTTTTTGTGGCAAAAAGTGTCTTTTGTCGGCAAAGGGTATTCTAGCCTACTTCACTGCGTCAGAACACTCTAGCAACGAGGCATGGATACAACGTGCATAGAGACCGTTGCACAGCAAGGATGCTATCGTGCCGCCCCCCTAAGCATCCGTCAATATTTGGATTACTTAGAAAACATTGTAGTGGAAAATTCTATTGCACTGAGTTCTTAAAAAAAAATTGTAACAGCACGGAACCAGACAAAAATGGGATGCAAAGAGTTTATTTGAATCCAACACGAAGGTTCGACTCCAACAAACATGAGAAAGATCCCGAGGGATCAGACTGAAGATTCTTCTCTGGACATTCTCTTATATATTTTCTTTCCTATAATTCTGAGATTTTACCATTGGTGCATTAAAGTTGGTCATACATGTATATATGCATTGGTCCCTGGTTGGCCAAGTTTAGCAGACTTTGCGTCTCCTCTGGTCGGATGATCAGCGAATTCTTCCCAAGTCGTTTCTGTACTGGGGCCCTGTCCAGCTGCACAGGGTTGCTGGTTTCTTAGGCCGTAAATCTGTCCTGTGTTATCTAGGCTCTGTAGTTCTTAGCTTTTGGGCCTTGTAGTTCTTTCGGGGAGAAGCCTACACACATACTTTCCTCTCAGGCACTCAACCTCTATCTTGGCCTTTATTTCTTATGTTTTTAGTGGCACTATTAATCAGTAAACAGCTATGCATCTGGTTTTAAATAATATAGCATATAAGGATAAATAAAGTTGATTAAGAGGTTCATCTTCAACTATATAATCCATAATCATTTCTCCATATTCATAATTACAACAGTGTGATGTTTTTTTCCACAACAACATCATGTCAAAAGTTGGTAGCTATTGAGTTGCATGTATTTTTATTTACATGGCTAACTTGCTAGCCAGTCACTGACGCTACTAACATCACAAAACACGCGTGACTACCTCTAGCAGAACATTAGTTTAGCAGCTTGTTAACTTCTGGGAGATAACTAGGCTAACTATAGCTTTAACGCTACTGTACTGCAAGGCAGCTGCAGAAATGCCACAAGCAAAGAGGCCATGGTGATAACTATTTACTCATTTTACTTTGTGATATGAAACACAATTGTGAAGTGTAATGTACAATATAAGATGATATTATTGAGGAACTACATCTACTTTCGGAAACAGTAGTCTACTATTTCACTCAAGCATTAGCATCATGACATTAGCCTATCCCAGCTAACAAGGGACGTCCTGGGGACGTTCGGTGACGTTCCAATTTGGTCCCCTATAGGTTATACCGTGATGTTATCCTTAGGACGTTCTTTGGACGTTATTAAAGTTCCTAAAAGGTCACGATTTTGTAAATTATTTGTAGACTTTCAGGGGACGTTCCAGGAACGTCCCTGGTTGGTTATGATATAACATAATGTTAAACATTTTCGGGGGACATTCGGGACGTTCCGGGAAGGCTTTTTTATCCGGATCCTTCCTTTATATAATACCATTTGATAATCAATTTGTGTAAATATATCTAACTTAAGTTTTAGTGTTCATAGTATAGTTCTTCGTTATATTGTTTTAATAGTGTTTTTGTGTAGTTAGTTAGTTTTAGACTGTAATTTAGAGTACTTCTGTGAAGCCTTCACAGTGAAGGTGGGAAGGACCGACACCAGAAGGACTGTATTTGAGGTAAATATATTTTAATACAAACTTTAACTCTATCTGTGTATTTGTATGTGTCCTAGCTATTTGTCTTAGCTTACGTGAAATAGCTAGGAATATCGAACATTTAACTATGTAGCCTATATTAAATTCTGGCCATTACTACACTACTGAATGCGAAGTCGGCTATATCGTCTTAATTTGTATAACAATGTTAGCTAGTGCCGACGATAGCATTAAATGGGACTGCCTACACAATATAGTGTTGTCGCCCCTTTAAGCATACAGAAAATACAAAACAGCTGAATTGGCTAGCTACTTTTGACAGGTGAAGGCTACTGCTCTAGTCTAGCTCTACAGAAGCTACTTTTTGACGTCATTGTTGTCCTGGTTACGGACTCAGACGCGCATGATCTCTTAGTTACTGTTGCTACTTGGGACAAGTGGAGAGCTGAGTGGCGCTGAGCCGAGTGGCGCTGTCACTCTCGGAGAGTCTCCAGAGATGAAAGAAAGTTGAATAGATAGTTGTAAATATCTGGATACTGAAGGTCAAGGAAGCTTTCCGTTTCACTTGTTAAGGTCGTAAAAATAACTCCGGGAGCATTACAGCCGGACGGCTAAACAGTAAAGTCACGTGACGTTCCGAGCTCTAGTATTGAAAGTAACGGCAGAAATACACATCTGAATTGCCACACCAGGTAATAGACCTGTTTTTTAAAGATCATAATTTAATGAAACTCTGAAACACTTAACATAGGTTACATAACCTACAGACACTTAAGTTAGACGAAAAAATACGAATTTAATCAATTACCCACAAGCTGTCCATAACAATTCAAATACTTTGTATTATTTAAAACTGCACTACTGTACATAAGTCAAACATGCACAATTCAATATACATTTTAATATGGAATCTTCTGTATGCAAACCACTAGGCAATACATAAATATAGAAAAGTATGTGTCACTTACTCATATAGTAATATTGGCTTATTGCTATGGTTAATTGCTTGAAATCATTATACGTTATAGTTCTTGATGGCAAGAGTTTAACAATCTTGTTTTTTTTCATTTTGCAACTTCTGAATTTGATGATGGATGTACTTTCTGAAGATATAGCTGTGCTGGATACAGGATGTACTAACTGTAGCTAATTGTTGCAGGTGTTGATTTCGGATGAACTGGTGGAGTACGAGGAGGAGGGGGACAACGAAGTGGATGGGGAGGGGGACAACGAAGTGGAGGAATAGGAGGAGAATGAGGGGGAGGAATAGGGGGAGAGGGAGGGGGAGGAGGAGGGGTTGACGATCAAAATATAAGACAATTAATTCAGGCCTTAAAAAGCTATTTAAATAGAGTGTTTGTTTATACTTTAAATCGTGTGTTTTTTTCTTTAAGCATACACATAATAAGTTACTGTAAATAACCCCATAAAAGGTTTAATTTGGGGTCGATTGCCTGCTTTGCATTTGCCTTAATGATCTTTTGTGTGCCTAAATGATCATGTATTGTTATATTGGTCTGTGCTACTGTGAACTTGTTATGATTACAGATTTTGTGACGAACGGATGCACATGCATCCATTTCTGAAGTTTTATAGTTTAATAGACCCGTATAAGGCTACAGCTCTTACGGTGGTGATAGTTTACTTCATGGAATGTTTTTTCAACGCAAAGGAAGAAAATCAAGTAGCCTACATTTAACCAGCAGTAAGTTTAATGCCACTATACATACGGGGATCCGTTACAGTTACAATACACAAGGTTGTATACTTTGTATACAATAAATATCCATTAAATGCATACATGTGACTATAAATTAGGGTTGATAAAATGATTCTGCATTTGGTATGCGAAAGTTATCAGGACGTCGCAAGGGAACGTCCCCATGACGTTGGAGACAAACGTTCCCTGAACGTCCCCTAAATGGTATGAGGACGTTACATGGACGTCCCGGGGACGTTTGTCTGCGACGTCCCCGGGACCTTTAGGGAACCCTACAAAAAGACGTCACGGGGACGTTCCCTTGCGACATCCTGATAACTTTCGGGGACGTCCTAGGGACGTCATTTTGTTAGCTGGGATGTTGCCCGGGCAACACACGCGGTCTATGATGCATCTCTTTTCAATCGTTGAAATAAACATTCCTCACACATTTCCGTTGTACGTTTTTATTATGACATTAGCAAACAATTTGTTGGTGAAATTATCATTACCTGTGCTTTCAAACCAGTGTAGCTCACTGCAACGCTGTAGCCTACCCTCGACACTAGTGAGTACATTAGCTAGCTAGCTTAGCTAACAACAACTCTCCACAGCTGTTTAGGAAGTCAAACAGCGACAGAAGCACTCCCCTTTCAATAGTCTTTCAATAGCTCAAACTATCTGACTACTAGCCTGAACGTCATTGCTACAGCATACACTTTGTCAATCTGGTCATGAAATAATTAAGTTCAGCCTAAACTGTACAACGGAACGTTAACTCGAATTAAAACAACACAATCGCTACCAAGACGAACACAGCTCTAGTAAGACGGAACCTAGCTAGTACAATATACCGGTGCAGCTTCTCCACACAGGGCGGCATCGCATTTTGCATTGTTACTTACAATGATCGCTACTGTACCACTTAGTTTTTTATGAATGAGCGATTTCCCCCTATGTTTATTTACGTTTTTGGGGGCAAGTTTTCAGTTATCAGATGGTAGGCTACTGTTTGAATCGCGATTCTATCTGAGATAGCTACTGCCGGTAACGTTGTTAGAATAATCTTCTAAGGGGGTTCTATATTAATGAATGTAGGCTAAATGCCTGCAGATATCACAAGAAGGGAAAACTTAAACGAACGTTTCAATCATAGAGATTGGGACCATTTAAAAAATTAAAAGTCAACACCAACATTTCATGGCGAAATCCATTGTTATGTCTACTACATTATTTTAAATATAAAGCTAGTATAAATTTACCTGGCTTGCAAATGAGGATAGCCTACCGAAGTTGAGTTAGCCAATGTCGATGCTAGCTGTAGGATATAACATTTCACTGGGTCTTGAAGTGCTGCTTCAAGATGGTGAAATTATTCTGAAATGTTATGTTCGAGACGACACAGTAGGCTAAATAATTCATCTTTCAAGTAATAAGCCCCCGTTGAAGTGTTGAGCATTAAATTAGCTGCACAGTCTGTTGAGATCTTGGGACAAAGCTACTTTTTTGTGTTTTGCTATGGTTTATTACAAGTTTACCAAATTACATGTCAACTAATGGTTGCTCTCCCGGAATTAGTAACCAGATAACGGGACGAGTTGACCAACAACCTACACCAATGTTCTTTGCTGTCTAAAACACAAAACACACACTGAATGGTTGATATCAGTAAACACAGACTATGGGCAGCTGGGGCAGCCGCAAGCACACCCTCACAATTTCCCCAGAAATGGTATGCTCTCCAGCAGAGCCATATAAAAAGAGAGTTGCAACACTTCCATAGACTCCCATTGTTATCGAGGAATGCGGAAGTAAAGCGTGTCTCACGCGACCAATAGTTCCAAACATTGTATTTTCCACCGTTGAACCCCATTCATTCGTGTCTCCGAAGCAAGTTAGCTGGTAAATTGACGAAAGTCCTGCATTTTTTCATATTTTTACCACCAAATATCAATTGTTATTAGTAGTATTTCATATAGCTAGCTTTAGATAAAGTTTATCGTAAGATTATAGCTTGTTAGATTCGAAAAGCAGTTAGAGCTAGACTTTAACTGAAGCTAGCTAGAGAGTCCGTGTATCATAGCCATAACTTATGGCATAAGTCACCGGATCATTACAAACAAAAGGAGTGGAAGAACATTAGACATATTGTACAATAAAATGTTTTAATGAATGCAATTGGTTGCCTTGTATATTCTGTTCTATCTTGTCTTCATATAGAGCAATTGCTGGTGATGATGGTTAGATTCAACTTGCATCAAGTAGGCCTACTACAAATATAAGTGTTGTTAATGTGGTAAATTGTAAGTGGGCTGATGAATAAAAAAAAGTTGAACAAGTCCCATTTACTTCACCAGTCTAAGGTTAAACGTTAAGTGGAACAATATAGTCCTCATTAGGCTACTGTTTGGTATATACAATTGGTACAGTATGGTAGCTAGCATAGCTATTTCTAGCTCTGCTTCACAATATTGGGTTATGTATTATAAGTTAATGTAATACCTACATGTTAATAAAGTAGCAGACATACATGATACAACACCAGTAACCAATTGGGGTTTAACTACAGCGAGCTACCTGAACCATGTGACAAAAAAGCTCTAGCTTTTTTCCTGCGTTTCACTGGCAGTGAGTGTTCACAATGT
>CAEFZP010002510.1:10000-23849 GCA_903064625.1 Mallotus villosus | reverse complement strand
TGTGTTTGATGTGTGTGTGTGTGTGGGTGTGTGTGGTGTGTGTGTGTGTGTGTGTGTGTGTGTGTGTGTGTGTGTGTGTGTGTGTGTGTGTAACTGTGAGAATGTGTGTTTGATGTGTGTGGGTTGCAGGTAGCGCTGGACATCGTAGAGGAGCTGTGTTATGAGATGTGTCTACAGAGGCTGGAGGCTATGGACGAATACACCATCTTCCTCGTCACCAACAGAGGTACACACACACACACACCATACACCATACACACACCATACACACACATATATACACACGCACACACACACCATACACCAGGGTTAGGGTGAGGTTAGGGTTAGGGTTAGTGCGAGGGTCTCTGGGTACTCTGGTGGTGTCCCTAGGTAGGGTTAGGGTTCATCAATACATGTGAGCACTTGAGGAAATCCCCAAATGAATGAAATCTAACATAATTGTGGGTGTGTATGGTGAGTGTATATGGTGTGTGTGTGGTGTGTGTGTGTGTGTATGGGTGTGTGGTGTGGTGTGTGTGGTGTGTGTGTGTGTGTGTGTGGTGGTGTGGTGTGTGTTGTGTGTGTATGGTGTGTGTTTGTCATGGTGTTGGTGTGTATATGGTGTGGGTGTGGTGTGGTGTGTGGTGGTGTGTATGGTGTGTGTGTGGTGGGTGTGTGGGTGTGGTCATGGTGAGTGTCTAGGTGTGTGTCTGGGTGTGGTGGTGTGGTGTGTGGTGGTGTGGGTGGTGGGTTAGTGGTGCGTGTCTCGGGTGTGTCTGGTGTGTGTGGTGCTTGTGTGTGTGTGTGTGTCTGGTGGTGTGGTGTGTGTGTGTGTGGTGATGTGTCTGTGGTGTGGTGTGTGTGGTGGTGTGTGTGTGGTGTGTGTCTGGGTGTGGTGTGTGTGTGTGTGTGTGGGTGTGGTGTGGTGTTGGTGTGTGTATGGTGTGTGTAGGTGTGTGTGTGTGTGTGGGTAGTGTGTGTGTGTGTGTGATGTGTGTGTGGTGTGTGTGGTGGGTAGATGTGTGTGTGGTGTGGTGTGTGGTGTGGGTGTGTGGTGCTGGGTGTGTGGTGTCTGGTGTGTGTGTGTGGTGTGTGTGTTGGGGTGTGTTGGGTGTGATGGTGTGTGGTGTGTGTGTGTGGTGTGGGTGTGTATGGTGTGTGTATGGTGTGTGTATGGTGTGTGTGTCTGGTGAGTGTCTATGGTGTGTGTATGGTGTGTGTGTGATGGTGTGTGTGTGTGGTGGGTGTGTGTGTGGTGGGTGTGTGTGGTGTGTGGGTGTGGTGTGTGGTGGTGTGTGTGTGGTGTGTGTGTGTGTGGGTGTGTGTGTATGGTGTGGTGTGTGGTGGGGTGTGTGTACTGGTGTGTGTGTGTGTGTGTGTGTGTGTGTGTGTGTGTCGGTGGTGTGTGTGGTGTGTGTGGTGTGTGTGTGTGTGTGTGTGTTGGGTGTGTGGTGTGGTGTGTGTGTGTGTGTGGTGGTGTGTGTGTGTGGTGTGTGTGTGTGGTGTGTGGTGTGTGTGGTGGTGTGTGTGTCTGGTGTGTGGTGTGTGTGTGTGGGCAGGTGGGAACGTGCGTCCCCTGAACAGGCGTGAGTATGTGCTGGACTGGTGACAGAGGCTGAGCGTGTGGACAGCAGCTTCTCTCTCTGGTTCCGCAGGGTTGTCTGGACCCAGGCTCCTCAAGTTCCACAACGAGCTGTGTGTCACCATGCACTACAAACCAGGTGACCCCTGCTCCCTGCTCCTGCTCCCTAACCCCTGCTCCCTGCTCCCTGACCCCTGCTCCCTAACCCCTGACCCCTGCTCCCTGACCTCTGCTCCCTGCTCCCTGACCCCTGCTCCCTGCTCCCTGACCCCTGCTCCCTGACCCCTGCTCCCTGACCCCTGCTCCCTGCTCCTGACCTCTGCTCCCTGCTCCCTGCTCCCTGCTCCCTGCTCCCTGCTCCCTGACCCCTGCTCCCTGCTCCCTGCTCCCTGCTCCCTGCTCCCTGCTCCCTGACCCCTGCTCCCTGACCCCTGCTCCCTGCTCCCTGCTCCCTGCTCCCTGACCCCTGCTCCCTGCTCCCTGCTCCCTAACCCCTGCTCCCTGACCCCTGACCCCTGCTCCCTGACCCCTGACCCCTGCTCCCTGACCCTGCTCCCTGACCCCTGCTCCACTAACCCCTGCTCCCTGACCCCTGCTCCCTGCTCCCTAACCCCTGCTCCCTGACCCCTGCTCCTGACCCCTGCTCCCTGCTCCCTGCTCCCTGACCCTGCTCCCTAACCCCTGCTCCCTGCTCCCTGACCCCTGCTCCCTAACCCCTGCTCCCTGCTCCCTGACCCCTGCTCCCTGACCCCTGCTCCCTAACCCCTGCTCCCTGCTCCCTGACCCCTGCTCCCTAACCCCTGCTCCCTGACCCCTGCTCCCTGCTCCCTAACCCCTGCTCCCTGACCCCTGCTCCCTGACCCCTGCTCCCTGCTCCCTGCTCCCTAACCCCTGCTCCCTGACCCCTGCTCTCTGACCCCTGCTCCCTGCTCCCTGACCCCTGCTCCCTAACCCCTGCTCCCTGCTCCCTGACCCCTGCTCCCTAACCCCTGCTCCCTGCTCCCTGACCCCTGCTCCCTAACCCCTGCTCCCTGACCCCTGCTCCCTGCTCCCTAACCCCTGCTCCCTGACCCCTGCTCCCTGACCCCTGCTCCCTGCTCCCTGCTCCCTGACCCCTGCTCCCTAACCCCTGCTCCCTGCTCCCTGACCCCTGCTCCCTAACCCCTGCTCCCTGCTCCCTGACCCCTGCTCCCTGACCCCTGCTCCCTGACCCCTGCTCCCTGACCCCTGACCTTGACCCCTGCTCCCTGCTCCCTAACCCTGCTCCCTGACCTGACCCCTGCTCCCTGCTCCCTAACCCCTGCTCCCTGCTCCCTAACCCCTGCTCCCTGACCCCTGCTCCCTAACCCCCTGCTCCCTGCTCCCTGCTCCCTAACCCCTGCTCCCTGACCCCTGCTCCCTGCTCCCTGCTCCCTGCTCCATGCTCCCTGACCCCTGCTCCCTAACCCCTGCTCCCTGCTCCCTGCTCCCTAACCCCTGCTCCCTAACCCCTGCTCCCTGCTCCCTGACCCCTGCTCCCTGCTCCCTAACCCCCTGCTCCCTGCTCCCTAACCCCTGCTCCCTGACCCCTGCTCCCTGCTCCCTGCTCCCTGCTCCCTGCCTCCCTGACCCCTGCTCCCTAACCCCTGCTCCCTGCTCCCTGCTCCCTAACCCTGCTCCCTAACCCCTGCTCCCTGCTCCCTGCTCCCTGACCTTGACCCCCTGCTCCCTGCTCCCTGACCCCTGACCCCTGACCCCTGACCCGTGCTCCTTGACCCTGCTCCCTGACCCCTGCTCCCTGCTCCCTGCTCCCTGCTCCCTGCTTCCTGACCCCTGCTCCCTGACCCCTGCTCCCTGACCCCTGACCCCTGCTCCCTGCTCCCTGACCCCTGTTCCCTGCTCCCTGCTCCCTGACCCCTGCTCCCTGACCCCTGCTCCCTGACCCCTGTTCCCTGCTCCCTGCTCCCTGCTCCCTGACCCCTGCTCCCTGCTCCCTGCTCCCTGCTCCCTGCTCCCTGACCCCTGCTCCCTGCTCCCTGCTCCCTAACCCCTGACCCCTGCTCCCTGCTCCCTGACCCCTGCTCCTGCTCCCTGCTCCCTGACCCCTGCTCCCTGACCCCTGCTCCCTGCTCCCTGGACCCTGGACCCTGACCTCTGACCCTTTGTGTGTGTGTGTGTGTGTGTGTGTGTAGGTGCTACCAGACTACCGTAAGGGTCTGCTGAGTGTGCTGTCCAGGGGGAAGGTCAGTGAGCAGCAGTTCCACCAGATCTCCAAGCTAGCCGCTCTGCAGCACCGAGCCAAGGAGCTGGCCTTCACACCCAGCATGTAGGAACACACACACACACCCAGCATGTAGGAACACACACACCCAGCATGTAGGAACACACACACACACCCAGCATGTAGGAACACACACACACACACCCAGCATGTAGGAACACACACACACACCCAGCATGTAGGAACACACACACACACCCAGCATGTAGGAACACACACACACAGCATGTAGGGACACACACACACACACCCAGCATGTAGGAACACACACACACAGCATGTAGGGACACACACACACACCCAGCATGTAGGAACACACACCTTAACACCCAGCATGTAGCAACACACACACGTAGGAACACATGATGTATGATGTGTGTGTGTGTGTGTGTATGATGTGTGTGTGTGTGTGTGTCCCAGTCATGAGCTGTCAGAGTACATCCCGGCCCCTCTCTTCGGGAAACAGCCCCCCCAACAGTGGGCTGCCATGGCAACACTGCACCTGCAGCAGGTGCAGATCCTCAGCCCTCACCAGGCCAGAGCCCAGTTCCTAGGTAACACCAGAACCCAGTTCCTAAATAACACACACACACTTTTCTTAACAGAATTTCAACTAATAATAACAACACATTAGTAACATGTACGTACATAGACATGGGAGACCCTGCGGTCTCTTAAGATCTCTGGATCTCTTAAGATCTCTGGATCTGCACTCAAGTGCTCTTCCTCTGAGTTAAACCCCATTTATTCTAATGTGTGTGTACGTGTGTGTGTGTGTACGTGTGTGTGTATGTGTGTGTGTGCAGGTCTGGTCAGTGCGTTCCCCATGTTTGGCTCCTCCTTCTTCTACATCCACAGCTGTAGCTCCTCCTCCGTCCACGCCCCCTGCATCCTGGCTGTCAATCAACACGGACTTCATTTCCTGCATAAAGACACTCACGTAAGCAGGACCCCCCAGCTGTAGTTCTCTGCATGGGTCCTGTGGTGCAGCTGTAGTTCTCTGCATGGGTCCTGTGGTGCAGCTGTAGTTCTCTGCATGGGTCCTGTGGTGCAGCTGTAGTTCTCTGCATGGGTCCTGTGGTGCAGCTGTAGTTCTCTGCATGGGTCCTGTGGTCCAGCTGTAGTTCTCTGTGTGGGTCTTGTGGTGCAGCTGTAGTTCTCTGCATGGGTCTGTGGTGCAACTGTAGTTCTCTGCATGGGTCCTGTGGTGTGCAGCTGTAGTTCTCTGTATGGGTCCTGTGGTGCAGCTGTAGTTCTCTGCATGGGTCCTGTGGTGCAGCTGTAGTTCTCTGCGTGGGTCCTGTGGTGCAGCTGTAGTTCTCTGTGTGGGTCCTGTGGTGCAGCTGTAATTCTTTGTGTGGGTCCTGTGGTGCAGGAGCGGATGGTGGGGGTCCCCCTGGTGGAGGTCCAGTCCAGCCGCACGCAGTCTCCTGGTGCGGGGGAGCAGCTACCCCTACGTGGACCTGACCCTGGGAGACACCTGCTCACACAGGGTCATGCAGCTGCAGCTAGAGCAGGTACACACACACACACACCATACACACACACACACACCACACACACCATACACACACACACCACACACCACACACACCATACACACACACACACACACACCACACACACCATACACACACACACACACACACCACACACACCATACACACACACAACCATACACACACCAGACACACACACACCCATACACACTATACACCTGCTCACACAGGGTCATGCAGCTGCAGCTAGAGCAGGTACACACACACACACACACACACCATACACACAACACACACACACACCATAACACACACACACAACAACACACCATACACACACACACACACACCCATACACACCAGACACATGCAAGCATGCAGCACGACACATCATCTACACTTGCTGATCTCGCCGTAATCTGATAGTATATTCTAAACTATATGTTGTGTGTGTGTGTGGTCTGTGGGGTGTGTGTGTGGTCATGTGGGGTGTGTGTGTGTGTGGGGTGTGTGTGTGTGTGTGGGGTATGTGGGGTGTGTGTGTGTGCGTGGGGTGTGTGTGTGTGTGTGGTCTGTGGGGTGTGTGTGTGTGTGTGTTGGTGTGGGGGGGTGTGTGTGTGGTGGTGTGTGTGTGGTCTGTGGGGTGTGTGTGTGTGTGTGTGTGGTGTGTGTGGTCTGTGGGGTGTGTGTGTGTGTGGGGTGTGTGGTGGGTGTGGTGTGTGTGTGTGTGGTATGTGGGGGTGTGTGTGTGTGCGGGGTTGTGTGGGGTGTGTGTGTGTGGTCTGTGGGTGGGTGTGTGTGTGTGTGTGTGTGGTCTGTGGGGTGTGTGTGTGTGTGTGTGTGGTGTGTGTGTGTGGTGTGGGGTGTGTGGTGTGTAGGGTCTGGAGTTGTGTAGAGTGGTAGCCATGCAGGTCGAGAACATGATGTCTGTCCGGGAGAAGAGACTCACTTTGCCCCCCAGCGAGATCACCGTACTATAACACACACACCACACACACACACACACACCCCACACACACACACACACACACACACCACACACACACGGCACACACACGGCACACACATCTACCTCTTCAAGGCTTCAGGTTTTCCACAGTACAGAGCCTTCTCAGCCCCTGTGCTGCAGTACCTCATGTCTCCACCAGAGGGGTGATGCAGTACCTCATGTCTCCACCAGAGGGGTGCTGCAGTACCTCATGTCTCCACCAGAGGGGTGCTGCAGTACCTCGTGTCTCCACCAGAGGGGTGATGCAGTACCCCATGTCTCCACCAGAGGGGTGCTGCAGTACCTCATGTCTCCACCAGAGGGGTGCTGCAGTACCCCATGTCTCCACCAGAGGGGTGCTGCAGTACCCCATGTCTCCACCAGAGGGGTGCTGCAGTACCTCATGTCTCCACCAGAGGGGTGATGCAGTACCCCATGTCTCCACCAGAGGGGTGCTGCAGTACCTCATGTCTCCACCAGAGGGGTGATGCAGTACCTCATGTCTCCACCAGAGGGGTGCTGCAGTACCTCATGTCTCCACCAGAGGGGTGCTGCAGTACCCCATGTCTCCACCAGAGGGGTGATGCAGTACCTCATGTCTCCACCAGAGGGGTGCTGCAGTACCTCATGTCTCCACCAGAGGGAGGCAGCAGCAGCAGACTGGCTCCATCACTGGTCTGGGTCTTAGTGGCTTCTGATTCCTCCACTTCCTGTCTGTCTGATGAACTTCCTGTTTACTTCCTGCTTCCTCACTAGGATCAAAATGAGAAGGATGAGACACATGATTACCCCATGAGCCTTTGCATATTGTCGACAGCTCCCGCCTGGCCCAGGTTCTCCAGGGTTAGGGTTCTCCAGGGTTAGGGTTCTCCAGGGTTAGGGTTCTCCAGGGTTAGGGTTCTCCAGAGTTTCACAAGTGTGATGTGAACCAGAGGATATATTTTTATAATGAGTGTTTGTATGCAGCTGGGTGTATTTATAACGTGTGTTATTTATATTGAGGTTGTAATTGTGTTCTCTACAGAGTTTGTCTGATCTGTGCTAGTGATGTGTGTGGTGTGTGTGTGTGTGTGTGTGTGTGTGTGTGGTGTGTGTGTGTGGTGTGTGTGTGTGTGTGTGTGTGTGTGTGTGTGTGTGTGTGTGGTGTGTGTGTGTGTGTGTGTGTGTGTGTGTGTGGTGTGTGTGTGTGTGTGTGTGTGTGTGTGTGTGTGTGTGTGTGTGTGTGTGTGTGTGTGTGTGTGTGTGTGTGTGTGCCTCTCCTCTCCAGTCTCTCTGCCCTGAAACCTCACTGTTTTTGTACTGATGTTGTGTTTGTACGACAATCTTCAGTTATGTTTTAGTTTTGTTTATGTTTTTGCATTTATCAGGATGTTTTGTAAAACATGTTTACACGCTCCCACACCTCCACATTACAGATGTAATTTCAAGCGTTTCTAGTGAATTATTGAGTTGTTTTTTATTTGTGTGAGGTAGTCATTCATGGTGATTGATCTGAATTACACCTAATCCGCCAGCCATAGCTCTGACATATTCCCCTCCCTACCAATCAGAACACAACTCATATAGTCTTCAACCTCCCATTGGATAACAGGAACCCTTCGCTGCTGTCAGAGTGGCTCCTAGACTGAGATGCTGTCAGAGTGGCTCCTAGACTGAGATGCAAAGTCCGCGACTTAGAGCTTCTTATTTTCCTGAAGTCGCTTGAAAATATAAAGGGTTGCATTTTTGGGAGTTATATAGATGCCTTTTCTGACAAGCAACTGCATTAGTTACATTTGTGATCGCTATTTTCCCAAATGCATTCACCCTGTCTGCTCATAGTCTCACAAACATATCAGCAATAATCTTAAAGACATGACAAGAGCTTTTACTATTATCCTCAGCAGTGGGTTCAGTGTCACGTGTCGCAGGCTCAGAGTCACGTGTTGCGGGCTTGTTTAGTGCTCGTTTCTGAAGCTACGGTTGGTTATTTGTCTCGCGATAGTTGGTAACAGTGTTCTCAGTGCGCATGTGCAGTTCAGCGGATTTATTTTCAGACTCCATATTTTTATGTAATTAGCCAAACGACCACGAGATCTGGACGAACGTAGAACTTATATGTGTATATTGTTGCTCAGAGAGCTTAAGGTTATGTTTACAATCTCTTCGGGGTTTCTACTTCGCCTTGTCAAAAGAAATGCTGGCTTGGTGCGTTTGATATAGTGCGTAGGTAGTTAACATTAGCCTGCTAGTGAGTGAGACTTGCGGCTAACTAGGAAGCTAGCAGCAGCTAGCCAGTTGCAGCTAGGTGAGGCTGACCTGACGCCGCTAGCAGAGTGACCGAGTCAGCTAATATAGACTTGTTAAACAAGTGGTCGTGTTGTTTTACTGGAATATTCCTCCTGCGCGTCATTACTGACAGATTCGTCTTTGTATTTGCTGGCGTCGATGAGCTTGTGTGTGCGGTTGGCACGGTAGCAACACCATAACACCGAGGCTGGCGGAGGGACAGCTGTCCGGTTCAAGGGTCCCGTCCTGTCCTCTCCCTGCCGCGGGAACATGGAAGTCAAATAATCAGAAACACAGTTTGTTAGACTTCATTAGAGCTAGTTCAGAGAGTCGCCATGGCAGCCAGCGGCTTCTCCGATCTCCGGGAGAAACTGAAGTCGATGACGCCGCACCGGGACGAGCACAAGAGCAAAGTTACAGATAGAGACGAGTACCGAAACAAGACCACGGACGAAAGTAACGGAAACGGACGGAAGCGCAAATACCGGGAATCCGAGGATGATGAGCTCGAGCACAGTGACGGTGGGGAGACCCGCGAGCATGAAGTGAGGCGCGTGAAGAGCGGCATTACGCAGAACAGCACCTTCACACCGGAGGACTGTGCTCAAATCGAAGAAAAGATTGACGAGGTGGTCGCTAACGGGGAGGCGGGGCTTTACCGGGAGCACACGGTAGACCGCGCGCCCCTGAGGAACAAGTACTTCTTCGGGGAAGGCTACACGTACGGTGCCCAGCTGGAGAAACGGGGGTCCCGGGCAGGAGCGGCTGTACAAGAAGGGAGAGGTGGATGACATTCCGGACTGGGTGCACGAGCTGGTGATAAAGAAGCTCGTGTCTAGCGGAGTGGTACCGGAGGGGTTCGTCAACAGCGCTGTGATTATGACTATCAACCCGGAGGCTGCATCGTTTCTCACGTGGACCCGCTGCATATCTTCGCACGGCCCATAGTGTCGGTGTCATTTTTCAGTGACAGCGCGCTCTGCTTCGGCTGCCGCTTTCAATTCAAGCCCATCCGCGTGTCCGAACCGGTGCTCGAGCTACCGGTGAGGAGGGGAAGTGTCACGGTTCTTAGGTAAGAGTGTGCACGTGAAGGTGACAGGTGTGTGTGTGGTTGATGTGATTGATTCACTGTGTGTGCCCCCCTCTCTCCTAGTGGCTACGCAGCTGATGACATCACACACTGTATCCGCCCCCAGGACATCAAGCAGCGGAGGGCCGTCATCATCCTCAGGAAGTCAGTCACCACGGCAACACACCTGCCAATCAGCACACACTACTTGAACTGGATGAATAGTGTATGATAGTGTATTGGTCATGTATTGATCATGTATTGATAGTGTATTGTTCATGTATTGATAGTGTATTGGTCATGTATTGATCATGTATTGATAGTGTATTGTCATGTATTGTATGCATGTATTGATAGTGTATTGGTCATGTATTGATAGTGTATTGTCATGTATTGATAGTGTATTGCAGTATTGATCATGTATTGATCATGTATTGACATGTATGACATATTGATCATGTATTGATAGTATTGATCATGTATTGACAGTATTGATCATGTATTGATTGGTAGGACAAGGCCCGATGCCACCCCGCCTGGACACTGATGTCACCGTTAGCTCCTCCCCCCAGGAGAGACACGCCCCCCTGAAGGCACAACGCTCCTCCCACCGTAGAGCTGACCCTGACGCGCTCACAGGTACACACACACACACCACACACACACACACACACACACACACACACACACACCATACACCACACACACACACACAACACACCATACACACACACACACACACACACACACACACCACACACACACACCACCACCAGACACACACCATACACACACACATAAACACACACCAGACACACACACACACACACACACCCACACACAACACACACACACACCACACAAACACGACACACACCAGAACACACATACACACACACACACACCATACACCCCACAAACACACACCATACACACACACACACACACACACAACCACACACACACCAGAACACACACACCACACACACACCCATACACACCACACACACCCAAACACATCATACACCAGACACAGCAACACACACACCAGACCACACCAGACACACAAAAACACATACACCAACACACACATACACAACACCACACACACACACCAGAACACACACACACATCACACACCATACACACACACACACACACCACAAACACATCATACACATACACACCATACACACAGTACCACATACACACATCATACACCATACACCAACACACATCCTACACCATACAACCATACCACACACATCATACACCATACACAACACACACATACAGCAGACACATCATACACACACACACATACACACACACACATCATACACACACCATACACATCATACACACACCATACACACATCACACACATCACACACACACACATCACACACACACATCACCACACACACATCACACACACACCTCACACACACACATCATACACACATCATACACACATCATACACACACCATACACACATCACACACATCCACACACATCACACACACACACATCACACACATCATACACACACACATCACACACATCACACACATGGTTCTCCATGCTTGATGTTCTCCCCAGGCCGAGGGTTCTGGAGATGGACAAGGAGGAGAACCGTGGCTCCGCCCTCTCCCGTCACGGTCGCCATAGCAACACTTCAGACGGCGTCTGGAGGCGGAGCCAGGAATACGACAAGCACAGTGAGGGTCGAAAGGTCAAGATGAGGCGCCACTGAGGACACACACACACACACACACTGTTACACACACACACACACACACACACACACACACACTCTGTTACATACATATACACACACACACTGTTACACACATACATACACACACACACACACACACACACTGTTACACACACATACATATACACACAGCTGTGTGTGAGGAGCCGGGTCACCCTCCATGGTCCAGCTGCAGAAATGGAACCCTGCACACAGACAGCTGTCAGCCAATAAGATACTGGCCTGGGGACAGGGGGGCGGGGTTATGTGGTGTGTGTGTTTAGATCAGTGCCTACCAAGTCCTGTCAAGACATGTTCCTTTATCTTCCTCTGCCATCTTTCTCTTCCTCTGCCCATCTTTCTCTTCTGCCCATCTTTATCTTCCTCTGCCCATCTTTCTCCTCTGCCCATCTTTCTCCTCTGCCCATCTTTCTCCTCTGCCCATCTTTCTCCTCTGCCCATCTTTCTCCTCTGCCCATCTTTCTCTTCCTCTGCCCATCTTTCTCCTCTGCCCATCTTTCTCCTCTGCCCATCTTTCTCCTCTGCCCATCTTTCTCTCTTCCTCTGCCCATCTTTCTCTCTCTGCCCCCTCACTCTCTCTCTCTCTCTCCTCCCCCCTCACTCTCTCTCTTCCCACCCTCTTTCTTCCTTAGTTTCTTGTTCTGTGGGAGGGGGAGACTTGAACAAGCCCAGTGATGTCATCAACCAGAGACTCAGAAATCCACCCCCCTCCTGTCCTGGTCACCATGGCAGCATATAATGTGTGTTATTGTATAATATTTTGGAGTGAGTGTAATAAGCATGGTGTTATTTTTGTAACAAGCTGTATAGACCACATGGATGCAGGCGGACAGATACTCAGTTCACTTTGACTGGGAGCTTCCTGGGGGGGACGAGTTGCTATGGAGATTTACCCTGTTTGCCATGGAGATGTACCTGGTTTGCCATGGAGATGTACCTGGTTGCCATGGAGATGTACCTGGTGTGGCCAGATTGTCATGTGACCTAGAGATGATGATGATAATATTTCTGTTAAAACCAACTCTTCCTACTCTGCTTCTGACTGTTCTTAACACGCACACACACACACACACACACACATACACTCTCCCTCTCATATACACACACACACACACATACACATACACATACACATACACTCTCCCTCTCATATACACACACACACACACATACACATACACATACACATACACTCTCCCTCTCATATACACACACACACACACACACACACACATACACACACACACACACACACATACACTCTCCCTCATACACACACACACACACATACACTCTCCCTCATACACACACACACACATACACTCTCCCTCATATACACACACACATATACACTCACACACACATATACACTCACACACATATATACTCTCCCTCTCATATACACTCACACACACATATACACTCCCTCTCATATACACTGACCACACTGTCCCAGACATGCTGCACTGTCCCAGACATGCTGCACTGTCCCAGACATGCTGCACTGTCCCAGACAGACATGCCTGTCGGAGGTGACCCTCTGAGACTCTTCTGCTGTCAGAGGAGAGGTGACCCTCTGAGACTCTTCTGCTGTCAGAGGAGAGGTGACCCTCTGAGACTCTTCTGCTGTCAGAGGAGAGGTGACCCTCTGAGACTCTTCTGCTGTCAGAGGAGAGGTGACCCTCTGAGACTCTTCTGCTGTCAGAGGAGAGGTGACCCTCTGAGACTCTTCTGCTGTCAGAGGTGAGGTGACCCTCTGAGACTCTTCTGCTGTCAGAGGAGAGGTGACCCTCTGAGACTCTTCTGCGCCCACATTCATGTTTGTGTTTCATTACCTTTGAGCTTCAAGCCTCAAACACGCACAATGTCGTATTTGTTGCACTGCATGCCTGCTAGCTGAGATGTGGTTACTTTACACTGATAAATACGGATTGTTCCTTTACTCTGCCCACCAAAAAACAGCTAGAACTGAACACTTTTGATCCATGATCCTTTTACTGTACTATGTATACGTCGCTTTGGTGAAAAAGGCGTCTGTTAATTAATCAAATGTAAAGAATGTATTCAGCGCACATATAAACAGAAAACGCACGTCCCAAACTTGGTGTCACGTCAGAGCAAATCTCCCCCTTGATTGGAGGAGTAGAGTGTCAATCACAGGTGGCTGTTGGGACGAGAGATGGTGGACAAACTTTTAATGAACGTCTGCTCAAATTACAGTTACATTCTTTTTGTAAATGACTTTGGCCGAAACTGAAAAGATTTCTCGAGTATATAGTGGTAAGTGCTGTAGCTAGCTACCCGTAAGTACGTTTACTTATCAAGCGTAACTGACTACAGAATTCAGTGAAATAGTTAGCCTATCTGAAGTCGTAGCTAGTTCATATTAGCTAATGATGAAAGCAGCGGATAACGCATCT
>CAEFZP010002510.1:0-5000 GCA_903064625.1 Mallotus villosus | reverse complement strand
ATCAACATGACACTACATAAAAGTACCCGTAGCGAAATAACGCAACGCTATGCATATGCACATTCTAAGCATTGCTAGTCTATGTATGTGTTAGATCTCATATTATTTTTTTAGGATTCCTATATGTTTAACGACGCACCTTCCTGCCAAAGCAAATTGCTTTGTCTGTGCAAACTTTCATGGCGATTAAAACCCTTTATGATTCTGATGTTCTGGCTGTTCTGAGCGCACCTCTCAATATCCGCGCACCGAGCTCCACATCCTCTATGAACGGTAACGCCATTATCCTCTCAAGAATGAGTTAGTGGGCGGGGCTTTTATACCGGTTGATCTCTGATCTCCAACTATAACCTGCTCCCGACCAGGTTAGCCGTTCAGCATATGTTACCATGGGCGATCTACCCCGATAACAAGTGATCCACCTTCGTAGTACAGAAAACCCGGGGTTGAACCTGAAGTTACCTCGCTAACGCCAAATCTTGCTTCGTAGTACAGGCCCCTGGAGGTACACACACACACACGACCTGGAGGTACACACACACACAACACACACACACACACACACGACCTGGAGGTCACACACACACACGACCTGGAGGTACACACACACATGACCTGGAGGTACACACACACACACGACCTGGAGGTACACACACACACATGACCTGGACGTACACACACAGGCTCTTTGTCTTGTCTTTGAGATGCTGTCATCCTGTCACCAGGCTGTCTGTACTGATGTGTGTGTTGTGTGTGCAGGCGGTGCGTGTGGAGCATGTCTGTGTGCTGGTCCCGCTCCGTGTGGAGGCTGGGCTGTGGAGCCTGGTTCCTGGGGAGGAGACTCTCCTCAAACAGCCTCTCTGCTGGATGGTCGACGCACAAACCTGGAGTACTTCCCCCGGGGTCGCAGCTACTGGGACAGGTACACACACACACCACACACACAACACACACCACACACACACATACCACACACACACCACACAACACACACACACATACACACACACACCATACACAACACACACACACACACACACACACAACACACACACACCACACACACACACCTAGGACACCCACACACACACACACCACACAACCACACACACACACAAACACACACCACACACACACACACCACACACACACACACCCACACAACACACACAACACACACACACACACACACACACACACACTACACACACACACACACACACACACACACACACCACACACACACACACCACTGGTACAACACACACACATGTACACACCCACACACACACACCACACCACACACACACACACACACACACACACACACAGCACACACACACACACCACCACACACACACACACATACACACACACACACACATACACCACACACACACCACACACACACACACACAACACACATACACACCACACACACACACACCACACACACACACATACACACCACACACACACATACACACACACCACACACCCCACACACCACACATACACACACACCACACACACCCACACACACACACACACACACATACACACCAACACACATTTACAACACACACCACACACCACACACACACACACACACCCACACCACATACACACACACACACCCACATGTACAACCACACACACACAACACCCAACACACACACAGACCATACCACACACACCACATACACACACACACACACACACTTGTACACACATACACATACACACACACACCACACACACCAGTTACACACACCACACACACCACACACACACACACACACACCACTACCCACACACACACAGGTACACACACCCACACACCATACACACACACCACACTGTTACACCCACATACACATACACACACACACACACACCTACACACACACACACAGTACACACACACACACACCATACACACATACACCACACAGACACCACCCACACACACACACACACACACACACACACCACACATACACACACACACACAGTACACACACACCACACACATACACACACACACACTGGTACACACATACACATACACATACACATACACATACACATACACATACACATACACATACACATACAAACGCACTGGTACACACACACGCAGGTACACCTATATACACACACACAGGTACATCAATATACACACTCTGGACATTTCCACCCCTCCAGGTTCCTGGTGGGAGGGTACCTGTCATCGGAGGTGCTGGTGAACATGCTCAGTAAGGTTGTGATGGAGACCATGAACTGGCCGTCTCTTAGCAACAGTCTGGACTGCTGGTGCGTCCGGTGCTGGGAGGCCCAGAGCTCAAGCTGGAGGTCAGGTAGGGCTGTGTGTGGAATACATATATATACATAGTGTGTATGTATAGTGTGTATATATAGTGTATAGTGTGTATGTATAGTGTGTATATATAGTGTATAGTGTGTATATATAGTGTATAGTGTGTATATATAGTGTGTATAGTGTGTATATCTAGTGTATAGTGTGTATATATCGTGTGTCTAGTGTGTATATATAGTGTATGGTGTATATCATAGTGTGTATAGTGTATATATAGTGTGTATATATAGTGTGTATAGTGTATAGTCTAAACCCTCCTCACCTGTCCCCAGCCCTGCCCCCAGGTTGCAGTGTGTCGGGGGGAGGAGGGGAGTCCCTGTTCGTGTCCCTGCTGCCAGTGCTGAGGCAGGATGACGTGGTGCTGTGTGCCCAGCCGGGCCTCACCCTGCCCTGGCCCTCTGCCTGGCGCCTGTCCCTCTACCCCTGGGAGACCCAGCGTCTGGCCCAGCTGGACGGGCAGGACGGAGGGGCCCGCGCCCACTGCTGAAGACCCTGAAGGCCGTGTGCAGGCTGAACCCCATCCTGCGACCCCTGACCTCCGCCCCGCTGGCCAACCTCATCCTGCACCTCAGCGACAAGGAGCCCGATTGGTCGGAGGGGGCTCTGGAGGCGCGGTTCCGGCAGTGTGTGGAGGAGCTGATTGGCTACCTGGAGCAGGGGCGGTGCCCAGTTACTTCAAGGCGGGGGTGAACGTTCTGGGGGGCGTGTCAGAGGAGCAGTGGATCAGATGGGCTTCCTGCTGTACTGTGCTCTGTCTGACCCTGGCATACTGCTCATCTGACACACACACACACGCTATATACACACATCATACACACTCTATACACACCAAACACACTACACACACACACCATGCACACACCAAACACATACACACCTCATACACACCTCATACACACCCACACACATACCCACACACACACACACCACTGTGCCCGTCTCACCCTATGATCCTGCTCCTATAAGATCATGCTACTCTGACACACAAGTTGTATATGTATATATATATATATACACTCCCAAGCCTTATACACAGTGCACACACACACACACACACACACACACATTCACCTACACACAAACATGATTGTGCTTTTACAGAACTGAATCAATATAATGATGATATTTCTACCAGATCAAGCAATAGGTGCGTGATAAGCCAGAAGAATGTTGCCATAGAAACAGGTTAAGCTCATTGATGATATGTTATGGTTTCTTTTTCCTTATGAAACTTCTGAGTGTGTTAGTTAGAGCAGTGTGTGTGTGTGTGTGTGGTGTGTGTGGTGTGTGTGAGTGTTAGTGTGAGTGTGTGTGTGTGTGTGTGTGGTGTGTGTGTGTGTGTGTGTGTGTGTGTGGTGTGTGGTGTGTGTGTGGTGTGTGTGTGTGTGTGTGTGTGTGTGTGTGTGTGTGTGTGTGTGTGTGTGTGTGTGGTGTGTGTGTGTGTGTGTGTGTGTGTGCGCGTGCGCGCGCGTGTGTGCGCGTGCGCGCGCGTGTGTGCGCGTGCGCGCGCGTGTGTGCGTGTGTGCGCGTGCGCGCGCGTGTGTGCGCGCGTGTGTGCGTGTGTGCGCGTGCGCGCGCGTGTGTGCGCGCGTGTGTGCGCGTGCGCGCGCGTGCGTGCGCGTGTGTGCGCGTGCGCGCGCGTGTGTGCGCGTGCGCGCGCGTGTGTGCGCGTGCGCGCGCGTGTGTGTGTCGTCACACTCAGTGGTCAGCACACACAGCTCATCTACATATTACCCAGGGGGCCTTGCTGCAGGACTGCTGTGGGCTGCTGAGCCAGACTGACTGAGGGAGTGAGTGAGTGAGTGTGCTACATGAATGTATGATTATAAAGTTAATGTTGATTATAAAGTGACAAATAAAGAGTCTGTGCTTCTATAAACAAGTCTGAGTGTCAGTTCTAACCTGTTCTGATCATGGGGGGACTGGAAAACTACAACTTCAACTATTTCTTCTTGAACTCCACTTCCCAGAAAACACCAGATAGAAGTTTATTTATTTCTACCCACCACCCGCCCACTCGAGAAATTCGTTCACAAATATAAGGACCGCCTGTCTGTCACTACCAGATCCACGGAGAAAGAATGCTACTGGACGGTTCCTCGCGGGGCAGTCATGTGACTGTGCCATGTCGGTATGGAGTCCTGTTGCGGCTCCGGTGCACCGACAGATCGTCTGACCGGCGTGATGTGTCCGGGAGACGCTTCAGACCAGGGATAAAGGTCGACCACGTGATTCGACGTGACTTCCGAACGACAACTTCCCTCCAACCACCCGCGAGTGGTCGCACTGAACTGTCGGTGTTACAACAGAGGAGTTGTTTGTTTACAGCGTTCCCGCCGTAGAACGGATCCTTGTTGACGTTAAGAGACCCGGTAAGTTACTGACATGTTTCGGGTGGAAGTTTGTTTTAGAAACGCCGTTGACCTGCCTAGTGTGACCAACATGCCACAGGCTTCACCTGCCTAGTGTGACCACATGCCACAGGCTTCACAGAGAAGTGAAAGTGACACTGGTCTGTTTTAGTTGTGTTGTTCCAACTGCGCAACAATTTTAACGTTCGCTCTCCGGTGCAACCGCTGACTCACTCACTGGCTCGAGACCCGCCGAGTTCACAGGGGCA
>CAEFZP010002509.1:127500-185785 GCA_903064625.1 Mallotus villosus | reverse complement strand
TCCATATTAATTTTACCTCATCGCCTAGGCTTGGCCTACGTAGTGCTGACTAGCTGTCTTGCCATCAGCAGATGAGCACGTTAGCTAGCTACCCACATGACTAAATTGGGA
This sequence comes from Mallotus villosus, assembly GCA_903064625.1. NCBI lineage: Eukaryota > Metazoa > Chordata > Actinopteri > Osmeriformes > Salangidae > Mallotus > Mallotus villosus. The sequence continues at coordinate 185,674 of CAEFZP010002509.1, read as the reverse complement.
AATGTACAATGGAAAGATATGCACAACGTCTTTTCAATTAGAAGAACTAGCATCCACTCATAGTCGTAAATATATAACCTACCGTAAAAAGAAAAAAAAGTACCATGTTGCTTTGAACACGAGAATCGTAGGCTGTGGCTGTAGGCTACATGATCAATACAATTCAGTGTATTTCCGTCAACCTCGGCATGCACACACAAAGCTGGAAACCCCTTGTCTAACAAAATACGATTAAACTCACGCTAGATTAATTTGGCCTTTCAAGCTCGTCGTTATCGTCCATATGAAATAAAACAGATGTAAATAACAAATGCATTTTTTGAGAGTTTTATTTTAACATGACGACGAATTGTGATGTAGTCAGGATGGCCGAGCGGTCTAAGGCGCTGCGTTCAGGTCGCAGTCTCCCCTGGAGGCGTGGGTTCAAATCCCACTTCTGACAATATTTTTTTTTGAGGGTGGTCCTGCATTGAATCACGATACTGTGCAGGATACCGTAGAGCTACAAAAATAAATATAGCATAATCTAATCTATAATATATAGCTGAACCCATGTATATACATCAATAAATACAGACATTTACTTTCAAAAGACGTCAGTTGTAAAGACGACATTTATTTATTTAGTGGGACTTTTATTTCCTAATGTCACATTTATTTACGAACGTGCGTGGTTATCTTCAGACCAACGCAGCTGCACAAGATCAAAGGCAGATAGGGACACCTAGATTCGAGAAGTAGGACAAGTAGTGTTAGAGATGACATGCTGGCCTTTGTAGATCAAATTGATCAGAATGGCTTGTCAGGGTTATCATTTTATCACACATTGAAGATTGTGTAGAGGTTCTTGGGCGGGTAAGTGCTCTACAGAACATAGACATTTATCAAGAAGTCTTAAATAGTTTGAGAGTTAACGAGTACCGTGTTCGTGTGCAAGACGGCAAGTGTAGAAAGCCACCATGGGGCTAATTAACAAATTAAAATATTATTTCTTTAGGAGGCGCTTGGGATTTGTATTTAAAGAGATTGGCTGGCCGACAGATCGTAGTCAGGATGGCCGAGCGGTCTAAGGCGCTGCGTTCAGGTCGCAGTCTCCCCTGGAGGCGTGGGTTCAAATCCCACTTCTGACAATACATTTTTGAACTCCTACGTTAAGTTACGATACTGTACAGAATATTTAGATACAAGTCCAGATTCATAGTACCGTGGCACCCATCAAACAATTTTACCCGGTGCAACGTTTATAGTATTTAACAGCTCTAGTGTTTAACGCCATCTGAGTGTGCACGCGCTTAGGTTGAATTTCGTGAATGTTTTCTTTGCGCAACACTGGAATGTTGCTTAGTTGATCAGATATTTAATGCGCTTGTAACACAAATGCCTGACGTAGTTTCAGGTTTTACCATTCTTGTTAGCACATTTAATCAAGATAATTTACTAGAGGATAGGCTACATTGAGTAGATGTCTGTAAAATATATTTGGAGCAACGTAAGATCTTCTTAAATGCTTGGTGCTCATGTTAACTCTATCCCTAACTGACTCAGACTATTGGACAGAATTCATGTGTAACAGTAACTAGGATCACGAGAGATGAAGGGAGGGAGTTGCCATCAATGTGTGCGTGACTGTTCGTGTGTGGGAGAGAGAAAGAGAGAGAGAGAGAGAGAGGTAGTGGGAGGGAGAGGGGCAAATAGACCGCACATTAGACACCTGTCAGCACAGGTGGTTACTACGGCAGCCACAATTTCTCGATCTGCATTCTAGAACCCATTCACTCTCCAAACTAACTTTCTCTCTGTCTGCCACACAGCCAAGAACTTCTCAACAGCCCTTCTTACTTAGATGAACTTTTCTTTTTTCCCCCTCTTTTTTGATTGTTGTTATCTGTGGTATTAATCGGCAAGTTTATCAATCTTTATTGATTGATTATCTGTGAAAAGAGATGGCTGAGTTCCCGTCCAAGGTAACCACGGAGACAAGCTCGCCACAACCCAACCAGGGCTTTGCCATCTCTGCCTTCTTGGACCTGGAATTCATCAAAACCATCCCTGCAATACTCATGATAGCTGAGATCGTGAGTTACACTGCATTAAGATTAAATACTTTTCATTCTGTCTCCTCTCGCTCTCAAAGCACGATAAGTTCATCTCTTTGGAAAATAACGAATGTAAATGTTTTATAGATCCAGTAAGGTGTTGTCCCTGTGAGAGTTTGTTGACAGAGCTTGAGTAAATGATTGTAATGTAAACAAAGACCTTTACCGTTTTCTTCCTAAAGCTAAAACCTTTCTATTTGAAAATATCCAGAGAGATGGTCTGAGATCCGTATTCTTGTCTGAGCACGATGTCATAGTAGATATCAATGAAAATATGTCCTGTGACATAATTACCTTAATCATTAACTGCCAATGCCAGGTACACCCCGGATATGACATTATTGTCCCATTTACTCACATTTTTAAGGAGGGTGGGACCAGGGCCACGAGCCAGATAAGAAGGATCTCCCTGTTAGTCATCAGTCAAACCACATGATGGTCGTGATTCAGTTGAATCTGATTCAATGAATGATTCAGTTCATCAGAAGGGAGTGCTTTGAAAACGCATCCATTTAACTGTCTAAGTAGGCTTATGCCACCATGGCATTACAAAGTTGTATTTAGCCTGTGAGAGACATGCTCGATACTGATATTGACCCTACCTAAAGAGGAGATCTGTTTGATTAGGTTCGTTGGCGTGACCAGTATACACATTAAACAAGTCCCTCACATCTGAGGTGTCCTTATAAACCTCAAAATGGAACAGACCGTAATGAATTGGGGCTCTTGACAAGCTGCTTTATTGCCGTTCATTATTCCTGGTTTCACTTATCTGCCTTTTATTGAGGCATGGAATGTACACAGGCAAACTTTGAACTCTGTAAGTGCTGGAGGAGTGTTGAGAAAATTATAAGATATAACCTGACTGAAAGAGGGACCCGCCCATACTTGTACATACTTGTTCCTGTTCTCTCCACCACCCAGCTATCAGGCAACGCGATGAACCTGCGTAGCATGTGTGACTTCATGATATTAATCTGGTTGCATTATGAAACAGGTATTTCACTGTTCTTGGCGCAGAGCCAACTGTGTGTATTCCTTGCCAGTATACATTACAAACAGAGATAAATGAAAGTATTCCTTAATGTGGTTATTTCGGCTACAGATGGTAAAGGTTAATAAAAGTTGTTGTTGGTTTTGTATGAAAGTGATGTAGCTTAAGCTAAGCTTCTGGTCTATGAAATACCAATACAGGGCAGTGCTAATGTTTTGTTAGATAGTGACAGAACTCAAGGTTGGTTTTTTTCAAAACCTCATTCAAGACAATTAGAGAATATTACAAAAGTGAATGTAAAGCTGGGCAATTTATTGTTTGTCCTTGCGAGGACCGGCAGCAAAAGACAAAAGTGTGATAAAAACTATATAAACTGTGTAAAACTGTAAGTTTCTGCAGTTGTAACCTCTGTGAAGCTGTAACCATTCACAGAGTCTTATTTGGGTCTCTTTGATCTTTTCGAACCAATAGGAAGGTGAACTTTTGACCCAGTCACCTGGTGTGTTTATGTTTGTGTGTGTGTGTTTATGTGAGTGTGTGTAGTGTGTTTTATGTGAGTGTGTGTTTATGTGAGTGTGTGTTTATGTGAGTGAAGAAGGGGACCAAGGGGTGGTGTAGAATGAAACTCAACCTTTGAATACATAATGGATCATCCTTTTATGTTGAGAGAGTGGGCAGAGAGAGAGAGAGGGAGAGGCTGAAAGAGAGAGGGGATGGAAGGGAGACATGCAATGCTGCCATGTTTAGCCAACAATTCTTCCAGAGTGTGACCTTTTTATCGACTTTTCCTCTGTTTTCTCACCCCTCTTCCCCCTCTCCCCCTCTCCCCCTCTCCCCCTCTCCCCCTCTCCTCCTCTCCAGGTGCTGGGCCTGTTGGTGTGGGCATTGATCGCCAGTACCGCATACCAGCTTGTGCCCGCCTTTGGCTGGGTGATGTTTGTCAGTGTGACCCTCTGGATCCTCACCATTGTCCTGTTTGGCATGCTGCTCGGCGGCGTACACCACAAACTCACCTCTGTTCCCTGGCCTCTGGTGGTGAGTCTCCTGCCCATTGCTACTGGCTGCCCGGCTTCCTGGTTTACCAGCTGTTTTGCATAGCTGATTAAAACAGTTTTGCATAGCTATGTGCTTGGAACACTTGTCAATTGTATGACACAAACACGCAGTTCCTGGCGCTGTTACTGTGTGTTGAAGTGACCATCTCATTCCCTGTCTCCTAGGTGATGGTGTTTAACGGGGTGGCAGCGGTGCTGTACCTGACAGCATTTCTGACTAACGCAGCTTCCATCCATCACTATCGCTATATCTATCACTTTTACAACCACACAGCTGCTGCTGCTGTAAGTCTGACACAACCTGATACCTGTTTCACACACACACACGCACGCACGCACACACACACACACACACACACACACACACACACACACACGCACGCACGCACACCACACACACACACACACACACACACTCGGATGTTACAGCTACTAGATACTTTTTTAAATTCCCTAACTCTCCTTGGGCAGCTGTGTCCAGCAGACTCAACTCTTGTTTAAGCAAGAACCAGTATTCAACCTAAACCCTTTGAGAGTCTGGTCTCTGAAGTGTTTAAGTCTAGCAGATCAGTGGGCAGGAGACCCTGCAGGCTGAAGACATAGTCGTTCGATTGATAAGTGTAGAGACACACACACACACTCCTTGTAAATAGTTGCAATGAGACATACAGTCGGATGTGGGAACTGAACAACTAAACAGTGTGTGTTATCTGCTGTTTGACTAAGAGGAGGATCTAGACCATGTGACAGTGACAAGTACAGGTACACACGCCTTGTGTGCCAGGCCAAAGTCCCTGTATGCTGTGCACATGCCCAAACCACTCACACACACACACTGTATAAGTACACACACACCACACACACACACAATGCCATGACTGTAGAGTTGTCTAAGCTGTGGGGTGTTCGTCAGGTATTGACATTGGTAGGGTAATAACAGCTACTGTCAACAGTGTGTCTCTTTCCCTGGGAGTCTTAAACCAGTTCAATTGAAATTCCATTTGTCCTGACTGTCACAAATGGCTGTACAGTTGCCCACTGCTCCAAACGTATAACCAAACAGCTCATAGATACTTCTTTTTGGATTCCCCTGATCTCCCTGACAAGCTGCCCAGCTGTGTCCACCAGACTCCTGTTCAAGCACGGCCCTGTAGTCAACCTAAACCACCAAAGAATCTGCTAACTGACGTATTTAAGTGTAGTAGATCAGTAACCAAACCCTGCAGACTGAAGACACTATCGTTCTCTTAGCTATTAGAATATATATTCTACTATCCCTCTCTCTCACATCAAGACACACACACACACACACACACATAAACCACACTAATGGATTTGGGTCAGGTTCCCTTCATGACTATAACATGGATTTTTTCATAAATCTAAATTCCCTGAATGCGTGTCGTGAATTCCAACCTTAAGCCTAACCCATCTGAGACAACAAAAACGAATCATGTGTGCTTACCACTGAATCAGACTAGTCACATGTACTTAAACTCTTGTGTGCAGTTCTTCGGCATTGTGGTGACTTTGACATACGGAGCGAGTGCCTTCTTCTCCTACCTGGCGTGGAAGGGGGATGGAGGGAATGCAGCCAGTAACACTGTGCCGGTGTAGGAGCAACCCGACCCTACAGAGGCCTGACCCCTGACCCTATGGACACACTGGACTCCACTGCACTGCAGTCTACACTGAAAGACTGGTACACCACAGAAACATTGCCAGCCAGTGGGACTCTCCCCCTCACTGCACAAGACAAACTCCCTCAAGCACTTGTTGTGTGCTGGATGTATACTGTTTACCGTTGACTTACCGTTGGCTACTGTTTTCTCTGTGTATAGGATGATGTATTTGATCAACTGGGGCCTTGGCAGCTTGCTGAGTCATGACTATGGTTGCTGTGTGCATGACGCCAACAGACGTAAAACTGGCATCCCACGGCAACTATTGCTATGCTGACAGCTGTTTTATCATTCAGATACGTTTTCATGTTGTCAGTACGGCGTTGCACAGTACTGTACCTTTAATCTATATGACTGCGGTTATACTGGAGGGGGGGGGTTCTGTGTCACGGGAGCTAGCACGCAGAGCTAAAGGTCAGTCAGGGGGTGGATAGAGACTTGTCCTGGTGCTCTAACCAAGACCTGACCTGTGTCCTCTCTAAATCAAACATGAAATGATTTGTTTATTTATAAAAGCAGTAGAGTAATGTGTCACTTGATATGCAGAATCCCTTTTATACAAATATCAGTTTGAAGACCTATGTAAGTTTGAGTTTAGGAGCTGTTGGCCCCAACTTATCAGTACTTAAATTAAATAAACTAGAATGTGATTTTACTGAACGATTCAATATCTTTATTTGTAAAACATTGATATTTACAGACAGTATGTACAAACCAGTGACATACAGTGCAATAAGTCCTATATTAAAATAAAGGTAGAAAACACTGTTTATGTATCAATCAATGTTATTAATACACCATGAATAGACAGCCTCCCATTGGCTAGTTGGACAGTGGTGGGAGCACTCTAAATGAATAGATATTTCTATGAAAGATGCTGATGCATTTTCAAGTAGCCAACTACAAACAAACCAATACCAACAAAACGGTAAGCTCAAAAATACCATTAGATTTTCATCATACAAAACAAAAGACATTTCAAATGCTTCAGACACATCAGTTACATTCACAGGCACAAGACTCAAGTTCACGCTTATTATGTACAGATAGATTTCATTGTTTTCCCATGGTAAGGATACAGGTGTCTGTATGGCAGAACAAGGCAAGCCTGTCTGACTCTGCAATGGTAGTCAGCAGATTGGTAGCAGAGATCCTGTTCCTCTAGGTGAACAGGTAAGTCCTGCAAACACTTCATCCTCTGTTGCCATAATGTGAATGTATATCTGTATGATGTGTGTGTGTGTGTGTGTGTGTGTGTGTGTGTGTGTCATTCCAGTCCTGTACTTGTAGTCTTCTTGTTTAACGGTTTGGAAGTAGCAGAGCTAAGGGACCTCACCACAAGACCTTGGCTAAGGTCCAGCCTGCGGCCCTCACGCTCCTGCACACACACACACACACACACACACACACACACACACACACACACACACACACACACACACACACGTTATTTCTTCATCCGTCAAAGGGCTGAATCTACGGGTGACTACTGTGACGACCCCGCCTGTGGCATGCCTGTGAGCCGGGCATGACACTACCCAGCTGGAGCCAGGAGAGGGAACTCTCAGACATCAGGGACGAGTAACTACTCACAGCTCTGTAGTCGACGAACATCTCCTTGAAGGCCACAAAGTCGGTGAACGTCAAAAGCATATCGAAGATATCCCCGGACACTTCCTCCTTGTGCTGCCTAGAACAGGAAGTGCAGGAGACAGACATTTGAAAAGGCATCATGTGACACCTAGGGGCCTTGGATGAAATGACGAGCAGCTGTAATGTTGAAACACTGCTGCTTACTTCAACAGCAGAGTGAAGGAACTCATGCTGAAGCCAGGGATCCTCTGTACCAGCTGGTGCTCTAAGTGCTTCTCCAACAGTTCAATCTGGAAAGGAGATCAAATGTGATACTGTATGTATTGGAGTATGAGAGAGAGAGAGAGAGAGAGAGAGAGAGAGAGAGAGAGAGAGAGAGAGAGAGAGCGAGAGAGAGAGAGAGAGAGAGCAGATGGGTGGTAGATGTCTTACATATTCGTTGAAGATCTGAGTGTAGCTGAGCTTGTTCTCCTCAGAATCCTCAAACTCCAGGTAGTGTTTCTCCATGAAGTTCTGCTGCAGCTGCTGGAAATCTTCCTCTGAAAGGACAGGAAGGAAAACCAATCGAAAAATCAAAACGATCATTTAGCCCCTGATAATCACGTAATTCACGCAAATAATAAAACCAGTGTTTGCACCATCTGCTACTTCTTCACCTACCCATAATAATGTCTTCTATGCTTCCGATCACTGCATCGAAGGCTGCTTCAGCGTCTGTCGAGCTGGGAGATGGAGCACTGACATCAGTATTGGGTGAGGGGGATGTTTAAATGATAATATACACACATACGCTTACCGTGAAACTGCAAAGTCCTCCTCCTCCATGTCCACCATTTCAACGATGTTACCAATGTTCTCTCCGCCTATTAGATCTAACAAGACAGGGATAACAGACAAAAGTCAGAAAACGACGTAATGTGCTAGCAACAGGTGTCATACATCAAAGCTAACGTTAGCCTACGGTCACAGTAATTCTACAGGGTCTAGCGAACTAGCAGAAGTGCACAGCGAACGAAGTGATTATCGAGCTACACAGTTAATTCATTCTCTGACAAATTGGTGTTGTTTTCCACACATTTAGACTAGTAAGGATGTTACGATTGTATAATATACACTCACTACGCTCTTTAATATCCATCCTAAGCCGATGAATCCTGCTGACGTTAGGTTGGCTATATAGTTAGCTAGCTAGTAGCTAACGTGCTTGATGAAAACACCTAATCAGTCGCTACCAAGGCAACGAAGAAAACATGTCCCTCCCTACACTCTGTACGGCAAGATCATATATCGCTAAACTAAGGTTCCGACATGAATAATTATAGTTTTCTGACGCAAATCTGATATGTTGCATATTTTATTCACACAATTGTAGTTTGTGATCGGATACACAAAACAAATTATGACAACTTTGGACAAGATACCTCACGTTGACATATATTTATTACAAATATCACAATCCAGAAAACACTGATTCTTCAGTAAATCACATCTTTGGGAACCCTGGGGCTATTCTTTTAAAGATGTATAAAATACAACTTATTCTAGTTAATCTTTTTCAGTCCTGCAGTTCTTTCAGCCAGGCTTGGTCTGCCAATGGTGGCCCTTCACACATCCAGTCAGACAGGAAGGACCTGAGAGCAGAACTCTTCCTGATCCACATACTTTCTGAGCTCCAAACGAGTTTGAATTATTCACAACATTGTGCATTCTCAGATCATTTAAACAACCTAACTTCCCAAGACAATTTTCATGATTTAATTTAATCGATTCCCAAATAGTTCTAGCGGATTTTAATTGTACACAAACAATACTCTTAAATCACTGTTTTTTTTTGTAATAATTAATTTTGCCTCCTCTTCAAACACAATATTCAATCAATCAATCCAGAACGATTCAAGCAGAGGGGAGAGTCGGTTGGCCTATCAGTGGTGGTTGTGCCTTTGAAATGGGGTCAGAATAAAACAGAAGAATCACAGAGAACGTTCTGAGCTGACAGGACCCGAGGACAGACAGAGGATCCTGCAGGACATGATCCTCCATCCTGCTTCTGAGAGGCTGGAGGTCCACTCTGGATCTGGAGGTGTGTGTGTGTGTGTGTGTGTGTAGGGGGGGGTTTGTGCCTCCTGAAGGCTGCCAACTACATGGTTCCTTTTCCATACTCCACCAGCATCCTGTCCTCCCACCCTCCCTCCCTCCCTCCCTCTCTCCCTCCCTCCCATCTCCCCTGGATGTCGAGTCCACTGCTCTTCCATCCTCCCTCACCCCTTCCTTTCTTCATGCCCAGCCCAGGGTCCCGACGTTCAAAGTCCTGGCTCTGCCTCACAGTCCTATTGGTCAGGGTGATTCCGGGGTGAGAAGGGCGCTAGATGATGTTGGGAGAAGGGGGGGAGGGGGGGGGGCGGGGTCTCTGTGTCCTAATTGGTGGAGGTGGTGTGTCAGGACACGTGTGAAATGAGTCTGACGCGAGTCTGGATGTCCTGGCGACAGAGCGGGCATGTCTCCAGCTGTAAGGCACACTCCATACACATCCCACTGCAGGGACACAAGGAGAAGACACACACACACACACACAGGAGATGAACAATCTGTCAACAATAATCAAACGGATCAATTTAATTTAATTTAAAAGTCTATATACACATGTACACTGTTGACTTATCCTAGTAGTGGATGTGGACCAGAGAGGACAGTGGTGAAGGGGGGCGGTGGGGGTGCGTCCAGAGAGGACAGTGGTGAAGGGGGGCGGTGGGGGTCCTTCCAGAGAGGACAGTGGTGAAGGGGGGCGGATGTGGACCAGAGAGGACAGTGGTGAAGGGGGGCGGGTGGGGGGTGCGTCCAGAGAGGACAGTGGTGAAGGGGGGCGGTGGGGGTGCTTCAGGGAGGACAGTGGTGAAGGGGGGTGGGTGGGGTCCTTCCAGAGAGGACAGTGGTGAAGGGGGGCGGGTGGGGGGTGCTTCCAGAGAGGACAGTGGTGAAGGGGGGCGGATGTGGACCAGAGAGGACAGTGGTGAAGGGGGGCGGTGGGGGTGCGTCCAGAGAGGACAGTGGTGAAGGGGGGCGGGGTGGGGGTGCGTCCAGAGAGGACAGGGTGGTGAAGGGGGGGCGGTGGGGGTCCTTCCAGAGAGGACAATGGTGAAGGGGGGCAGTGGGGGTGCTTCCAGAGAGGACAGTGGTGAAGGGGGGCGGATGTGGACCAGAGAGGACAGTGGTGAAGGGGGGCGGTGGGGGGTCCTTCCAGAGAGGACAGTGGTGAAGGGGGGCGGTGGGGGTGCTTCCAGAGAGGACAGTGGTGAAGGGGGGCGGTGGGGGTGCTTCCAGAGAGGACAGTGGTGAAGGGGGGCGGTGGGGGTGCGTCCAGAGAGGACAGTGGTGAAGGGGGGCGTGGGGGTGCTTCCAGAGAGGACAGTGGTGAAGGGGGGCGGTGGGGGTGCGTCCAGAGAGGACAGTGGTGAAGGGGGGCGGTGGGGGTGCTTCAGGGAGGACAGTGGTGAAGGGGGGCGGGTGGGGGTCCTTCCAGAGAGGACAGTGGTGAAGGGGGGGCGTGGGGGTGCTTCAGGGAGGACAGTGGTGAAGGGGGGCGGGGGTGGGGGTGCTTCAGGGAGGACAGTGGTGAAGGGGGGGCGGTGGGGGGTGCTTCAGGGAGGACAGTGGTGAAGGGGGGGGGCGGTGGGGGTGCTTCCAGAGAGGACAGTGGTGAAGGGGGGCGGATGTGGACCAGAGAGGACAGTGGTGAAGGGGGGCGGTGGGGGTCCTTCCAGAGAGGACAGTGGTGAAGGGGGGGCGGTGGGGGTGCGTCCAGAGAGGACAGTGGTGAAGGGGGGGCGGTGGGGGTGCGTCCAGAGAGGACAGTAGTGAAGGGGGGCGGTGGGGGTGCTTCAGGGAGGACAGTAGTGAAGGGGGGGCGGTGGGGGTCCTTCCAGAGAGGACAGTGGTGAAGGGGGGCGTGGGGGTGCGTCCAGAGAGGACAGTAGTGAAGGGGGGCGGTGGGGGTGCTTCAGGGAGGACAGTGGTGAAGGGGGGCGGTGGGGGTCCTTCCAGAGAGGACAGTGGTGAAGGGGGGCGTGGGGGTGCTTCAGGGAGGACAGTGGTGAAGGGGGGCGGTGGGGTGCTTCAGGGAGGACAGTGGTGAAGGGGGGCGGTGGGGGGTGCTTCCAGAGAGGACAGTGGTGAAGGGGGGCGTGGGGGTGCTTCAGGGAGGACAGTGGTGAAGGGGGGCGGTGGGGGTGCTTCAGGGAGGACAGTGGTGAAGGGGGGCGGTGGGGGGTGCGTCCAGAGAGGACAGTGGTGAAGGGGGGGCGTGGGGGTGCGTCCAGAGAGGACAGTGGTAAAGGGGGGCGGTGGGGGCTGTGTTTGTGTACCTGTGTCCGCAGGGCCTCAGCTCTGTGTCAGCCATCAGGTCACAGCACAGCGTGCAGCAGTTGTCCCGGATGCTCACCTGCTTCAGCAGAGCCAGACGCCGGTGTCTGAGAACACACAATCAGGATCAGAATAAGAACAACAACCATGTATTCTTAACTTAAAAATGACCTACAAGGGGGTCACATTCATTCACAAAGGTGAGTACACACAGTCTATAAGCACAGGCCGAACAGCTCTGAAGATATGGAGAGCCAGCGTCATTAACAGTTTTTGTGCGGAAAGGAAGCTCTTCTAGACCAGTTAGCTGTCTACAGCTGAGGTTGACTGTGTGTGTGTGTGTGTGTGTGTGTGTGTCCTACCTTGGCAGGATGATTCTCTCGTCCGAGGCTAGGGAGGCAAAGTCGTTGAAGGTGCTGAACTTGACGGAGGGTGGGTGGCGGAAGGGCTTGGCCCCAAAGTTAAACTCACACTGCTGGTAGGACATGAAGCTAGCTGCCGCAAAGAAGCCAGATCTGGGAGGGAGGACGGGAGGGAGGGAGGGAGATGGATGAGTGGAGGGAGGGAGAAGGATGAGTGGAGGGAGGGAGGGAGAAGGATGAGTGGAGGGAGGGATAGAGGGAGATGGATGAGTGGAGGGAGGGAGAAGGATGAGTGGAGGGAGGGAGATGGATGAGTGGAGGGAGGGAGAAGGATGAGTGGAGGGAGGGAGGGAGAAGGATGAGTGGAGGGAGGGAGAAGGATGAGTGGAGGGACAGAGAAAATGGAGAATTGGGAAAAGATAGGAGAGGATAAAAGATTAATAAGACTGTAGGGAAGGTAGAAGTGTGTGTGAGTGAGAGAGTGTGTGTGTGTGTGTGTGTGTGTGTGAGAGAGAGTACTCACGTGGCTGAGGAGAACACCTGCTTCTCTGGGGGCAGCTGGTGTCCGTTCAGATAGAATATCATCTGCTTCTTACTAAGGTCCAGCAGGAAGCCTATAGCGTCTCCTACAGGACAGAGAGAGCATTACACTTAATCCCAACAGGTACCTCTCACACAGGCAGATATCACTGAGGTCCAGCTGTGTGTGTGTGTGTGTGTGTGTGTGTGCGCGCACTCACCCTCCTTCCAGCAGGGGTGTGAGTGTGGTTTACTGCGAGCGTTGTACCAGATGAGCTGCCTGCAGCCATCGTACGCACACGAGTACTCATCATCTCCTATCCCATAGCCCTCCTGCAAACAAACGCTCGTTACATCTCCAGCTGTCCACCCAGCACCGCAACACACCCCATACCAGCCCACCTCTCCCCCCCATCCCACCTCTCTCCCCCATCCCACCTCTCTCTCTCCACCTACCTCGGCCCACCTCTCTCCCCCTGCCCACCTCTCCACCTACCTCGGCCCACCTCTCTCCCCCATCCCACCTCTCTCTCCACCTACCTCAGCCCACCTCTCTCCCCCTGCCCACCTCTCTCCCCCATCCCACCTCTCTCCCCCATCCCACTTCTCTCTCTCCACCTACCTCAGCCCACCTCTGTCTCTCCACCTACCTCAGCCCACCTCTCTCTCTCCACCTCGCCTCAACCCACCTCTCTCCCCCAACCGCCCCAGCACAACCTCCCCTGCTCCCCCCCCCCACTCATCAGGCTCGGTGAAGGTGACGTACGTGGTTGAGGAACTTGCTGTCCTTGGTGGCCCAGCCGATCTGCATGACCCCCGAGGTGATGGCCGTGACCTCGTAGTACCACACCCCCGAGTCCACGCAGAAGGTGCAGCGCACGCTCTCGAAGGAGGACGCGTCGCAGCGGGCCTGAGGGGAGGGGAGGAGGTACGTCTGTTACAATCAGGTCAACAGGCAACCGTGTCCAGTAGCTCTCTGGACAAAGTACACATTTCTCTCAGTCGGGAGCTGCAGCTGACCTCGAGACCGGTGGGGGAGATCTTGAGGTACTCGCTGACGTCGTTGCTGTTGAGCATTGCATTGATGTTGCTCAGGTTGACCTTCTCGTAGGTTAACTGGCGACCCTCCTTCAGGACTGGGGAGAGAGAGGGGGGTGGAGGTGCTGGTTAAAACACACACAAACATGTCGACACACTCCTAACCTGAACCCTAAATCTAACTTTGATAACCTTCAAACTATCCCTAACTCCTAACCCTTCAGCAAACCAAGAAAAGGGTCACGTGTTCTTAACTGACCATCCACGTGGGGATGTCTGGTCCCCACAAGGGTAGTAAAATGAAGCCCCACACACACACCCACACGCTGTAGTTGTCCAAGCGGTGTACTCACAGAGGTTGTCGAGGCTCCACTGGGAGCAGAAGCCGACCTGGCGCTTCAGGTAGTCCGAGTGCTCCGCCCACGTCTCCAGGACGGCCAGGCGATCGCTGATGCACGAGTCGCACACCGTCAGCTTGTTCTCACCTGGGAGATGGGGGAGAGTCAGCTGACCTGGGTTCAGAGACAGGGAGGGGAACTGAGCAGTTCTTACTGGTCTGGGAGAACTTCTCCAAGGCGATGAGTGCAAACAGCATGACTGTGGGATGGGCCTCGGAACTCTACGGAGGGGGGAAGAAGAGAGGGAGGAACAGGAGGAGGGTGGAAGAAGAGAGGGAGGAACAGGTGGAGGGTGGATGTTTTAAAGCAGATCTGGGGTCCTAAACTGAAAGAACCTGTGTACTAAACAGGGTTGTTGTATCCTATTGTGGTTCTAGAACTGATTGTGTGTGTGTGTGTGTGTGTGGTCTCACCAAGCTCTCCAGTAGATACTCCAGGGTTCCAGGACTGAGCAGGCCAATGCTAGCCGGCCCTGAAAAGCAGAAAGTGTCGTTAAACTGACAGGAACACAGCGACCCTACTTTCAAGTACAAAGGGCTGTTCCCCGTCCTGTCCTGTCCCACCCCGCTTGGCTGCTCCCCTCTCCCCAGACTGCAGACTCAGCAGCCCTGTGAGAGGAGGCGAGGCAGGCTGGCGGAGGGAGGGAACAGCCGCAGGACTTTAGTCCTGTCCTGTCAGAGATGCGCACACTCAGCACTCCAGCCTCTCACTGACCACTTGATATGCCGAGGACTACCTGTGGTGTGTGTGTGTGTGGTGTGTGTGTGTGTGGTGTGTGTGTGTGTGGTGTGGTGTGTGTGTGTATGCGTGTGTGGACTACCTGTGTGTGTGTGTGTGTATGTGTGTGTGTATGTATGTGTATGCGTGTGTGGACTACCTGTGTGTGTGTGTGTGTGTGTGTGTGCGTGTGTATGCGTGTGTGGACTACCTGTGTGTGTGTGTGTGTGTGTGTGTGTGCGTGTGTCTCACCAGCCAGCTTCTCAGCCAGGCAGCCCAGGACGGCCGTGGTGTTGCGGTGTTTGGCGGGGATGACGGCGTCCTGACGCGCTACTGTGGCACTCAGGCTCAGCATCTCAGACAGCTTCTGCAATGCATCCTGGGAACAGGACAGGGAGACAGGTCAAACACACAGGCTCATTGGGTAAGAGCGCGTGCCGCAAAGGCTGAGGCCTTAACTCAGGGACCCGGGTTTGATTCTGGCCCGGGCAAATTTCTGCATTTCTTCCTTAACTGTCGCTTTCTTCAACTGTTTCTTTAAAATACAGCTGGATAAAAAAGGCCCAAACTCAATAAAGCAAAAAAATAAATATGATATACTGTGTAAGAATGTATATATTAAAAAAGACAGCAGAGGTAGACAAACCCTTCAAGCTAAGTCAAAGTGAAAACAGTGCGTTTGTGCTCGTCCTCACATGACAGTTTTCTACTTTCTCTTTTCTAAATGCTACAATCGCTCGTTCCAGTGGCTTACAGTGCACACTGGATCAGGTCTCTCTCGATGTTCTTAACGAAGCACAACCCCTCAAACACACGTCTTACCTTGGTGGGCAGAGGAAGCACAACCCCTCAAACACGCGTTTTACCTTGGTGGGCAGAGGACACTCGTCCAATAGTAGAGTGATCACAGCAGGTCCAAGGGGATCGTCCAATGGAATCACGCGGATCAAAGACTGCACCACTTCCAGCCAACCATCATCTTTTGGAGGGGCAGAGATGGGGAGGAAATAGAGAGAAATATAGTTATAGAGAGAAAGAGTAAATGAATGACAGAGACAGAGAGAGATAGAGAGAGAAGGAATGAGGAAGAGAGAGTTTAAGGATGAGAGTTTAAGGATGAGAGAGTTTAAGGAAGAGAGAGTTTAAGGATGAGAGAGTTTAAGGATGTGAGAGTTTAAGGATCGTGAGAGTTTAAGGATGAGATAGTTTAAGGATGAGAGAGTTTAAGGAAGAGAGAGTTTAAGGATGAGAGAGTTTAAGGATGAGAGAGTTTAAGGACGAGAGAGTTTAATGTCTAACCACTTTATTTATCATCATAATATCTAGCCATGTTCACCTATTCTTCATGTCGAAGCTGAAGATTTCCAACCCTCCGGCCGACCAGCTATCACATTAACAAGCAGCCTAACAACACTCCTCTTGACATGCCCCCACATGTTGTTTCTGGAAGGATCCATTGAGGCAGGATCTTTGTTCTTGTCTTAGTAAAACGGAGTCACTTCACACCTTGCCTACTCTGCTCCCACGTGAAAGAGAAAGAGGTACTTATAAAGACACGTCAACACTGCTGCAACAGGAGGAGGGAGACAGCCTGGCGAGACCAGAAGCTTGCTAATACTCTGTAAGGCCCCGCTAACCCTCGCCACAGCACGCGCACACAGGCACGCCAGCACACACACACACACACACACACTACAGGCACGCCAGCACACACACACACACACATACAGGCACGCCAGCACACACACACAGGCACACACACACACAGGCACGCCAGCACACACACACACACACACACACACACACACACGCCAGCACAGACACAAAGGGCACACACACACAGGCACACACACAGGCACACGCACATACACAAAGGGCACACACACACACACAGGCACACACACACACACACACACGCATTCTTGCTAGCTGACATACACACAGGCACACACACACACACAAAACAGGCAAGGGGAGACTGTCAGATTCTGTCAATTACGGGCACTAGCCTAGGCAACAAACAAAGAAGTCTCTCCAATTGAACAGCACGGAACAAGTCCTATAGTCTGGCACCACTCAAACACAATAGGACTGTTTTACATGTCTGACTGCTCAATGGACAGTAGACTTCCCCCACACCAGCAAGTATCTTCAATAAGATCCTTTCCTATTCAGAAGCACAAAAGTGAATTCCACCAATAATTTCCAATCAACACCATTCCTCCACCAATCGGCAACAGCCACTGCCAGCGAAGAACCAATCAGGGACAGACGGTGACCCATGAAGTGCCAATAAGGGACGGTCACAACGTCAGTCAGTCTTACCAGACTGAACCAGAGCTCCAGCATGAGAGCATGTGTCTGATGAAGAATAGGCTCTAATTATTTCATTAGAGGTCAGCAAGGGGAAGAACCTGATCTGAGACACAGAGGAGCGATTCCCTGGTCTGTCCCCAGCCGTGAGCCTGGGGCACCACTGAGCAGTAGAGCTGTTCCTTACCCGTCTCTGCCATCTCGTGCAGGGTGATCATGGAGTACGGGGGCTCCTGGTCACTGAAACACAACACAAGGGAGCGTAAGAAGGAGAGGAAAATAACGTGTATTCATTCTTTAGGAGTTATTCATTCTCGATAAAGTCTAATTCAGAGAGCATAATAGCGAGCGAGACAGGGAGAGCGAGAGAGAGAGCGAGGGAGAGAGACTGATCGAGAGAGACAGAGACACACAGAGAGACAGAGAGAACGGTTGTCGTGAGTCCCTAGGCTCTGAGCGACTGTGTTCTTCAGACGACAGGGCAGACGGAGCTGAGAGCCACATCAGTGTGTGCTGCTGCAGCTGCTGCTGCTGATGATGTCATCTTGTTGTCGTTGTGACCGCGGGGTCTCCCCCTCGGCCTCGTCCTCTGCTGGTAAACCAGCGACCAGAGCGGAGCACAACCTTGTTTCCTATCATTTCCCCCGCGCTACACCAGGTCTATTTGTGACAGTCTACACATGGACAGGGGTGATTGTTGTGTGATTCAGACACAGGGCTGCTTTGGTTGGAACACAATACGTCAGGCGGGCCTAGTCTTAATCCAGGGGAAGAGTGCGTGTTGAGAGGTGTCATGTTCACAGGGAAAGGCTCCCCAAGGGGAAGATATATTATATTTGAAATATTCTTCAGGGACAAACATACTTGTGTAGAATGTAAGTTGTCAATAAGCATGTGAATGAACAGAATCAGTAGGCCTAAATAAATGGTGTTGAGATGATACATTTGGTGAAAATGTATCAAGGTCTCATTTTAATTAGTTTAAATTCGATTATACCGGTTTCCCCTTGGGCCCTTACCAAGGATACAGCAGATCCCTCTGATGTCTGAGGGCAGCTGATGCCCAGCTAAGCCTGAACCAGGGGAACACAAGTTTGCTATACATGTCTCCCAGAACCCCCCTCTTGTTCTGGGCATGCAGGGGGGCAACAAGCTACTATTCACAAACCAGTTTGTTAACAAAATCAACACATTAACACTTACAACAACAAAAGAGGAGGAAGGTGAAACAGGGAAAGGTTCGGAACTTTCCAGAAAGCGAACGAGACAAACTGAGAAGGAGTTGCAAAGCCTGACTTGGGATGACAGGAGAGATCAGCGACAGTGTAGGGGACAGATCTGATACGGAATACAACTACGTGTTTGGGACAGGGCACTTACTTGTCGACCAGAGTCCTGATGACTGCCAGGGTATCCAGCACCAGCCCGTCCACGTTCTGCTTCTTGCGTCTGGGTTCATGGGGCCCCCGGCCCCGACGGGGGGGTCGTACTGGCTCTCGGGGACGGCTGGACCTGGCCTCGGGGGTCTCTCCCACTGTGCTGTGATTGACTCGTCTGGTCTGGCCTCGAGTCTGACCCGACCCCTCCTCTGCGTCGCTGTCCTCCCGACACACACAGCTGTTGCCCATAGTTACGGCGGCGGCGGCGTTGGCGAGGCTCTCCCAAAAGAGTGGCGATGGGAAGTGCTCCCAGGAGAGAAGCAGTACCCGCGCGAGGCTCCTGCTAGCACAGAAGGCTATCCAGGCGACTACTATCATATCATTTAGAGCTCTGCTGGGTGCGTGGCATCACAGTCCGGGGCGGGACGCCACTCATGGTGCAGTAAGGGAGCAGAACAGAGGCTAGGAGAGGCGGGGAGCAGGTGGGCTGGGGGGCTGGCCGAGAGGAGAGGCAGGGGGAGCTGGTGGGCTGGGGGGCTGGCCGAGAGGAGAGGCAGGGGGAGCTGGGTCGGGTGGTGCTGTCACCATCACAGTTCACTGGGAGAGGAGGTCCATCCGTCCCGGCCGGTTTTCTCCACACACGCAACTTCTGAAGACGCAGGGACACGGAAAGCCCCTGCGTTAAGAGGAAACATGAGACCTCATGAGACACATCAGGTGTTGTTGTTGGCAATCAAACTGGGCTAAATCCACACATGTTGCTCACCAGCGAAATGTAACGACACCAAATCCTGACAAACCCACAGCCTGAGAACCATCTATAATCGACGGTGACATCAGGGATGGATAAGGAAGGACCCATGTAAAGTAGTCTGTTACAATATTGATGGATTATTTTAGAGCAGTAAACCAATTACCAAAGAAGTTATGTTACAAATAGGCTAACATTAGCTGGTCGTCGAAGTCTTGCTAGGCTAACCAAGATAGCTGACTACGTTAGACCGACCAGAAACTAAAGTCAAGTTATCTAAAAATATATATTACCAGTGAGATGGATATGGTGAGCTGGTTAGCAATACATGGCATCCAATTAGCTAGCTAGGCCAGTTAACTAGCCCCCCATAAACAACAGCATTGCATCCTCCCGGGCATTAAATCATCACTTACCTTGTTTGCAGCAATGGGCGTGTGGGTCGGACTGTCTTCCTCTTGTAGACCTCAAAATTAAGGCCTCTGGGTAAAGCAAACTAGCTAGTGCTAGGTGGCTTAGCTTGCTCCAGCTAACGTTATTAGTTGAGCTCCCGATTTATGAAACTGAAAAGCTAACCCTTCCACCACTCGTGGAAACGCAAGAAGACGCCCGTTGAAAGACCAGCTAATATTCGTACAGCTACCTCGTCTAATAAATAATCAACAATTTATTAAAACTATAAATTATAAAGCCCTTATTATATCCCCTTTGTTTAATCTAACGTTAGCTAAATAGCTGTTGGGCTTGCTCGCTACTAGCTAGCTAGTTCCGTAGCGTCAGCTGTCCTCGATCTGATCAGTCCTCCTCCAGTCAGACCTAGCCCTGCGCTTACTACGGCAGCAGATGCATGGTGGTGGTGGTGAGTGAGTGAGTCAGGGCTGTGATGATGTCAGTGAAATCTTTCAATCTCAACAAGATAACTTTCTTTCAAACATTCAAAAACAGTAGGCTATATCTTAATAAGAACACCTGGCTATAAATGCGTTCGTATTTAGCAGGTTAACTAGTAGAATCAGAAGAATATATTATTATATATAGTCTATATATTGATAATGCTGTAACCCACTAGCAACCCTTACGATACATCATTATCTGCCGTATGCTGCTTGTAGGCCCTATATCGCTTTGAATAAAAGCGTCTGCCTGCTAAAATTATTTATATAGCTAGCTAGGATAGCTCTAGTCTAGTTCTATCTAAGTTTGTATAAACCTCAATATCCTTATTATCCTAAAACAAAGATATGACTGTTCATCAACATTTACCCGATGTGTGTTTAACAAACGTTCTGCCTGGCATGCAAATGTAGTAAATCCAAATGTGTTTTAATTATTTGACCAGTTTCATGGGAACTAAAGTTCATCTGTCAAAACAGAGAGGCGGAGTATATTTGCTGTGACATGCGGTTTCTTGGATTGTGCTAGCTGGCTGGTTGGCTAGGTAATATACCCAATGCAATGAGTTGTTTATTTAATGCTAATTGAGCTTCTATGTTTTATATAAGATTTGGACCAGCAGTAATCTTGCAAACAAAAACTCAATTTTAATGCTGTATCATTTTGTTAAGACAAGGCCTCTTATATTCTTTACGCGATTAGACTAGCTACCATCTGTCTGGCTAGTAATAGCTAGCTGGAAGGCTAGCTTGTTGACTAGCAAGCGTGTTCTGCTAGACACAGCGATATGGCTCCTATATGTCACTGGTGCATTTGTAACGAATCTGTCACCGTGTCACAGATTTGCATAACCAGTCCCAGACAGGGCTGAGAAAGGACTGCTAATTATTAATTACAATTATAGTAATTTAACAAGGAAGCAGACCTGGGAAATTTCTGTCTATTTATAGTCAGCAGATAAAGTATGGCCTTTTTGGTATTTGGGTTGTCCGACATTTAGCAATACCAACTTAAATGTAAACTGTAAAAATGTATCTTCAACTATCTATATTCGTTTGTAATGAATAGCAATCACATTAGACTTGATTGGTGCAATCCAGAATGATTCTCAATAGATTTGGACACCAGAGGGAGACACAGTCTTGGATGTGTCTATGAACAACCTTTCAATCTCAGTTACTAATGTTTATTGTGTAAAACTGTATGTTGCCCTCAACAGATGACTACAAGGTTAGGAGGTTGTGGTCTGCTTAATTGAGTTCACACAGGTAAGTTGTAAACTCTAAGTCATCTCTGAATATATCAACATGTTAAGTTATGCTGTATGGTATTTCTTGATGAGGTTGGTGAGTGTGTCTAAGTGTGTGTGTGTGTGTGTTAAGTTGGTGCCTGTGTCTTAGGATGATGTTTGTGTCTCCCAGGGCCAGATAGGTGAGTGCGTCTAAGTGTGTGTGTGTTAAGTTGGCGCCTGTGTCATAGGATGATGTTTGTGTCTCCCAGGGCCAGATAGATGAGTGCGTCTAAGTGTGTGTGTGTTAAGCCTGTGTCTTAGGATGATGTTTGTGTCTCCCAGGGCCAGATAGGTGAGTGTGTCTAAGTGTGTGTGTGTGTTAAGTTGGTGCCTGTGTCTTAGGATGATGTTTGTTCCCCAGGGCCAGATATGGCGCAGGCTGGGGCTGGGGGAGCCGACCTCACCAGGAAGTTTGTTTCGGAGACTGAGATAGAGGAGCAGAAGAAGAAGAGACAGGAAGAATGGGAGAAGGTTAGGAAGCCGGAGGACCCAGAGGGTGAGACATGCAGACACACACACACACACACACACACACACACACACACACACCATGCATACAAACATGCGGACACACACACACATCACGCATACAAACATACAGACACACACACACACTACGCATACAAACATGCGGACACACACACCTCACACCACACACACTACATTCAAAAGGCCAGGTGTTAAATAATGGTGG
This sequence comes from Mallotus villosus, assembly GCA_903064625.1. NCBI lineage: Eukaryota > Metazoa > Chordata > Actinopteri > Osmeriformes > Salangidae > Mallotus > Mallotus villosus. The sequence goes on along the minus strand of CAEFZP010002509.1, from coordinate 163,542 downwards.
TTTTATCTCGTGTTCTTTACCTCCCTTACAGTTACCATCTAACATGTCACTGAAGTGCGCTCACTAAGTCTAACCTGTGTGTGTGTGTGTGTGTGTGTGTGTGTGTGTGTGTGTGTGTGTGTGTGTGTGTGTGTGTGTTGTGTGTGTGTGTGTGTGTGTGGTGTGTGTGTGTGTGTGTGTGTGTGTGTGTGTGTGTGTGTGTGTGTGTGTGTGTGTGTGTGTGACACAGAGGCTCCGGAGGAGGCGTACGACGCTCGTTCCCTTTTTGAGAGGCTACAGGAACAGAAGGATAAGAAACAGGAGGAGTATGACGAACAGTTTAAATTCAGTAAGACACCTCTCTATCTAGAGCTCTCTATCTAGAGCTCGCTCTCCCTTCCCTGCAGCCCAGATTCAATTGTCATGTTTTAGGGGTTCTGTTGTGTTTCATGTTGGTGTGTTCGCGCAATCTGAAGGGGTCTCTTACGCGAGCTCTAGAACTGGAATAGATCTGGCGTCAGGAATGACTGGTTCCTGGCGTCGTCATGGTACCTTAACTGTCTCTGTTGCCCTGGTGACCAGACGACTCTGTCACCTTGGTGACCAAACAGTTTGCATCACATTTCGAAACTGGAAAATAAAACCAATTGAATTGCAAATAGTTTTGCAACATGGAGGAAGTACAGTGAAATGATCTGAATGTGTGTTCATTTGTTCCATTAGGCGATGTAGAGCTTACTATGAAAGGGACAGGATGGGGGGTGTTGTAATTGGGTGTGTTGTTATTTGTGACCATGGTTACTGTATTGTAAAACGCTTTCCTGCAGAGAACATGGTGAAGGGGCTGGACGAGGACGAGTCTCACTTCCTGGACGAGGTCTCCCGGCAACAGAGCCTGGTGGAGAAGCAGCGCCGCGACGAGGAGCAGCAGGAGCTAAGAGAGTACAGAATATCCTTGGAACGCACGCGGCGACACGCCCAGGCCACAGAGCAGAGTCGGTGTGTGTCCGTGTTGTCAGGGCACGGCGTTGTCAGGGCACGGCGTTGTCAGGGCATGGTGTTGTCAGGGCATGGCGTTGTCAGGGCATAGCGTTGTCAGGGCATGGCGTTGTCAGGGCATGGCCCTGGCGCTGGGAGTAGGCACGGTGACTCACGCGGAGAGACGAGAGACTCTGGAGTGCTTCTCTGAGTGCTACTCCGCCTCTCTTTCCGTGTTTCTGTATTTGTATCTGCCTTTTATGAGGGTCAGGGTTAACTGTTTACTCTTCCTGACACTGCATCCTCCTCCCCTCCCCTCCCCCCCCTCCCCTCCCCTCCCTCCCTCCCTCCCTCCCTCCCTCCCTCCCTCCCTCCCTCCCTCCCTCCCTCCCTCCCTCCCTCCCTCCCTCCCTCCCTCCCTCCCCTCCCTCCCCTAAACATGTCTGATCAGGACATCGTGCTGTAAGAGGTGCAGCTGTACTCTCCTTCCATCCCATGAATGCACAAACTCACATTTTCGGATTCTCTCACGTCTTTTTCCCATGACTGACGATCAGTTTTATAGGCTGATGTAGGGGAGGGGGGTGGTGTGTTGTCGTGGCAACTGTATCCCTGGTAGCTCCGGTGACAGGAGACAGTTAAAAGAGCTTAGTTAGCACTGATTCTCCATCAGCTCCGATCCTCTTTCAGTTTGAAAGAATGAAGCCTAGATCTCGTGGATCAACCCATCGATTTCATCGTCATGTCTCATGAGTCTTCTCTCATTCTCTTTCCTCCGTCTCTCTATCTCCTGGGTCAATGCTTGTTCTTACCAAGGAGAAGTGTGTCAGTTTTCCAGGGCAGAGTACATCAGCAGCTAGTGTGTGTGTGCGCGGAGTGTGTGTGCGCGGAGTGTGTTTTGTAGCGCGTGTGTGCGTCGTCCTTCAGTTCCCTGTCCTTGACTTGGTGATGTCACAGCGCCCTGAAGAAGCTGTCCAATGACGGTCGCAAGGAGCCCGAGCGGAAGGCGGGGCCTAAGCCACCGGAGCCCCAGAGGACCAGTCACCTGTCTCAAGCCCACCTGCTGGCCGGAGCGGTCAAGAGACGCAGGTACGAACCCGCCACAACGTCTCTCGATGCAGCCGAGTGCACACACCCACACACACCTCTGTCAGGCCCAGGCTCATTTAAAGTTCTCCGTTCACGCGATTCGGCGTCTGTATGGATGGTGGAGGTGAAACCCACAGCTGCTGTGTGCTGGTGTTTGTTGTCCCCTGCAGCTCGTCCACGTCGTCCGACAGCAGCAAGAAGCAGAGAGTGGAGGATAGGCCAGCAGGGGGCGCCGTCAGCAGAGCACACACAGGTGGGCTGGGACCTGAGGCTGAGGCTCACACACACACACACATACACACACACACACACACACACACACACACACACACACAGGTGGGCTGGGACCTGAGGCTGAGGCTCACACACACACACACACACACATACACACACACACACACACACACACACAGGTGGGCTGGGACCTGAGGCTGAGGCTCACACACACACACACACACACACACACACACACACACACACACACACACACACACACACACAGGTGGGCTGGGACCTGAGGCTGAGGGAATGGCTCACACACACACACACACACACACACACAGGTGGGCTGGGACCTGAGGGTGAGGCTCACACACACACACACATACACACACACACACACACACACACACACACACACACACACACACACACACAGGTGGGCTGGGACCTGAGGCTGAGGGAATGGCTCACACACACACACAGATATATACACACACATACACACACAGAGATTCACACACACCAAAACGTTGCCCAATCCCACACGCTTCTTCCCATTCCTGCAGACGGCCAGGCCTGACAGTGTGTTGTGTGTTCAGAGCAGGAGGCAGGCAGGGGAGGAGGAGCAGGGGGTGAGCAGCAGGGCGCCAAGGTGGGGTCGCCCCCTCCAGGGCTGCCCCAACGCCCCCCGGGGGTCCTGCACCTGCCGTCGGCCGCCGTGTGCGTGGGGATCCTCCCTGGCCTCGGGGCCTACTCCGGCAGCAGCGACTCCGAGTCCAGCAGCGACAGCGAAGGTAGCGTGGACGAGGGGGGTCGTCTCGCCTCTAAAGAGACGCCTTCAGATAGACACACACCCCTTTAGCTAATCATGGGTATATCAATTGTATATACATGCAGGACGCACGCTTGCAGAATAATAAATGTGTGACCAAACACACGTCTACGATGCTTCCGGTAACTGTAATTCTAGATGTTTCCTCGATGTTTGAGCCGCTGTCAGTCAGCACTGTTGTCTTGACCTCCGTGCACCTCTGTCTCTGTGCCTGTGGTGTTGTGCACTTGAACATGACGCCTCCCCCCTTCTTCCCAATATCGCATCTCACACAGTCTAAACCAGCCAATCCTGCGCAGCCTAACCCGACGACATCCCCACCCCCTTTGTGGCTGCAGCTGTGCTATTGGCCGCGGGAACAGTGATTGACAGCTTTTGGAGGAAGGACAAGCCTAGGAGAGGAGGCCTGGTTGGCCGGTTGGCCGTCCGCCTCTCGTGGAATGACAGGCCCGTCTGTGGAAATGCATTTCTCTCATTGTTTGTGTTATTTTTGTGTTCTTTTTAAATGCACAGGAAGGAAAAAAATAAAGGAAAAAAAAAGGAGAGAAAAAAAGAATGATGGGTTTTTAAAAATGTGATGGTTTCCATGGCAACGTTGAGGGATGGATGGATGGATGGTGGAGACAGGAGGAGAGGAATAAAAAGCTTTCCCTTTGATGGTTTGATTGGTGTGGTCACTGCTCTCTGCCTCTCTGCTCACCCTCACCCTGGTCTCATACAGGGGCATTATGTGCTCTGCTTTTCATGTGCTCTGCTTTTCACGCTCTCGTGACTGCATCTCTGACTGACCTGTTTGCTGCGCTCGGCTCCTCAGAGTCACAGGACCTGTGTGTGTGTGTGCTGGATACTCTCTGCTCCTCAGAGTCACAGGTGTGTGTGTGTGCTGGATACTCTCTGCTCCTCAGAGTCACAGGACCTGTGTGTGTGTGTGCTGGATACTCTCTGCTCCTCAGAGTCACAGGTGTGTGTGTGTGCTGGATACTCTCTGCTCCTCAGAGTCACAGGTGTGTGTGTGTGCTGGATACTCTCTGCTCCTCAGAGTCACAGGTGTGTGTGTGCTGGATACTCTCTGCTCCTCAGAGTCACAGGTGTGTGTGTGTGCTGGATATTATCTGGTCTGGGAAACACAGGAGAGCTGGATACACAAACATGGATGTAGATAAAGCTATGCCGAGACTTCAGGTTATTCTGAGCACGTAAATGTGACGGGGGATTTCTGTCGTTTGAAAGCACAGGTCTGGTAACGGACGCTCGGGTTCGAGTCCTGTCACACATGGTCACACGTCACCTGTTCGGTCAAAGTCCTGTCACACATGGTCAAACGTCACCTGGGGACATTTCAATACGTTTATTGACCTGAGTGGTGACACAACGTTAGAAAATCTGAAATAACACCTTGGTCCAGGGGTACACAATACAGTTACAACAAAACAGATCACTGCATAAAATATACATAGAAACAGTTCATAAACATTTTGTCTTCAAAACAGAGAACATTGTATAAATGTACATTCAATATATATGCATTTTTTCATAAAATCCTTCACTTTTCCACACACCTCGGTCGTCAACTGCAAAGGATAGTGGGATTTTTGTAACCACTTTTATCTTCCATAAAATGTTATATTTCGGGTAAGATTACAAAAAAAATCTGACAAATAATTACATAATGAAATCAAATTATAAAAACATTTCATGCATTGTTTCCTTGGTGTTTTGTAAACAGTAGATTTGCAACATGCAGGATGGGCAGAGAGGATGCTCACTCTGGAACTGTGTTGCTAGGCGACAGGTTCCTGTGCTTGAAATACTGAGTGACTTGTTGAGGCAGTTCAGCCAGCACTGACTTGGCTAAAGTTTCCTTAGGAGCCTAGGAAAACACACACACACACACACACACCACACACACACACACACACACACACACACACACACACACACACACACACACCACACACACACACACACACTGTTACATAACATACTTTCAGATCACTTCTGCAATGAGAAGAAAGACATCAATTTTTAACTCATCTTCTACAATGTGGGGTTCAAACAAAACACGCCGTTGTAGCTGGTTGTAAACCCTGTCACTACTTTGCACACTAACAAACGCCCTGTATCGAAACCACTTTTGTCTCTCAAATCTCTCAAATCTCAAATCTCTTAGTTGATATGATGTCATCTCCAACAGGTGGACGGGCTGTCAGGATTGGCTGCCTGTAAGGGAAGTCACATGACCCACAGATTGCCCACTCCCACTTTGCCGCCCCCTCCCAGGGCTGTTCAGCCTGCGGGCCAGCCAGCTTCTACAGCCTCGCATACAGGATCCATCATCTGACCGCCAACAACATGCTGCCATGTGATAGAGTACACAGCTGCCTGGTGATATCATCACCTTCTACACAGATTTCATCTTTTTTTAGATGGGACTTGTGGACTGGTAGTGTAGGGCTGGGTGTCACCCTGCCTCCACCTCTCATATGCTCAAATCTGGAGTTGCTGGACGGAGTCTCTACTCGATGGCTCTCACACCTCATTGCGTAACTTCCTGTAGCATTGCTAGTCATATGTTGGTTAGTAGGGGGAGCAAGATGTGGTGTGATTGGTTTGTTCTTGGGTATAAAGGGAATTGTGAAGTATTGTTCTGTGGCCTCTTAATCTCCTGAGACCTTCTCCTCAGCTCTGGCTTGTCCCTACTCCTTCTTCCTCACCTCTTGCTTTCGCTCTGAATTACAATAATCATGGAAGAGTAGGTACGAGTTAAACCTAATGTTTGTCTGGGAGGGGGGGGTCGACGTAGGACAGGGCCCCTGATTGATCTGATACTCACATTCCGGAAGTCTCTGAAGGGGACGAACTGTACGATGTCTCGTACGGCCTCTTCGCCGGTGTAGGAGCGCAGCGCGCTGGCGTCTCCGTCCAGGAACTCCATGGCGGCGAAGTCGGCGTTTCCCACGCCGATGATGATGATGGACATGGGTATCTTGGCGGCCTGCACAATGGCGTGGCGCGTCTCGTCCATGTCGCTGATCACGCCGTCTGTGATGATGAGCAGCGTAAAGTACTGCTGCATGGGGGGAGGGGGGGGGCATATAGGTGAAGCGTTACCAAAAATGGCGAAATACAAAAAGAACACAAACCACCGAACACGCTTTTGGTGATGATTACTAACACTTGCACTAGGGCTGAGGGTGCGGGGGAGGGAGGGGTGGGCGAGGAGGGAGAGTGTGAAGGAGGGGGATGGGTGAGGGGAAAGAGGGAGGGGGTAAGAGGGAGAGAGAGGGATGGAGGAAGGGCTGGGGGAGGGAAAGAGGGAGGAGGGAGAGCGGGAAGGAGGGGGATGGAGCAGGGATGGAGGAGGAGAGTTGTGTTGCCATAGTGTGGTTCCTTCTCGCTGTCCCTTCCTATCCTCCTCTGCTTCTTCACCAGTAAAGAGAGGCGAAATAATCCCACACGACTGCCCTCCTGCCTTCACAACCGACCAATGGGACGAGAAAGCCTAACCCTGTTATTATACTTAATTACCTATTCGTCGTGAAGCGCAAAGTTAAATAGACACTCCAGCCATCAGGCTACACTGATAACACCACCAATTCACACATGCACTGCTGAGCTTGGCTCCAACTGAATTACAGAGCACTAATTACAGGAAGTGTAATCTGTTCGCTAACAGACATTGGCCGGTTATTTTCCGTGAAAGATGAGGTGTGTTCAATTTGTATTTGTTTGCCGCGCTGAGGGACAAACTTGAAACGTCCCCCAGTCTGCCTCCGTGGAGTCAGGTTTAGCACACTGTGTGAAAGATGTGCATGCCAGCTGCACTTTGACAGCACGCACACACACACAGACACACATTTAAATACACCACACACACACACAGACACACAATCGCAAACACAACACACACACATGCATGCACACCACACACACTCGCGCACATACACACCTCACACGTATGCACACACACACACACAACCCTGTCCCTATGGTAGCCGACCCGGGCGTGTGGTGAGGTTAATGTGATGCTGTGTTACGGTGACGTCCAGCCCTACAGGGCTACCCGACCTCCTCCTCCCCCCATTCTCCTCACACTTAGCAGGGGAGGGAGAGCATTCAGACTGCCAACACACACACACATAACATACGCTACACACACAGAGAACAGAAACCCACACACAAACACACCCCGCTCAGATACAAAAAACACACACAAATTCTTATGGACATTTCATGCAGAAATACAGACACAAGAAATGGCCCACACACAGTCACTTACTATCATACTGACATAACATCACATCCTGTATGCACACCGTACAGTACAGTACAGTACAGTACAGTACAGTACAGTACAGTACAGTACAGTACAGTACAGTACAGTACCTACAGTACAGTACCGTACATACATACATATAAACAGGAACAGTATTTTTATAGACATGTTTTGTTACAATCACACAAACCCACACACACTAATATGTATGTTGTCATTAGTAACTGGCTTCTTGTTTTCTAATATTATCCACCAAACAAGCCACCAGCAGACACCTCCCTTAGATGTGTGTGTGTGTATGTGTGTGTGTGTGTACATGTGTGTGTGTGTACATGTGTGTGTGTGTACATGTGTGTACATGTGTGTGTGTGTACATGTGTGTGTGTACATGTGTGTGTGTGTACATGTGTACGTGTGTGTACGTGTGGGTGTACATGTGTGTACGTGTGTGTGTGTGTACATGTGTGTGTGTGTACATGTGTGTATGTGTGTGTGTACATGTGTGTGTGTGTGTGTGTGTGTTGATTGTCTCTCCTTCTGCTCCTCTGCTCTCCCCCGCTGGGCCACCTCTGAAGTCTGCCTCTTTAATGTCCTTACAAGCGACATCATTAGTGAATCCTTATCACACAGACACACACACACACACACACGCACCCACACACACACACACACGCACACACACACACACACACGCACCCACACAGTGCGTAGCAGCACCACACACACACACGCACCCACACACACACACACACACACACACACGCACACACAGACACACACACACACACAGACACACACACACACACATACACGCACCCACACAGTGCGTAGCAGCACGCACACACACACACACACACGCACTCAGTCATTATCTGAGAGACAAGAACATTTGACAAAGCATAGCAGGCAATTTGTCTAGACCCCCCTCCTACCAACGCGCCGACCTGCAGTCAAACAATCATAACTGATATTTTACAGTTGTCACATGGTATTGCTTCTACACCCTGCGTGTTCCCATCTCTGTCAGGACCAACTGCCGTGAAAACAACAACCACAAATTCAGCTTCTAGCTCTATTTACTGCAACACGAAATACAGCTTTTCCAACTCTCTCTGTATTACCTCTCCGTGTCTCTCTCTCTATTCGCCAATGTGACACGGGTGCAATTAAGGACAAAAAGCTCTCAAGAGGTGCAGAATAACAAGCTGGTGGAGAGCTTCGCCTGGGTGCGTGTGACAGAGAGAGCCAGAGAGAGAGAGACAGAGAGAGAGAGCCAGAGAGAGAGAGAGAGAGAGAGAGAGCCAGAGAGAGAGAGACAGAGAGAGAGAGACAGAGAGAGAGAGACAGAGAGAGAGAGACAGAGAGAGAGACAGAGAGAGAGAGAGACAGAGAGACAGAGAGAGAGAGGCAGAGAGAGAGAGAGACAGAGAGAGATAGACAGAGAGACAGAGATAGAGAGAGCCAGAGAGAGAGAGCCAGTAGAGAGAGATACATAGAGAGAGAGAAGCCAGAGAGAGAGAGCCAGAGAGCCGGTTTGGAAGCTGAACAAGACCTGGCAAGGCTGAGCACACCTGGACTGAAGAGGAACACGGATCACGCCTCTCTTAGCTTGAAACATGTCCTGTCCAGCCCACTGTTACCTCAGAGAAACAGAACATATGCTTGAACAGAATCTATTGCCTAGCACGTATTGGACAGCTGATACGCATTGCCATCCCACTCTGTCAGAGTGTATAGAACTAGACTATTCTAGACTAGCTAGCAGACATAGTTCTATGTCTGTATGGTGTATTTGGCCAGTTACGGAGCAGCAGAATGGGATCTGCCTGGTTAGTCATTAAAAGCTATGAACAACAGGGGAAAAGAGAGAACATTTGTTCATTGAATCACCTTCTATAAATAACTATAATTGAAAGGGTATTTTAATGGCTGCTCCTCCTCTCTCGGCGTGACTGAGAACAGGAACAGTGAGAAGGGTGAGGTGTGAGGGATGAGAGAGAGTGAGAGAGAGAGATATAGATAGAGCGATACTCTAGTATACGCTACTCTTTCTCTCATCTCGAGTAGCGCTATCTCGTCTCTCTCGTCTCTCTTTCGTCGCTCGCTCTCTCTCTCTCTCTCTCTCTCTCCTGCTTTACTCTCTCTCTTTCTCTCGCGCTCTCTCTCTCTCGTCTCTCTCGCTCCTTCGCTCTCTCTCTCCTTCTCTAGGAAGAGAGAGAGAGAGTAGATAAAAAGGGTTCAAACCTGCCTCAGACTTTAAATTGACAACAACAGGCACAGACTAGAGGTTACACACACAGCAGCAGTTCGGATCTGTTAGTGCTGGATCCAACACTCTCACACAACACTCTCTCTCTCTCTCTCTCTCTCTCCTCCCTCTCTCTCTCTCTCTCTCTCTCCCCCTCACATTCACACACACTTATACACACACAAATATCCTGTGTGAACAGCAAAAAGGGAAGCTAATTACTTCTAATTACGGCACACTTTTCTGATCAGAAGGGAAGACAGTCTTGACTCGCGCACAATTCTCTCCGAACTGCTGGATGACAGGAGGCCTGTCCAATTGTTGGTTCCCTTCTTGCTGTGCATGTTATGACTGACCAATCAGCGGGAGTCTTGTTAGTACACAGACATGCATGAGTAGCAGAGAACAGACCAGCTGTGTTCTAGACCTGCTCGGAGAGGGGGCTGGAACAGGAGGAATGTACTGTAGAGGTCTGGGCAGAACTCCCATCTCTACAGCACCCACCTCATGCTCTGAAATATTAGCATGCGTCTGTGTGTGTGTGTGTGTGTGTGTGGTGTGTGTGTGTGTGGTGTGTGTGGGTGTGGTGTGTGTGGTGTGTGCAAGCGTTTGGTGGGTGTGTGTGCAATGTGTGTGTCTGTGTGTGTGTGTGTGTGTGTGCAAGCGTTTGGTGGGTGTGTGTGCAATGTGTGTGTCTGTGTGTGTGTGTGTGTGTGTGCAAGCGTTTGGTGTGTGTGTGTGCAATGTGTGTGTCTGTGTGTGTAAGGCCTCAGCCCAGAGCATGACGCTATAGCAACGATGACGTGATCTTTTCCCCATTAAAGTCGGGCTCATGGAAAGAGGGTGTTTCTCGAAAAACCTCAAAGTCACCACAAGGCCTGATGGCTCACAGCCATAGTCTCTCGCCCACGTCTCCTTCCAGTGGCTGGGCATCTGGTATTCACATGTCCTGCAGCCCTGGTCGTTCAGTAGCCAGGACCCGGCCGTTTCACAGGCCCCCACCCACCTAAACAAACACGCCTTTCACCAAGCCCAGATGAGTGGTGAAAGTGGGGCATATATTCCACCTCTAATGCTGCGTTCACACCAAACGCGTTTGGGGCGGAAGGGGCGGTCACTTGCATACAAAGTCAATGCACAGATGCGAATGGACGCGAATGCTTCTAGCGCGGCGCGAACGATACGTTTGGCGCGGCGCGAAAGACGCGAAATTCGCACCGCCACTCATTCGCTTGAGTTGAATATATTCATCTCACGCGAAAACTTCGCGTGACGCTTTGATATAAGATTAGATATAAACACACCAGGGTGTTAACATGTACCATGTCTGCTGAATAAAAACGGCGTAGGCTAATTAAAAATAAGCCGGCTTGTTTTTAAACCTCTTTCCAACTGTTGTTGTCCAACTGTTTTCCAACTACCAAATAAGCCCCTCCCCTCACGCGGCGCGAATACTTTCACCGCGCCGCATTCACCCCTGGGGCGCATTCACCCCCGCGGTGATTTACACGCGTTTCGCGCGGAGCAACGCGAATTTTCGCGTTTGGTGTGAACGCAGCATAAGGATTATTTCCTGACATACACACACACAGTGTACAAAAATCTAACTTTGATCAGAACTGTCTGGCTGCGACGATTACTGACTATAAACAGACTGCCAACAACCTGGACAAACAAGCCTTTGACCAATCCGAGAGGAGTACGTTGAAAACACGAGGAAGAGGCTCCTCCCACTTCGGCATTCACACTCAATTAACTTCACTGACTGTTGACAGTCAGTGACTGTTGACAGTCATTCTAGAACCCACTGGTGGTGGTTCTAGAACGGGGGTGCTCACCGCGGCGCGCTCCTGCTGCAGGGCCTGGGTAGCGAAGCGAGCCACGTGGTTGATGATGGGGGAGAAGTTGGTGGGGCCGTAGAAGCGGATGTGAGGCAGGCAGGCGGAGTAGGCCTGGGCGATGCCCTCCACCCCTGGAGATGAACACACACAGGTCACAGGGCGCCAACCAGGTCACATGACAGGCCAGAAACAAGACTCAAGTCCAGGGTCTGGTTAGAGGAACAAGTTAAAAACAGAACCTTAAAAAACAAATATTCTACTAGCTTACCTGAACAGAATGGGTTGGTGGGGTCAAAGTTGATGGCAAACTCATGGGACACCTGTAGTAAGCAAACACACACACACGCGGAGAAGATTATTATATAAGTAGAGTGTACTATGAATTCATGTTCTGCAGGGGTAGACAACTAGAGATTGTGTGTGTGAATCATATTCTATTCCTCTCCTCCATATTCCATTCCATTATCCTTTCGCCTCATCCTTTCCTTTCTACTTTCCAATTCAATTTGGTTTAATTTATTTCCAGTTCATACTTGTTTACACCCAATGTGGCTTCTTTACAAGTCCCCCCCCCACTCTTTCTCGAGAATTCTAGGTTTAGCAGGCCTGTATGTTCCACTTATTACTGCTCCATTATTCTGTCTATCCCAGTGTCTCTCCCTCCTCCCCCCCGGTTATCCCCCCTCCCCCCCGGTCTCCCCCCTCCCCCCACCGGTGACCCCCCCTCTCCCATCTCCTCCCCTGCTCTGTCTATCCCAGTGTCTCTCCCTTCTCCCCCCCGGTCATCCCCCCTCTCCCCCCGGTCATCCCTCCTCCCCCCCGGTCATCCCCCTCTCCCCCGGTCATCCCCCCTCTCCCAGCTCCTCTCCTGCTCTGTCTATCACAGCATCTCTTCCTCCTCTCTTGTTGTCCACCCCATCAGTTTAATACCATGGCAACGCAGATGGGTTGACAGTTGCATAATCATTGGAATATGCATGTATTGCACATCCCCCCCTTCCCTCACCCTTACCATATTCCACTTGTTCTTACACTCTCTCTATCACTATCTCTGTTCTCTACCTCTCTTTATTGATATATCACGCTTTCTTTCTCTCTAATCGTTGGGTGTAAATTGGGTGTAAAATCTAAATAAATGTCACACACACACACACACACACTTGTGTACATCCACACACAATGACACACACAGTGTTACCTTCCAATCAGGCGGGAGTTGAGCTCCAAAGCCCAAAGCAGGAAACATTTTGTCGCTGAGAAACCATGGAAACAGATTAGAGGCACGCGAGTGAGACATCGCTTTAGCAACGACGTCCAGACGAGCCCTAGGAAGGGCTGGCCTCTCATCACAACAAACGCAATTTCCCCATTAAACCACATTCATGAATGTAAATGAACACCACTGGCTATTACTGACCGTGATGGTGATGGAAACCAATTTCGATGTCATTACCCAAAAGACTCCCAGTCCAGTAATTACATAGTTTGTGGTCCAAACAGATGAAACCCCTAAACGCTACCAATTCAGTGAACCAATAAGAGAGCTGGGGGGTTAGAGGGGTCAATATTTACGTGTCGTAGTCCTGTATGATCTGGCCTACAGCCAAGATGGCCGACAGGTACTCGTTGCTGCCCAGAGGGTTGATGTAGTGGAGGGAAGACGCCTCTCGAGGGTTCCCATTGGACGCCGTGAAGTCTATCCCAACCTAGGAACATTCAACAGAAACACAGACGCAAGATCAGTTCATAGATATGACATCCACCAGGCATATGAATGGCTAAAGAGCTCCAGGAGAAGCAGAAAGAGATTGTGGATTCCCCTGAAGGGCCGCTGCTGTCCTCAGGCAAACTGACTCACCACGGTTATCATGTAAACATGCTAGTGTAGTCACAGATTTAGAATGACAACCTCAACCCTAAGCATTTAGAAAAGCCCACACACAGCTCCACTGCAAATTTGGAGCTGAACACAGGCCACAGCATCTGAACCAAGAGAGGGAGACATTTTAATAAAGACAGAGAGAGGGAGAGAGAGAGACGGAGGATAAGAGAGAGACAGAGAACGAGACAGAGAGAGATGAGAAGTGACAGAATCAGGGTGCTTGTGTGTGTGTGTGTGTGTGTGTGTGTGTGACCCTGTGTGTGTGTGTGTGTGTGTGTGTGTGTGACTCTGTGTGTGTGTGTGTGTGTGTGTGTGTGTGGTGTGTGTGTGTGTGTGTGTGTGTGTGTGTGTGTGTGTGTGTGTGTGTGTGTGTGTGTGTGTGACCATGTGTGTCTTCTCAGGCCCGAGGCAGGGTGCTGGTGACTGAGCAGGCTGTCACTGCTACTCTACGGTCGCAGGACTCATGGTCAACTGTCCTGCAGAGAAAAGCCTCCCCAAGAACGGAAACATTTAATGAAACAAAAGGTTCCTAGCTCCAAAGGTTCCTAGCTCCAAGCAGCTGCCTTGTTCCTCGAATCATTCAATCAATACACTTTATTGGTCCCCGAGGGGCAATTTTCAGAGGCACGTAGAGTAGTAAAGTTATCGAGTAACAACACAATACAGGATCACATTTTAAAAGTATTGAAAAATGCACACAGTAAAATACGGTACTAAATAACAAACAATCATTCTCAAAAACGATAAACTACCTTGTTGACCTTCTCCTTGACCTGACGCTTAGCAGTCCAGCTGGACTAGCAACAAGGTCGTTTATGGTTCTTCAAGGTCAACTATGTAGTCTATGGTTCTTCAAGGTCAACGAGGCAGTTTGTAGATGTAGTTCCATCAGCGGGCCCCCCCCAGCTCCCGCCTCCCGTCCAGCCAGGGTGACGAGGCTGTCCCCTCCCTGCAGGTGTCCCTAACCCTGGCTCTGCTGGGACAGCTCCTCTCTAGCTTTGAGTATCTGGGAGTCAGGTGGCTGAGCGGTTAGGGAATCGGGATAGTAATTAGAAGGTTGCCAGTTTGATTCCCGGCCGTCCTAAAATGACGCTGTGTCCTTGGGCAAGGCACTTCACCCTACTTGCCTCGGGGGAATGTCCCTGTACTTACTGTAAGTCGCTCTGGATAAGAGCGTCTGCTAAATGACTAAAATGTAAAATGTAAAAATGTACTGCACCTCTGCATGGTACTAATGTTTGTCCACCCCTTTGAAGTCAAAACGATTCTGTCGAATACAAATCTGCTGTAATATAGTCGGCCAATTCCTGGAAGAACTGTCACGGTGAGGTAATGAGGCTGGTTAACACTGTCTCTGAGCCCAGCCATGTCCTACACAGTGAATTGAATGTGTTACAGTACCACTGAATAAGGCTAGACTAAAGCACCCTTTTGTGCACTAGGCACTAGGAAATCCTGAAAATGAATATGGAGCTTTATCCCATAGAAAAAGAGATAACATCTCTCTATTGTCTCCAGTGATTGTAATGTTCTGGTAAATGTGTATTCTGTGTTGTAATGTCTGTCTTGTCTGTGCTTCTGCAAATAGAATCACTGCGACGCATTAAACATTATGACAATAAAGTACAATCAATCCAATCAATTAGACACAGGTTTATGGCCAAGTAGGTGTTGTAATGGCATTTTTTGACATAGTTACAAAGTGTGTGTTTATAAGAGGTTGTGTTTAAACAAATGGTAAACTAAGGTATTTATGACTGATCTAATCAATAGCCAGCTAGGGCACGTATGTTGGGGAGAGTGGGGTAGGATTAGTCAGGTGACCCATCTGCCCTGACCCTTTTGGCCCCAGGAGATTGGGCTGGTGTCCCGTTTGTGCCTCGTAAACTTAGAGAAAGAGAATCACTACATCCAAGGACATGGGACACTGGCCTGGGGGTTTTATTGTCCTAAACTGTCACTGACCAGTGCTGACCAATCATGGTGACCGCTGTATTGATTGATTAGTAACATCTGTTCTCTGTTCTTATAAGGGAGACCTTTTCTTAATGTCTTTATCACTCTTGCGAACGATCTGTGGGGTTAGCACCTCCTTCGTATACGTAAGTACTTTGTTTAATCACATGTAATTGTTGGGGATATCTTGTTGTTATGATCAGTGACCTATGCACTTTTCTAAAGCTCTCTCTATTGGTAGTCGCTTTGGATAAAAGCGTCTGCTAAATGAATAAATGTAAATGTAATTGTACCAGCGAAATCAATTGTATTGAAACCGCATCCTTTGGCTATTCAGATCTACACAGTGCCACTTGAATTGTGCCTTTACAGTGTTCACATACAGTGTTCAGTTGCTTTGGTTTGATGCCAACAAACACACAAAGTACGAGGACCAAAACAGAGAGTAGAAAGTGTCTCCTCAGCACCTCTCCAGAGAGAACATTCCACACATTCCACCAGATTAGGAGTTCTTCCACGCTAAGTCTGATTGAACACCGTGCCTTATACTCACATCACCCATTCCAGTGTGTGTGTGTGTGTGTGTGTGTGTGTGTGTGTGTGTGTGTGTGTGTGTGTGAGAGAGAGAGTGGTGAGTGTGTATATGTGTGGGAAAGTGTGTGTGTTGAGTGTGTATATGTGTGGGAAAGTGTGTGTGTTGAGTGTGTATATGTGTGATAAAGTGTGTGTGGTGAGTGTGTATATGTGTGGTGAGTGTGTATGCGTGCGTATGCGATGAGTGTGTGTTTAAGACTCTCTCTAAGAGCTAGGGCTCTTCCACAGAAGCCTGCAGATTAGGGCGAGCAGCAGGATACAGCAGCAAGGATTTACACTCCCAGCCTCCCAGCCTCCCCAGCCTCCCAGCCTCCCCAGCCTCCCAGCCTCCTCAGCCTCCCCAGCCTCCCAGCCTCCTCAGCCTCCTCAGCCTCCTCAGCCTCCCAGCCTCCTCAGCCTCCCCAGCCTCCTCAGCCTCCTCAGCCTCCCAGCCTCAGCCTCCCAGCCTCCTCAGCCTCCCCAGCCTCCTCAGCCTCCCAGCCTCCCAGCCTCCTCAGCCTCCTCAGCCTCCCAGCCTCCTCAGCCTCCTCAGCCTCCCAGCCTCCTCAGCCTCCTCAGCCTCCCAGCCTCCTCAGCCTCCTCAGCCTCCCAGCCTCCTCAGCCTCCTCAGCCTCCTCAGCCTCCTCAGCCTCCTCAGCCTCCTCAGCCTCCTCAGCCTCCTCAGCCTCCTCAGCCTCCTCAGCCTCAGCTCTCAGCCTCCTCAGCCTCCCTCAGCCTCCTCAGCCTCCCAGCCTCCTCAGCCTCCCAGCCTCCTCAGCCTCCCAGCCTCCTCAGCCTCCTCAGCCTCCCCAGCCTCCCAGCCTCCTCAGCCTCCCCAGCCTCCTCAGCCTCCTCAGCCTCCTCAGCCTCCTCAGCATCCTCAGCCTCCCAGCCTCCTCAGCCTCCCAGCCTCCTCAGCCTCCCCAGCCTCCCCAGCATCCTCAGCCTCCCCAGCCTCTTCAGCCTCTCAGCATCCCCAGCCTCCCTCAGCCTCCCAGCCTCCTCAGCCTCCCAGCCTCCTCAGCCTCCTCATTCTCCTCAGCCTCCCAGCCTCCTCAGCCTCCTCCCGTCACCGCCATCCCACCGCCGGGTCTCCCAGGCACTCTCCCTGCTGCTGGAACCACTGTCACCCAACACACGCTGCATCACAGACGAGGCTCCCGGACTGTTCTAGAACAGTCGCAGAGACAGAGTCATAATGGAGGAGAACCACAAGGACGTGTTCCAGGTGATGTTCTGTGTCACTTTTTATTATTCTGTCTCCTCTTAATGCCTATTTCTTCTGTCACTTTCTCTTTCACTCACTCACTCACTCACTCATTCACACTCTTCCCTCCCCCCTTCGCTACCAGACGTGCCCTGTCCGCCACGAGCCGCGGTAACCAGGGCAACGCAACTGTTCCATTTGTTGTGAGCGTCACGTCTCACAATAGCGCGGAGAGAGAACGGAGGGGCTGGCCGAGGAGGCTCACCACGGCAACCGTGAACCGCGGACGCAGCGTTTGTGCGGAGACGCGCACCGCGGAAAACAACGTGAATCCCAGTAATCGCCACGTTCGCCACAGAAACATAAAACCATAACACCAAGGGATCTGTATTTGAAGATGAACAGGCTCGTGTTTATCTCAACCACACACCCACTATATACACACACACTATATACACACACTATATACACACACACACACACACACACACACACACTATATACACACCCACTATATACACACACACAAACACACACAGTATATACACACACACACTATATACACACACACACACACTATATACACACCCACTATATACACACACACACACACTATATACACACACACACACAACAGTGAAGCATTCATACGGTTCTCATCCTGCCCTAATGACCACATCCTTGCCAGGTGGCTTGTTCAGAGGGATGTCATTAGCGGTGACACATCCCCCATGTTCTCCCCTGATCCCAGGATGGACTCCTGCTGGTGACAGAAGGTGTGAATGACCTGGTGTCACCAACCAGGAGCGGAGCACACTGGTGTCACCAACCAGGAGGGGAGCACACGGTGTCACCAACCAGGAGCACACTGGTGTCACCAACCAGGAGGGGAGCACACTGGTGTCACCAACCAGGAGCACACTGGTGTCACCAACCAGGAGCAGCACACTGGTGTCACCAACCAGGAGCGGGAGCACACTGGTGTCACCAACCAGGAGCAGAGCACACTGACAGGCTAGACAGGGCGCAGCTGATATCGATGAAACGAAGATGGAGACGATCTGACCAGGAGAGGCGATGGCCAATCGCAGCTCTCACCCAGACACAGAGGTGTGACATCAGCAGGGACACAGCAGGCCGGCCCAGAAATAGACCAGCGAGAAGCTGGCCTGCCCCAGAGGATGCTGGGAACTCATGTGGTCTCCACATGTGCGTCTCCCGCTTCGAGAAGGGAGGCATGTCAAAACATGCACCAATCTGCTGGGGTGGTGGGTGTGTGTGTGTGTGTGTGTGTGTGTGTACGCTGGGTTTTTTGTAGTCCTGAGTTCAATTCAGTTAAAGATGGCAAAGATGGAGAGTGGAGGGGAGGAAGAGGAGAGGAGCACGGGGGTCACAGTCGACAGGGTGAGTGTGGGAGACTCTGGGAAGAGATACTCACAGTAAACATGAGCTGGCAGCCTCCCAAGATGTAGTCTAGGAAGGTGTAGTCTCTGGCAATCTGAGGACAGGACACGCACACATTACCGACACCAAGACAAACCAACCACATGCAGCATATAAACACACTCATTCTTGAGCATGTCATCTGGATGGATGGAGCACAGGTGGAGCTTGGTTTAACATCTTTAAATGTTATAACACCAGGCCTAATTTCTGGTAGTAACCTCTCTGAACAATAGAAACAATAGCTACTCTAAGATAGATCGTTGACAGCTGACAGTGGCTGTTAATTGGCTAGTGCAGAGCTGGTGATGTGACTGGTCCAGGGAGCTTGGCAGGTCCTGTGATTAGTCAGTGTCAATCTGGGGGCTCTGATTCGCTGAGTGAGAAGAGCAGGGTGCTGTAACAAGCTGGAGTTGAAGAAGGTGCTGGAAGGCGATATTAAGAAGAGCATTTACTAGGGATTTGAAGCCATTACCCTAATCCCGCCGCCTGGGGCTGGAACTGTAACTGCCTCTCTATTCCCAGTGAGTAACCAGCAGCTAATGAAAGGCTGTCATTAGCGATGTGCACAATGCTTTCATGTTGCTCCATCAACACCATGGAAAGTGACTGTGTGTCAGACACACGCTGGGAGCTGCATCCTCTGGCTGAACACACCACCAGCTCCTGGGTGGGGGGGGGTGGCTCTCTTGGGTGGTTCTCCTGGATGGGGGGGGGGTTCTCTTGGGTGTTTCTCCTGTGTGACTCCACTCTGACATTCTACGGTTACCATCTACTGTACCACTCGTACGTATGAACTGTGTGTTCCACTGATCCAGATCGACTTAATGCTCACCTTGCACGACTTGAAAACAATGACGCCGGAATTCTTGTAGTTCTTCTTCTTCTTCTGTTTCTTCGGATTGATACACTCAAATTCCACCTGGGCGGGGCGGGAGGGGAGGGAGAGTCAGCACGCTAGCTACAACATGCTCTGCTTTACTGAACCTGGGAAACACGGGGGAGCAGAGGAACGGTTGCGTTGGGCTAGCTGGTGGGCTTCACACACACCCAGCAGCTCGAAGGTTCTCTCCCATCTTAATGACTCCCCCACACACTGAGGAGGAGATGGAGAACGGAGACTATGTATTTGATCCCCTCCATTAACGACACACACATACACACGTGCGTACACACACACACACACACACACACACACACACACAACTGCTAGCTCCACTGTCGGTTAGTATCTTCTGTTATAGGAAGGCTAAAGACCTCGGCTTGTCACCGGGATCACAGCACAGGAATTATTTACATCTCAAAAGCATCTAGCTCTTTCTTTCTCTCTCTCTCTCTCTCTCTCCTCTCTCTCTCTCTCTCCTCTCTCTCTCTCTCTCTCTCTCTCCTTGCTTACACACTCTCCCTAATCTGTTCTTCTCCAGCTTCGTCATTACTACACATGAACAGACACGGTATGGGGGAGGCAAGCTGCTTCCAACACACACACACACACACACGCACACACACACACACACACACACACACACCACACACACACACACACACACACACACACACACACACACACACACACACACATGCACACAAATGAACACACATGCACACAAACAAACACACACACAAACATGCACACAAATGGACACATGCACACAAACGAACACACACACCCAAACAAACAAACACACAAAGACCCCAAAACACACACTCCCAAAAAACACAAATGTCCTACAATATAAGCCCAAATACACAGACACACACACACGCCCAAGCAAACACACGTAAACATGGCAAAACAAACAGTCACGCACACACACACATCCTCTGTAGTCATTGAACCAGGGACTGCTATTTCCCCATTTTCACCTCCAATGAATTCTGCGCCTCGCTCATCTTGGTTGCAGTGGTCTGAAACTCTCCTATGAAGTCATGGCCTCCGTCGTTGTCGAAGTCATAACACAGGACCTGGCAAAGAAAAGGACATCCCAGCTTTACGACACATTGTATGTTGTGTGAATCATGTATCTACTGACTTTGAAGAATGTGTATGTAAATTGATGGATATGAATCGTGTATTGAGTGTTTGTTTGTTTTTATCACTGGGAGTCCAACATAAATGTCCCTTTGGGGGGATGTATCTCATCTTGTACCTGATATAGGGTGTGTCACAGGTCAAGATATACATTTAGAGCTACTGTACTGTACATTCACATTATTTGTTGTTATTTGTTTCCTGGCGAGGTCCTTAAAAGACTCAGCTGTCTGTACCACTCATCACCAACATCCAGTCATCATGGTTTCATCCTCCATTCTTCTCCATCATTAGATGAACTGACAATGTGATGATTTGAACTCATGAACTGTAGCTTAATATCTGACGCAAGACAAGTGTCTCTGTGCGTGTGTGTGTGTCTGAGTGCATGTGTGTGTGTGTTTGTGTGTGTGTGTGAGTGCATGTGTGTGTGTGTGTGTGTGTGTGTGTGTGTGTGTGTGTGTGTGTGTGTATCCTACCTTGATGTTTCTGTCTACATCGCCGTTACACAGAGAGATCAGGGGAACAGTGAAGGATTTCCACACTGGATCCAAGGTATTCTTTATCACCTGGAACACCCACGCAAGGTCAGTGAACAGTTATACACACACACAAACACACACACAGGTCAGAGAACAGTTATATACACACACAAACACACACACACACACACAGGTCAGAGAACAGTTATATACACACACAAACACACACACACACACACAGGTCAGAGAACAGTTATACACACACAAACACACCCACACACACAGGTCAGAGAACAGTTATATACACACACAACACACACACACACACACAGGTCAGAGAACAGTTATACACACACAAACACACACACACACACACAGGTCAGAGAACAGTTATACACACACAAACACACCCACACACAGGTCAGAGAACAGTTATACACACACACAAACACACACACACACACACAGGTCAGAGAACAGTTATACACACACAAACACACCCACACACACAGGTCAGAGAACAGTTATACACACACACAAACACACACACACACAAGTCAGAGAACAGTTATACACACACACACAAACACACACACACACACACATAGGTCAGAGAACAGTTATACACACACACAAACACACACACACAAACACACACACAAGTCAGAGAACAGTTATATACACACACAAACACACACACACAGGTCAGAGAACAGTTATACACACACACACACACATACACTCACTGGTCAAAGAACTACTTCAGTACAGCACATACATGGGCCAGACACACACACATACACACACACAAGGCCAGGCACAGGTCTGAAGCTAAACTAGAACACACACAGAGAGAGGGGAGGTGGAGCTAGTCGGGGTCTCTGTCGGTCGGCCCCTAAACCCACCTCGGTCCTGTGGACCAGCATCCACTTCCCGTCCTCCCCCTGCTTATGGAACTCCAGGTAAGGGTCGGACTTCCCGAAGAAGTCCTATTAAACGAGAACCACCAGATAGAGAACACGGGGAACCAGTTTGAACCGACTTTAATAGTTTAAAGAGCTGCCGTGTTGTGTGAATATGGATTTGTGAAGTGTGTGGATGTGTGTGTGTGTGAAGTGTGTGGATGTGTGTGTGTGTGTGCCTTGGAGTGCTTGTGTGGGTGTGTGTTACTGGGATGGTTTTGTTAAGAGTGGGTGGGTTTGCCGGCCTCCTACCTTTTTATCCAGCTTCCTCCCACACAGGGTCAGAGTGATGATCCTGTTGTCAGACAGCTCCTGGGCAGTTATCTACACACACACACACACACACATTAAATACAATTATGAATCATCTAGTTATGGTGTGTGTGTTAGATGAATTTGTGCGTACCTCCATATGTGTGTGTGTGTGTGTGTGTGTGTGTGTGGGTGGGTGGGTGTGTGTGGGTGTGTGTGTGCATTCTCACTGCGATAGTTCCCTTCCCAGCTGGTTTGCCATTGGCTAGAATGAGAGGTCGGTGCAGTTTCTTATTGGACACAATCTAAAGGGAAGAGAGACAGAGCAGGTGCATTTGGGATTAAGATATTGCTGTGCTAGTGTGCTAACAGTAAACCTGTGCACTGATGCAGTAGCGTCATCTATAGAATTCTAACATTAACTAGCGTGACAGAAATAGCTAGCATGAGCTAGCGTTAGCTAAGATGCTCGCTTTAACTGCCATGACAGAGAAAGCTAGCATGAGCTAGCGTTAGCTAAGATGCTCGCTTTAACTGCCATGACAGAAAAAGCTAGCATGAGCTAGCGTTAGCTAAGATGCTCGCTTTAACTGCCATGACAGAGAAAGCTAGCATGAGCTAGCGTTAGCTAAGATGCTCGCTTTAACTGCCATGACAGAGAAAGCTAGCATGAGCTAGCGTTAGCTAAGATGCTCACTTAACGGCCATGACAGAGAAAGCTAACATGAGCTAGCGTTAGCTTACCACCCCCAGTGTGCAGCTGAACTCTCCCAGGAAGTCGTGCTCGTGGAGTTGCTTGCTGCACTTGTCCTCGTCAAACATGGCAAACTTCAGCTTTTGGACTTCCTCGAAGTGGTAGTCCACCTGGAACTTGACCCCGAAGACGGGGTTCAGGTTGTTAACCGCCGTCTCCGTCCGTCCCATCTATAACACGGTGTATGGAACAGGAACAGAGCCACAGAGTCACACACGCGCTCACAAGCACACAAACACACACACACTGACACCTTCACAAACATCCACACGCCCCTCACAACCCAGCTATCGTTCTCTCTTCTTGCAGCTCTACTGAAGTGCTTCCCAGTCCTGGTTCCCCATGGGCTGCATGTTTTCGAAGGTTGCCTTCTCCAACACACCTGATTCAAATGAAAGGATTCTTATCAGACTTCCGCTGAGCTTCATAATGACCCATCCTTTTGAACCAGTTGTATTGGAATAGGGAAACATCTAGAACATGAAGGCCAGTGGGCCCAGAGACCAGAATTGAGAAAGGATGCTCTACAGTGATGCGTAGGCGGAGTGTGTGTGTGTGTGTGTGTGTGTGTACGAGGTGGTGAGGGCCATGTTGTTGACGTGAGAGTCAGACACAGGTGGTGATGGTGACTAAGACTCTACTGTACTCCACGTTCGTACATATGACTCACTGACAAGAGATAGGTAATCATGCTTCTTCGTCTTCTAGTCCACCAGTTCCTGTTTATTCGTGTTTGTTTATCTTTGACGTCTCATGTTTATTTCATCTCTGCCTTGCTGTACGAAGGGGTTTCAAAGCTACAGGCTTCCCCGCCCTCCACCTCGCCTCTCCTGCCTGTTACTGTGGTTCTGTCTGCCTCTCCTGCCTGTTACTGTGGTTCTGTCTGCCTCTCCTGCCTGTTACTGTGGTTCTGTCTGCCTCTCCTGCCTGTTACTGTGGTTCTGTCTGCCTCTCCTGCCTGTTACTGTGGTTCTGTCTGCCTCTCCTGCCTGTTACTGTGGTTCTGTCTGCCTCTCCTGCCTGTTACTGTGGTTCTGTCTGCCTCTCCTGCCTGTTACTGTGGTTCTGTCTGCCTCTCCTGCCTGTTACTGTGGTTCTGTCTGCCTCTCCTGCCTGTTACTGTGGTTCTGTCTGCCTCTCCTGCCTGTTACTGTGGTTCTGTCTGCCTCTCCTGCCTCTTACTGTGGTTCTGTCTGCCTCTCCTGCCTGTGACTGTGGTTCTGTCTGCCTCTCCTGCCTGTGACTGTGGTTCTGTCTGCCTCTTCTGACTGTTACTGTGGTTCTGTCTGCCTCTCCTGCCTGTTATTGTACTCCCTTCCCCTTCCCCATCCCCTTCCATCTCCTCTCCTCTCCCCTCCCCTCCTCACTGTCATCGCACTTCCTCCACCATCTCCCCTTTATGATCCAGATGGTGCCCCTCCCTCCCCAGGTCACAGCTTCCCCCCTCCACCCCCCTCAAAGGAAGTAGCGTCTTTAAACCCATTCAGAAGAAGAAGCCCAGGGTCAAAAGGTGGAGTTGAACCCGGGTACTACGCTCACGTAGGGCACAGCTGTCCGTAGATGGTGGTACTATCTTAGACGTCGTAGATTTTCATAATGTGCTCCGCCTATCTCTTTCTCCCTTCCTCTCTCTCCCTCCCTCTCTCCTCTCTCTCCCTCTCTCTTAATTTATCTTCTTCTCTCTCTCCCTTCTCTCTGTCTCTCTTTCTCCCTCCCTCTGTCTCCCTCTCTTCCTCTTTCCTTCTCTCTCTCTCTTTCTTCCTCTCTCCGTCTCTCTCCTCTCTCCCTCTCTTCCTCTTTCCTTCTTTCTCTCTCTCTCTCCATCTCTCTCCAGTCAAGCCTCTGCTGTTTCCACGCTCACATTCTACAACACCGAGGCTTTTGTTTCTGTCCCCGTTGCTATGGTTACGGCAAACCCAACCATTGCAGTGTTCGCGCCTGTGTCAATCCCATAGACCTACTGCCCTGCCCGGCCCTACATACCTACACCTACCCAGCACCTACACGACAATATATGTACTATGCTACTACCCACTACATTTACCCACAAGACCTTGATCCCACACTATCCCCCACCACCACCACCACACACAGCCACACACACCCAGCCAAACACACACACCCAGCCAAACACACACACACAGCCACACACACAGCCACACACAGCCACACACACAGCCACACACACAGCCACACACACAACCAAACACACACAGCCACACACACACACCCACCTCGACCCAGTTGCTGTCCACCTCGTGGAAGAGGACGCAGAAGGGGTCGGACTTGGAGGCCACGTCTCGGTCCAGGAGGTTGGCCCCGCAGACGGACAGCTCCACGCGGGTCACGCAGTGCTGGGGCACCGCCGCGGCGCCCGAGTCTGACCCCGAGCCCAGCGTATACGCCATCTCCTAGCAACAACCCTGCCGCCGACGCTGAGGGGACACTCTGGACACGGCCTGGGGACAAGGACGGATACGACATCACACACACAGTAGAACCCACATCACACACACAGTGGAACCTTCATCACACACACAGTGGAACCCACATCACACACACACACACACACACACACAGTGGAACCCACATCACACACACACACACACACAGTGGAACCCACATCACACACACACACACAGTGGAACCTTCAGGTCCACACGTGAATCCTAATGCATCGTAGTCCCACTCTTACACATTCAAACTGTTGCAGCTGCTCCTGCTAGGACAGGAGGTATGGCAAGGGCGCTTGTTGCTAAGATACTAACATGGCGTTGCGTGCGAGACCCTCCCCTGCATGTGTCGATGGTCTGTGTAATACAGTGAGCCTGAACACAGACAGAATGATTCTCTCCATCAAGGTTACAGATAAACTGAACACAGATGTGAGCCTCAATACTGGGGAGTAAACATCTGGACGTGCTTCCAAAAGGACCGAAATGTTCAAGCAATTCACTGAACCACAAACATGTCATGTTTACGAGTAAACATGGTTTATGCTCAGTCACTCAGTCAACAAATACCTACAGAATTCAGTCAACCTCATAGTCTTCAGTCTCCTCAATACAACATCACTCTTACCTACCTGGTTACACCCTAGTCAGGCCATATTCTCTATAGCCTGATCATGTAGACATTCTCTACCAGTCAGGGCTGGACTAGGAAAAAAAATGGCCCTGGCATTTTTGCTCAAACCGGCCCACCATAATCGGTCGGACATCACCCACCAGTACACCAAAAGAGTTAAGAGATGTGATTGGGCCAGCCCAATGTCAGTATGGAAAATTAACCAATGCTGTCCCTGCTTTATGGGCCGGTCGTTGGCCAATTTTTAAGTTGATAAAAAAAAATATATATATATAAAGATTGTATATATTAAATATAATATCAGCATGTGCATTTGCCCGGTAGGCCTATGCCAGATTACTAGTCCAGGCATGCTATCAGCCAAATCTATGACCAGTTCATTGTATTGTACCCTAACTAAAGTCAACTTTTAACCAAACAGACACATTCTACTAGCCATCCTCTGGAAAATGATGAAATGGAAAATCTGACAGGTGTCTGAATGAACAACAGTGTGGTCAACTGTATTAACAGGAAACACAATCCAATAACCCCTTATCAGTGGAAACCGCATTACACCCTATAATAGCACACAGCAAACAAACAAAAAATACATTTTGTGTCAGTTTGTGTAACTTTAATGACCTGTGTGTGTACAGCACAGGTGATAAAACATCCTAAAAGCTTGATTGTCTGTTCAATCACAACACTATCATGCTCTGCCTCAATCTCTTCCAGGTCTAAAATATGGTGACACTCTCATGCAGAGAAGTGACTGGAAAGTCCACGCACATGAAACCAGAGCACTACACTGCGACCTTTTGAAATGCCATTGCGACCCACATTTTTTATGGGTTAGTCAACTAGTTCTTCTATCTACTACTGTACTTCTGCCAGCCAGACAACAAGAAGTGACTCCTTCTCCGTTTCCACGGCGATACCCCGAGTATTCGCAGCTCGCCCAAGCCCCTATAAACACAAGGCGCTCTGAAACTGCATCTACAAAGTCTGCAAGCTCTAAAAGAATGTGGAGGGGACCTGACCACAAATGATTCCCCAGGAGACCGCAAGCTTATCCGTCTCCGTAACATCTGACACATTCACATTTATTGTAACAAGCCAGAGGATTTAAAGAGGGTTTTTTCATTAATCGTAAAGGTACTGTCAATAAAATAATACTGTTAATAAAAGTACTGTTACAAACTATCAGAACACAACCGATTGCAGCACAGCGATGTCTAAATGTTCTGGCTGGCTATTTGAAAGACAGCCTACTTTATTTTATACAAACTGCCCCGATTTGCGTTCGTGAAAGACAGATTCTCAACACTACTAAAGTAAGTCAGTTCACTTACCCTTATAAGAACTGTAACGTTGTACTTTTCTCCCGCTTCTCGTGAATGAAGACTCCTTAAAACACTAGTTTTCTTCTAAGAGCTTAGCCTACTGATGCCGCTTTCATTGAAAAAATAAGTAAAGCAGGAAAGATTGCCATGTATACGAGTCATTCTCTACGTCTTCCTCTCGGAGTAGGTTTGACGCTTGGTGGTGCGACTCATGTTGTGGTGTGTAACAGTAAGAACTCCGCCCGACTCTTAACACATGCACTCTCTCCCCGCCGTTAACGGTTGTAACCGTTACGATTGAACACAATGTCGCTAGATACACCCATGAAAGAAAATGTGAACAAATCTGTCACATCAACACGAATTTGACAGTGAAAATGACACATTCGTTTGATTGTGTATGTGTGTTTGGGTTCAAGTCAACAGGAAGAATCAGTCTAGGAAATCTTTGCGAGGAGTAGGTAAACTACTCAACAGTAGGTCTACGCGAGAGATACACTTTTCGCAGTATTAAAATACAATATGCCAAATGAGGGCTGAATCTTCCTCACATACATCTGCTGGTCTACAGTAAGCTATGTATCCTCCTATGGTCCTGAAGACCTGACGTGTTCAAATTAGAAAACTGTGGCTTGTGGACGTCAATAAAAATTGATGCAATTGTTAGGAGAAACAGCGAGACACAGAACTACACCTACTATGGCTCTTTTAAAACGAAGCAACATCGCCACCTAGAGGTCAAGTGTTAAAGGTTCACACAACTGGGCGGATGACGTCATGAGTAAAATGACAGTGAAAGGTTTATTCGCATTTACATTTATTCATTTAGCAGACGCTTTTATCCAAAGCGACTTCCAAGAGAGAGCTATACAAGAGAGCATAGGTCACTGATCATAACAACAAGATATCCCCAAAACATTGCGAGTAGCCAAACATGAAGCATACATTGTGAAAAGCAAATAAGAGCCAATGGGGAGGACGATAAGAGCCTGTAGTTAAAAAAGTTACAAATGAAACAACATGAACCTCAAAAGTGCAAGAGTGTGCTTGTAGAAAAAATCATAATTCAAATATAATTCACAGCGAGTACAAGAAGTTAAATCAGTCACAACTAACTAACAAGAGCAACAAGTCCCTCAGTAAGTCATTGTGTTCCTGGAGGAAACATCAGGTCCAGCAAATCATTCCTAAGTACTGTTTTACTCAGATTTCAGTGCATGTCACAACAAACAAAACTCAACATTACGTTTTTAAATTCACATTCTAGGACAAACTCAAGTTAGTAAGGTTCAAAGCAGGTGTAATAAATAGATGTGAATCTTTCCTTTCATCTTAGAAATTCATAATAATTCTGGCCTTGTAGACTTGGCACCTCCACCTTAAATATTACTTAAATAAAGCAAATAGTATTTTTCATTCCATTTAGTCAGACATAGATACAAGAGTAGGACGAGAGAGAGAGAGAGAGGGAGAGAGAGAGAGCAGAGATAAAGGGAGAGAAGGGAGAGAGAGAGAGAGCTAGAGAGAGATAGAGAGAGATGGGATAGAGAGCGAGAGATATATCTCTAGAGAGATAGATACCTCAAAGTTAGATCTACGAGTCTCTCTCGCTCGATGCTCTATCTGCTCTCTCGCGAGCTAGACGCAGACATAGCAATGAATGCATACCCCCACTATTACCCCACAAAAGATGAAGTAAAAGACTAAAACAAGACCAGATATATGCTTCCTCCTGGCCTAATTCACTGTGACGTTATGGAAATCTTGTTTGTTTATAAAATGTGGCACCCGTGGACCAAGAACATGATAAAAAAACTGGCGACATGCAGTGCTTCAAAACACTGATAAAAAAGTGCAAGTTTGTCTGCTATTACTGTTCCACAGTAGTCAGTAGCAGAGTTCTACACACAGTTAATACAGTACCTACAGACAGACAGGTGTAGACATTTTCACCTGGGGTGGCAGGAGGTAGTTGTAGGGTGGCATGGAGACGTAGAGGGACGGTGTCACCCGGTGCCACCATAAAATATTATAACATTATTGTTTAAATTAGGCCAATAATATTAATTTTTTGAATGAAATATTACAATGTCCTTTTTTTGGCTGGGGTGGAATCTGCCACCCTTTGCAACTCCTTGGATTTGCCAGTGCACTCAGATATACAAACAAATATACATACAGACGTTATTACATACATACAGACAGGAACACAGACAGGCAGACAGACAGACAGACAGACAGACAGACAGACGGAAAGGCTAACAGACAGACAGACAGAAAGGCTAACAGACAGACAGGCAGACAGACAGACAGACAGACAGACAGACAGACGACAGACGGAAAGGCTAACAGACAGACAGACAGGCAGATAGACAGACAGGCTAACAGAAAGACAGGCTCTCACGTTGATGAGAAGTTCACTCTTTGGTCCTTCTGTGTAAGCCTACAAGCATCACTTTGAGAAATCCTGTTCTTCCACAACCTAGTCATACATATCGAACACCCACCCACACACCCGCACAACCACACACAAAACCACAAACACACACACAACCACACACACAACCACAAACACACACACAACCACAAACACACACACAACCACACACACAACCACAACCAAACAACCACACACAACCACACACACAACCAAAAAACACACACACAACCCCACACACCCACACGCAGGAGGAGAGAGAGGAGAGACAGGCAGTTAGATAATATAATAATGTTTGCCCGTCCAGGCAGAGTGAAGACAGCGACCAGGCAGAGCTGACCTGAGCAGCTGGAGAGAGGGGCAGGACTTCAAGCTTCTGACCAGAGTCTCTGCTCCAGTGATGCTGATGTCATTTGCCTCCAGACTGGAAATGAACAAAGAAAAAACAACCGTGACGCCTCTAACCCTGAAATTCGGATCTCGTCAGAGTGTCAAGAAAAGGGACTCACTCCAATCTCTGTAGCTTCAGACACCTTGGCAGAACATAGGCTAGCTCTACAGCGACGTCGTCCTGACAACCATTCCATGCCAAACTGTGACAAACAGACAGATAAAAGCAGGTTAATCCAGTAGGCTTAACGATAAGGAAACATCCTAAACAACCATTCCAGTGACATTGAGTGAAGTGACTTCCTGTTTTGTTATTACCTCACATCCTGTACAGAAACACAGTGATCCAGGCTGGCAGCCAGGCTCGCGAGGTCTGGGGTTCCTATGGAGGTCAGGCTGGAACCCAACACCAGACAGGTTAGACACATGCCATGGCACCAGAGACCATGAGAGCACCGAACCCAGCAGGCTTGTATCTTACTGCAGCTTGACCAGGCTCTTCATGGAGACCAGGGCTTTGGATAGGCTGGCAGATCCCTCGGCACCAAACTGGTTCTCTGATAGGCTGACGGACACACAGGAAGACCGTTCAGGATATTAGATCAAGATACACGAGACCAGTCTAGAATCAGACACAGGGGAGGGTTGTAGAGCAGTAGACTTACTCTAGAACTGTAATATGCGTAAGGTAGGGTAGAACCTGGGCCATCCTTGCAGCACAAGACACACCGAGGCTGTTCCTGGACAATCTAGAACACAACAGAACATTCTAGAACACACTCTAAAAGCCCCCTGGACAATCCAGAACACAATAGAACATTCTAGAATACTCTCTAGAAGCTCTTAGCTACAAAGCAAGATCTGACTGTTTGTAGAATTAAAAGTCTAAGACAATCTAGATAATTGAGAGTGTGTCAGAATGTGTATCCGTGTTGTGTATCTGTGCTCTTACTGCAAATCCTGGAGGTGTGAACAGGAAGACAGAGCTTGGAGCAGCTTGTCCCCCGCCTGGTCACTCACAAGGTTCTGGGACAGCCTGAGGAGGACACACACACACACACACACACACACACCCACACACAGGTACACACACACACACACGCACACACACACACACACACAGAGTACTGTTTGTATTCTGAAGGAGATGACCCTCCTCCCACTCGAGGTTGGAGGTCAGCTGGAGCCAGGAGGTCCTACCTGAGTCTCCTCAGCTGAGTCCAGGAGGTCACATGTCTGGTCAGCTCCTCCACTCCTCCATCACCCATCCTCAAACAGTCCAACCTGCAGGACCCACGCACAGGACACTGAGGGCTGTACCCGAGTGTGTGTGAGTGTTCTTGTCTGTGTGTGTGTGTGTGTTGAACCCACTCTATCTCCTCGAGGTATGCGAGTCCCTTCAGAGAAGCCAAGAGGAGCACAACAGCCTGGTCTTCTGATGAGCTCCTCACCATCACATTGTTCAGACTAGGAAACACAAACAGTCAGTCGCGCTGGCTACATTTCAGTGTGTTTTCATTTGTTTGTTTACAGGTTCCGTGTGACTCATAGTCCTGCCTCCTGCTTCCATTTCTCCTTCTCTGCCACACCCTTCTCTTGTAAACACTCGTAACTTCAATTCATTATCAGCTTCACCTAGTTCCTCACTATCTCCTGCGTTATCCATCCCCTCTCTGTCTCTCTGCTTCTTTTCTATGTAGTGACAGTTGAAGACAGACAGGAAAACAGGGAGAGAAAGTTCCCTGGCTTCCTCTGGACGTTCCCAGAGCCAGAATCGAACCGAGGCCCCCGTGTTACAGCCTTAGCCTTAATGGTACAGCTCTACCCGGTTTGCCAGTCCATTTGAGTGGTTACCTGGGTTACCTGAGCCTGCTCTGCAAGTTCCCTGTCTCCCTGTTGTCTTTTTCCTGACCCAACAACTGTTTTCTGGATGAGCTTTTCTTGTGTTTTTGAATAAACTCCACCCTGACGATCAATTTAGGCTGCGTCCCAATACTATCACTTCACGCGAACGCGCAAACGAAGGGAAGTGTGAAGTGCTAGGGTGAAGTGGTAGTATTGGGACACAGCCTTAGCATTGAAGTCCTTCTCCTATTCTGACACAAACAAGACCACAGATGGTGATTCAGTTGAACTGAGCCGTAACATGTATTCTACCGTCCTGTACGTGAGACCCACTTGAGCGTCCTGAGAGAGGAGAGGTGAGGGAGACTCTGGGCCAGGCAGGAGAGGCTCTGCTCATCCAGAGAGACCGAGTCCAGGCTGGAGAGAGGAACAACACAGACATCAGCCATGCTCCTGGTGTAGACGTATGCAGTTGTGTATGTGTGTGTGGTTGTGCGTGTGTGTTTTTGTGTACAGTATGTGTAAGTGATTCTATGTCTGCATGGATGTGGCTGTGTGTATGTGTGGTTGTGCGTGTGTTTGTGTGTTTTTGTGTACAATATGTGTATGTGATTCTATGTCTGCATGGATGTGGCTGTTTGTGATGTGGCTGTGTGTGTACAGTATATGCTTGTGTGTGTATGTGGCTGTGTGTGTGGTTGTGTGTGTGTGTGTTACCTGATATTCTGTAGGAAGACACACTGTCCCAGTCCGCTCATAAGCTCCACCCCCCCTGCGGCCGTCCAACCAGAACACAGAGAAAGACTAGGGGGCGGGAGGAGAGATAGAGGTTCAGCCTATTAAATTCTGACCATGACATTTTTACTCATGTATAATGTTTACATCGGTAATAATACAGTCAATCATTAAACACATTCAGCTGCCAAAGTTGCATGCAACCTATTGTTTCACAATGTGTGTCTAAACCACCTCCACTACACTTACTCCACTGATGTCAGAGCAGGCAGGCATGTGAGGGCTTGAACCAGGGCCTTAACGCCTCTGTCTGAGATCACATGACCAGTCAGCCTGGCAGAGACAGGAAATGACATCATCATCATCATCATTATCATACTGTACAATGACTGCTGCAGAACCACTAGAGGTGGAACACACAGACCAAATAGGAACATTCTAGAACATGAGTTGACTACTTGAATACTTGTAGTATGAGGTGTTTCTTACTTCAGGTTGTGTAAGGTCTTGGTGTGCTGTAGCCCCTCAGCCAGGAGAATCACCACATCCTCACACGCTTCTTTAGAGTCCAGACTAGAGAGAGGGAGAGACGCGCGCAGATAAACATCTCAGCCTTCCATATGGCAGAAGGACTGAAGGAACTGTCTGTGAGAACCTGTGTTAGAGCCTGGAGCTTCCCAGACACCACACACACACACACACGTACAAAGACGCACACATACACACAAAGAGAGACACACACACAAAGACACACAAATACATACACACAAAGATACATATACATAGATAGAGTATTTTACGGACTATAAGTTTTAAAAAATCATAGTCTGGCTGGTCCTGAGATTTTATAGTCAGGTGCGACTTATATATCAAAATATATATAATTTTACATTTTTAAATGTTAATTCATACTGACTGACATGATCCAACAAGTTCAACTGATTCAGTGATGTGGAATGAGATCGGGAGCTCGGTGAACTATCTTACCGGTAACTTGCTTGTTGGACTCGCTAGCTTGTTATGTTAATTTAGCCAATTCAGCCTCCCAGGTCAATTCTATTATGTAGCTGAATAATTGTTAAAGTGTGACGTTAACATACCTGACTTCTATTCAACCTGTGTGCTATTGTGTAGTTTAATAACTGTTAATGTGTTACTTCAGCCTGTTGTTCTGTGTGCTATTGTGTAGTTGAATAACTTGCCTTTCCAGATTAATGTCAGTTCTTGGTCTTGGATTTTGTGAACTACATTTCTAAATAAATGCGACTTATAGTCCAGTGAGATTTATATATGTTTTTTTCCTCTTCATGACACATTTTTTGCCTGATGCGACTTATACTCCGGAGCGCTTTACAGTCCGACAAATACGGTACCCAGATGCAGAAACACACAAACACAGACCCCCAGAGCGCAGAGCGGTCTTACCTGAGTGTAGTGAGGCGAGTCAGGGAGGGCAGAGCGGTCTTACCTGAGTGTAGTGAGACGGGCCAGGGAGGGCAGGGCGGAGCAGAGCGCCTTCACCCCCTCTCTACCCAGGCTGCAGCCAGACAGACTACAGACAGGAGGGAAACAACACAACGTTTCACACAGAAAACACCGGAAAGACTGACATGGTTACTGGAACGTTGTTCGATGGGCGTCTGCACGCTGGTTGTGTTTCTTACGTTTCTTTAATGTTTGATTGATGTTTTGAGTATGAAGAAGTTTGGATGTTGTTGAAATGATTGATTCGTTGTCTATAAAGTTGTTGATCATGTTGTGTTGTTGCTGGAGGAGCACGATGATTATGTATGCGTAAATAATCATTAATAACAGTAAATAAGGTCAACATTACGTTTGACATACTGTAGTTCTATACTGTATACTTCTTTCTACTCCTTTTCACATATTTCTGGAGAGGGATATACTGATAAGATTCATCGTACAAATTCTCATAGAATTTGATGTTAGTTTTATGAGTTATTCATGTATTGTAACATATCATTTGATACCCAATGTGTTGTGATGTAGTCTGATGGAGAGCCAGCACTACTCACAGCAGATCCTGCAGGAGAGCACACCTCTGGAGAACGCTGCTCAAGGCCTCTAGGTGGAGCCTGGACTCTGCACTGTCAACCACGCTGGAGCGCGCACACACACACACACACACACACACACACACACACACACACACACACACACACACACACACACACACACACACACACACACACACACACACACACACACACACACACACACACACACGTACAAACACACGTATAGAAAAAACGACGTGAAGTGTTTGGTCAGACCACTGTAGGCCTATTACAATATCCCCTGTTTACAGAACATGCCGGAACACTTCTCTAACCTGATTTTGACCACAGGCAAACAGCCAGAAGACCCTCTGCTGAAACATAAAACAACACAGGTTAGCGTTAGCTTCATAAAACAACACATGTTAGCGTTAGCTTCATAAAACAACACAGGTTAGCGTTAGCTTCATAAAACAACACAGGTTAGCGTTAGCTTCATAAAACAACACATGTTAGCGTTAGCTTCATAAAACAACACAGGTTAGCGTTAGCTTCATAAAACAACACATGTTAGCGTTAGCTTCATAAAACACCTGTGAACATGGCTGTTCGGTGCTCTGAAGACGTTACCTGGAGCGGTAGAACTCTGTCTTGTCCTCCAGGGTGATGTGGAGTGTGGAGTGGTTCACCCTGCAGATGATGGCCAGGGTTTATCTTCACAGACAGTGTGTGTTTGTGCGTGTTTGTGTGTGCGTGTAGGTGTGTGTGTGCGTGTAGGTGTGTGTATGCGTGTAGATGCGTGTGTGTAGATGTGTGTAGAGTTGTG
Organism: Mallotus villosus; assembly: GCA_903064625.1. NCBI lineage: Eukaryota > Metazoa > Chordata > Actinopteri > Osmeriformes > Salangidae > Mallotus > Mallotus villosus. The sequence goes on along the minus strand of CAEFZP010002509.1, from coordinate 127,871 downwards.
TGTGTGCAGGTGTGTGTGTGTAGAGGTGTGTGTGTGCAGGTGTGTGTGCGTGTAGAGGTGTGTGTGTAGATGTGTGTAGAGTTGTGTGTGTGCAGGTGTGTGTGTGTAGAGGTGTGTGTGTGCAGGTGTGTGTGCCTGTAGAGGTGTGTGTGTGTGTGTGTGTGTGTGTAGGTGTGTGTGCGTGTAGAGGTGTGTGTGTGTGCTTGCTGATCCCTCACCTGAGGATGTGTATGTTGGGGTTCCGCTCCAGGCAGGATGACACCAGCTCCACAGCGGTCTGTGCACCGACCCAGGGCTCCTTAACACTGACAGATCACACGACACACACATGCTTATTTTAACACACACACATACAGGACGTTCATATTTGC
>CAEFZP010002509.1:100000-122500 GCA_903064625.1 Mallotus villosus | reverse complement strand
GAACACACTGCCGCATGAGTTTACCTGACAAACACTTCAGACAGGTTACTGTGTGAGCAGAGGGCCCCAGCCAGCAGGAAGACACCCTCCATGCTGACGTCATTCTCACCCAGACTGAAACACAACAAGCACCTGAGTCAGACCAACTCGACCATGACTCCGAGGGGTGACCATGAGGGGTGACCGTGTGAGACTGTGTGAGGGCTCGACCATGAGGGGTGACCGTGTGAGACTGTGTGAGGGCTCGACCATGAGGGGTGACCGTGTGAGACTGTGTGAGACTGTGTGAGGGCTCGACCATGAGGGGTGACCATGTGAGACTGTGTGAGGGCTCGACCATGAGGGGTGACCATGTGAGACTGTGTGAGGGCTCGACCATGAGGGGTGACCATGTGAGACTGTGTGAGACTGTGTGAGGGCTCGACCATGAGGGGTGACCGGAGGGGAGACTGTGTGAGGGCTCGACCATGAGGGGTGACCGTGTGAGACCGTGTGAGACTGTGTGAGGGCTCGACCATGAGGGGTGACCGGAGGGGAGACTGTGTGAGGGCTCGACCATGAGGGGTGACCGTGTGAGACTGTGTGAGACTGTGTGAGGGCTCGACCATGAGGGGTGACCGTGTGAGACTGTGTGAGGGCTCGACCATGAGGTGTGACCGTGTGAGACTGTGTGAGGGCTCGACCATGAGGGGTGACCGTGTGAGACTGTGTGAGGGCTCGACCATGAGGGGTGACCGTGTGAGACTGTGTGAGACTGTGTGAGGGCTCGACCATGAGGGGTGACCGTGTGAGACTGTGTGAGGGCTCGACCATGAGGGGTGACCATGTGAGACTGTGTGAGGGCTTGACCATGAGGGGTGACCGTGTGAGACTGTGTGAGGGCTCGACCATGAGGGGTGACCATGTGAGACTGTGTGAGGGCTCGACCATGAGGGGTGACCGGAGGGGAGACTGTGTGAGGGCTCGACCATGAGGGGTGACCATGTGAGACTGTGTGAGGGTGGGTTAGGTCACAGGATGTGGGTTAGGTCACAGGACCGTCTTACTGGATCTGCTGTATGGTGCTGAGCTGAGGAAGGACATCCAGGAGCACCCGGAGACCTGTGGTACCCAGGGAGTTACGAGAAAGACTGATGGAGAGAGAGAGAGAGACACAGAGAGAGACACAGAGAAAGAGAGAGGGAGAGAGAGACAGAGAGAGAGAGAGAGAGAGAGGGAGAGAGAGAGATACACAGAGAGAGAGAGAGAGAGAGAGAGAGAGAGACACAGAGAGAGAGAGAGAGGGGCGGGGGTGGAGAGGAGTCATTAAACATGCAAATAATAGCCGACATTGTGTATATATGTGTATGTGGGAGTGTGTGTGTACGTGTATTGTGTGAGTGTATGTGTGTGTATACAGTATGTGTGTCTGTGTATGTGAGTGTGTATGTGTAAATGTGTGAGTGTGTGTGTATGTGAGTGTGTATGTGAGTGTGTACGTGAGAGTGCGTGTGTATGTATGCGTGTGTGTATGTGAGTGTGTATGTGTAAATGTGTGAGTGTGTGTGTATGCGAGTGTGTATGTGTGTGTATGTGAGAGTGTGTGTGTGTATGCGTGTGTGTATGTGAGAGTGCGTGTGCCTTACTCCAGCATGGCGAGGTCAGAGCATCGCACCAGACTGTCAGTCAGGCGCTCCAGGTGAGAGGGGAGGAGTCCACAGCCCTGCATACTGAACGTACGGTGGCCCAGAAGGACGGGGGACATCATGAGTCATCGACATGTTTATGATGTCATCGATGAAACGATGATGTCACGTAGAGAGGCGTGTAGAGAACTTACCGGAGTTTTCTGCCCACCGTCACACCTGTGGCTTCTGTCTCATCTCTGAAAGTCAGGAAATCAAACACTGGACACTAATATCAACCATTCATGCATTGCATTATAAAGGTCTTCTAATCTAAGATGGACTGTTTAGTAGTCTGCTTGTTGGACCAGTGTTGTAATATGGGGACGGGTTGGTGGGTTCCTACCCAGGATTGTGTGTCTGTCTGCTTCCAGTGAACTCCACGGACACATGGACTGGTAGCCTGGACAGAGGGGACAGACAGACAGACAGACAGACAGACAGACAGACAGACAGAGACAGACAGACAGGAGCTAGTAATTGTGTTCAGCCTATGGTCTTCACCCCTCTTAATCACCAACCATCTCTAGAGGAGGGAAACCCTCACTGAACTGTTCCTCTCAAGGGTATTTTTCCCCCTAAGTTTTCCTGGCAGTTTTTCCCTGTCTCCCTTGAGCTTTAGGTGTCGTTCTAAGGCCGTATGCAAACCCTCTGTGACGTTGCTTGTAAAAATGGGCAATACAAATAAACAATGTTTTTATTGAGTGCAAGGTACAACCAGAAAAAGTCTCTGGTTAAATGATCATAAACAGAAGCAGTGTCAGTGAATCACCCACAACACACTACAGCTTCTACGGTATGTGAAAGTGTGCTGTCTGCAGAAACACAGTGCCAGTACTGAGGTGTTGTGATCACAGTCCTGGGTTTAGGGGCAGACCGTTGGAACTCATCGTCCCCAATGTCAAGGGAGTAATTAGCAATAGAGCAGGGGTAGCATTAGCATGTAGCATGATCAAAGTACATAGATGATCAAAAATATGTTCATCATCCCCCCACCAACGTTCGAACCAATCCTCAACCCCAGGCTGTGACTACAGTGTCTCTCATGCAGTGGCTTGCCTGGACACAAAAGAAAGCCGTCTGATTACAGAAAGTTCCAGAGTGCTTCTGAGAATGAGGAAGTGTGTGTGTCGGTGTGAGCGTGAGTGTGTCTGTGTGTGTGTGTGTGTGTGTGTGTGAGCGTGTGTGTTTGTCGGTGTGTGTGTGTGTGTGAGCGTGCCTGTGTGTGTGTGTGTGTGTGTGTCGGTGTGTGAGTGTGTGTGTGTATGTGTGAGCTTGCCTGTGTGTGTGTGTGAGCGTGTGTGTGTGTGTGTGAGCGTGCCTGTGTGTGTGTGTGTGTGTGTGTGTGGGTGTGAGCGTCCCTGTGTGTGTGTGTTTGTACCTGATGTCTATCTTCACCACATTGGGACACTGGGACAGCAGTGAGGTCATGGCCAGCAGTTCGTCCACAGACAGGAAACTGTCGTTCAGACTGTCAGACACAACCACAAACATCTCCTGTTACATGCCTCGGAAATCACAACATTCATTATACATCCCATTACGTCACATGACATAGTCATGCTATTCACATGCATTATATGTCATGTCATATTTATTGAGTTCTGTGATATGGTGGGTCTCACTGGATTTGTAATGGATGTATAACTGTATATTGTGATATGTACAGTATTACTGAGTACTGTATGTATTACTGAGTACTGTAACATGTACTGTATGTATTAATGTATATACTGTAACATCTATTGTATTACTGAGTACTGTATGTATTACTGAGTACTGTAACATGTACTGTATGTATTAATGTATATACTGTAACATCTATTGTATTACTGAGTACTGTATGTATTACTGAGTACTGTAATATGTACTGTATGTATTACTGTAATATGTACTGTATGTATTACTGTAATATGTACTGTATGTCTTACTGTAATATGTACGGTATGTATTACTGTAATATGTACGGTATGTATTACTGTAATATGTACGGTATGTATTACTGTAATATGTACGGTATGTATTACTTTACTGTAATACTGAGCAGTACTGTGTGTATTACTGAATACTGTAATATGTACGGTAATACTGAGCAGTACTGTGTAATGTCTCAACAACACAGATAATTTGTTTGGTTTTGTTTTTTTGTTTTTTTTGTGAAAACATAGTTTTTGTTTGTTGTATTTCCATGCTTTTCATTTTATTTGTATGTGGATATGTCTGAAATAAAACAAAATCAAATCAAATCAAAATGTGGTGGCAGAGCCTGGTCTTACAGGAGACTCTGTGAGATGGACAGCTGCTGCAGAGCTCCAGTCAGGGCCTGCAGACTGTTCTCCTCCCACAGACCACCTGACAGACTGACAGAAGCAGGGAGACACACAACAAACATTCTCTACCACCTGACAGACTGACAGAGGCAGGGAGACACACAACAAACATTCTCTACCACCTGACAGACTGACAGAGACAGGGAGACACACAACAAACATTCTCTACCACCTGACAGACTGACAGAGGCAGGGAGACACACAACAAACATTCTCTACCACCTGACAGACTGACAGAGGCAGGGAGACACACAACAAACATTCTCTACCACCTGACAGACTGACAGATGCAGGGAGACACACAACAAACATTCTCTACCACCTGACAGACTGACAGAGGCAGGGAGACACACAACAAACACTCTCTACCACCTGACAGACTGACAGAGACAGGGAGACACACAACAAACACTCTCTACCACCTGACAGACTGACAGAGGCAGGGAGACACACAACAAACACTCTCTACCACCTGACAGACTGACAGAGGCGGGGAGACACACAACAAACACTGTCTACCACCTGACAGACTGACAGAGGCAGGGAGACACACAACAAACACTCTCTACCACCTGACAGACTGAATTCTCATCTGAATATATTTCAATGTAAAAAAAAATTTAGGTTGCAAAAATTCTATCTTAAAAAATTCAACCAAAAAAAATTTGACCCTATAGAATTCGACCCTCAAAAATTCGACCCTCAAAAATTCGAGCCTATCAAATTCGAGCCTAAATTTTTCTAGCTGAAAAAATTCGAGCCTAAATTTTTCGACCTGAAAAAATTCGAGCCTAAAAGTTTCTAGCTGAAAAAAATCGGGCTCCAAAAAATCGAGCCTCAAAAATTGGAGCCTATCAACTTCGAGCTTATCAAATTCGACCCGAAAAATTTAGAGCTTAAAAAATTCAGATTTTTATCATCCGGGATATCAAGGACAGGTAGAGCAATCGAGCATCCAATTCACGGCCTGAGGAGAGAGCGCTGGTTTAGAGGGGCATGAGGAGGGAGCGCTGCAGTTGGATAGGTCAGAAGTTATGATCAGTGACCTATGCACTTTTGTAAAGCTCTCTCTTGGAAGTCGCTTTGGATAAAAGCGTCTGCTAAATGAATAAATGTAAATGTAAGTTGGTTCGATTGCATTGATGCGTTGAATTGAATTTTTGAGGCTCGATTTTTTTGGGACAGATTTTTTTGGGCTCGAATTTTTTCAGCTGGAAAATGTTCTGCTCGAATTTGATAGGCTCGAATTTTTTTGCGGCGTATTTTTGGGATCGATTTTTTTTGGCGAAATTTTTTTCAGATGGAAAATTTTAGTCTCGAATTTGATGAATCTTCCAGCTGAAAAAAATTGACCCTATAAAATTCGACCCTCAACGATTCGAGCCTATCAAATTCGAGCCTATCAAATTCGAGACGAAAATCTTCCAGATGAAAAAAATTGACCCTATAAAATTCGACCCTCAAAAATTCGACCCTCAAAAATTCGAGCCTATCAAATTCGAGCCTACAATTTTCTAGCTGAAAAAATTCGAGCCTAAAATTTTCTAGCTGAAAACATTCAAGCCTAAAATTTTCTAGCTGAAAAAATTCGAGCCGAAAATTTTCTAGCTGAAAAAACTCGAGCCCAAAAAAATCGAGCCTCAAAAATTGGAGCCTATCAACTTCGAGCTTATCAAATTCGACCCGAAAAATTTAGAGCTTAAAAAATTCAGATTTTTATCATCCGGGATATCAAGGACAGGTAGAGCAATCGAGCATCCAATTCACGGCCTGAGGAGAGAGCGCTGGTTTAGAGGGGCATGAGGAGGGAGCGCTGCAGTTGGATAGGTCAGAAGTTATGATCAGTGACCTATGCACTTTTGTAAAGCTCTCTCTTGGAAGTCGCTTTGGATAAAAGCGTCTGCTAAATGAATAAATGTAAATGTAAGTTGGTTCGATTGCATTGATGCGTTGAATTGAATTTTTGAGGCTCGATTTTTTTGGGCCAGATTTTTTTGGGCTCGAATTTTTTCAGCTGGAAAATGTTCTGCTCGAATTTGATAGGCTCGAATTTTTTTGCGGCTTATTTTTGGGATCGATTTTTTTTGGCGAAATTTTTTTCAGATGGAAAATTTTAGTCTCGAATTTGATGAATCTTCCAGCTGAAAAAAATTGACCCTATAAAATTCGACCCTCAACGATTCGAGCCTATCAAATTCGAGCCTATCAAATTCGAGACGAAAATCTTCCAGATGAAAAAAATTGACCCTATAAAATTCGACCCTCAAAAATTCGACCCTCAAAAATTCGAGCCTATCAAATTCGAGCCTACAATTTTCTAGCTGAAAAAATTCGAGCCTAAAATTTTCTAGCTGAAAACATTCAAGCCTAAAATTTTCTAGCTGAAAAAATTCGAGCCGAAAATTTTCTAGCTGAAAAAACTCGAGCCCAAAAAAATCGAGCCTCAAAAATTTGAGCCTATCAAATTCGAGCCTATCAAATTCGACCCGAAAAATTTAAAGCTTAAAAAATTCAGATTTTTATCACCCGGCATATCAAGGACAGGTAGAGCAATCGAGCATCCTGAGCAGCTCCAATCCAGGGACTTGAGGAGAGAGTTCTGGTTTAGAGGGGCCTGAGGAGGGAGCGCTGCAGTTGGATAGGTCAGAAGTTGGTTCGATTGCATTGATGCGTTGAATTTGATAGGCTCGAATTTGATAGGATCGATTTTTTTCGTCTAGATTTTTTTGGGCCTGATTTTTTTTGGGCTCAAATTTTTTCATCTGGAAAATTTTCGGCTTCAATTTGATAGGCTCGAATTTTTGAGGGTCGAATTTTATAGGCTCAATTTTTTGGCTCACATTTTTTCAGCTGGAAAATTTTCGACCCTGTCAAATTCGAGCCGAACTTTTTCCAGCTGAAAAAAATAGAGCCCAAAAAAATTTAGCCTATAACATTCGACCCTCAAAAATTCGATCCTATCAAATTCGAGACGAAAATCTTCCAGCTCTGAATTTTTTTGGTTCGATTTTTTTGGCACGAAATGTTTTGGCTCAAATTTTTTCAGCTGGAAAATTTTCGGCTCGAATTTGATAGGATCGATTTTTTGAGGGTCGAATTTTATAGGCTCGAATTTTTGTAGGTATCAAATTCGACCCGAAAAATTTAAAGCTTAAAAAATTCAGATTTTTATCACCGGTGATAAAAATCTGAATTTTTTAAGCTTTAAATTTTTCGGGTCGAATTTGATACCTACAAAAATTCGAGCCTATAAAATTCGACCCTCAAAAAATCGACCCTGTCAAATTCGAGCCGAACTTTTTCCAGCTGAAAAAAATAGAGCCCAAAAAATTTAGCCTATAACATTCGACCCTCAAAAATTCGATCCTATCAAATTCGAGACGAAAATCTTCCAGCTCTGAATTTTTTTGGTTCGATTTTTTTGGCACGAAATGTTTTGGCTCAAATTTTTTCAGCTGGAAAATTTTCGGCTCGAATTTGATAGGATCGATTTTTTGAGGGTCGAATTTTATAGGCTCGAATTTTTGTAGGTATCAAATTCGACCCGAAAAATTTAAAGCTTAAAAAATTCAGATTTTTATCACCCGGCATATCAAGGACAGGTAGAGCAATCGAGCATCCTGAGCAGCTCCAATCCAGGGACTTGAGGAGAGAGTTCTGGTTTAGAGGGGCCTGAGGAGGGAGTGCTGCAGTTGGATAGGTCAGAAGTTGGTTCGATTGCATTTATGCGTTGAATTTGATAGGCTCGAATTTGATAGGATCGAATTTTTGAGGCTCGATTTTTTTGGGCCCGTTTTTTTTTAGCTCAAATTTTTTCAGCTGGAACATTTTCGGCTCGAATTTGATAGGCTCGAATTTTTGAGGGTCGAATTTTATAGGCTCGAGATTTTTTGGCTAAAATTTTTTCAGCTGTAAAATTTTCGCCTCGCATTTTATAGGATCGATTTTTTGAGGGTCGAATTTTATATTTCAAAACATTATGGCACTGAATTGCTTCCATAGACGGTTCCTTTATGTGTCTGTTTTGTATGTGTTTACTACAGTATTATAAACGTTGGAACAAATTCAGTCATTCATAAATACATATACGTAAAAAATACTGTATGAACTGCATTTAGGGGCAATACCAATGAGCATGCCCTTTATATATATATATATATATATATAAAGTTTCACAATGCAACACTTGTAATGGGCAGAGAGAGAGACGGTGGACTTACTCCAGGACGGAGAGGGCAGGGAAGCTGGCCAGGAGCTCACACAGCCTTAAGACCTGCTGCCCGGTCATCTTCTGGTTCAGCAGTCTGTTGACGGCAGAGAGGAAGAGCACAGGCTTAGAGAGTACAGACAGGAACATCTACAGGAACATCTACAGGAACATCTACAGGAACATCTACAGCCCAGAATCCAGGCTCTGTACTGGGACTGTGGAGGTGTTGACTTTTACCTGACGGTGAGTCCAGGTGTGTCCTTACGGCTTCACGGGAACAAAGAGAGGTTAGAGGTCAGGAACGGCCGTTTTTATACATGTGATGTGCACTGCTGGTGTGGGAGGAGCTTGATGGAGGATCTGGTTTTACTCCAACCTACCTGCTGATGCTCGACTTCAGAGAGAACACGATCTTGATCTCCTTTTTCCCACTGCAAACAGACAAGTAAACCAGACAGCTTGAGTGTAGTTTCACAGTGACCACTAGGGAGGTTTCCTATTGGTCTAGAAAAGAGGAAGTCATTAAGTGATGCTTACTCTGCATAAATGCTTTCGAGGTTGGCAGAGGAACTGGTCTTCTCTAGAACCGCAAGGACGCTTCCCAGAGAGCAGCTGTTCTTACCCCCCAGCCTGAAAACCCAAAGAAACACATACACACAAGTTGGTTTTTCTATTGTAGTGGGGTCTGACCATTCACTCCCATTCAAATGTGTGTTATCTCTAACCACCAACCCCTAACCCTTAATGTAGTCCCAACCCTATCACAAGTTCTAACACTAAAGTGCTTGAAAAAAGCATTATGGAGCCAAGGAAAGGGGTCCCCCAAGGTCAAGTTTGTCATGCTTTACTATACTTGTCAGGACATTTGGTCCCCTAAAGTAGGTCAACAAGAGCAGCAGATCTAGACAGGCATGCATAAACTAGTTGAACACAGTTGAACATTATAGTTGAACAATCTCTGCTCCAGGTGACCACCTGTGTATCCAGTTGAGAAGGTGAACTCACATGACAGAGGCCAGGTTGGGCAGTCTGGAGACGACCTCAGCCACCTCCCTGATCCCATCATCGGTCAGACTGTTGTCACTCAAACTGGCACAAACACCACAACAAACCATCTCACGATTACCGACCTGACCATACAATGTATGTACGTCTATGCCAGTGTTTCTTAATACTGGTCCTGAGAGCTCCCTGCCCTGCATGATTTAGATATTTTCCTGCTCCAACACACCTGATTCAAATGAATGGGTCGTTATCAGGCTTCATGATGAGTTTCATAATGACCCATTTATTTGAATCAGGCATGTTGGAGGAGGGAAATATCTAGAACATACAAGGCCTCGAGGACTAGGACTAACAAAGGCTGCTCTAAACTGTGATATGTGGTGAAAGGAGGTATTGTTACTTGATGTCAGTGATATCTGGGCATTCCTCCAGAGCTCTGCTCAGTCTGGCAGCTCCTACATCAGTCAGGTTGGCACTCGTAAACCTGGAGGAGGGAGTTAGACAGACACAGTTCCACTGTCACGGTTGGAGACACCGTTACAAAGAGACAGGTTTGCAGGGAGGGAAGACATGCAAACATCAGTCGGATTCGAACCCAGGCTCCTGCATTAGCCTTAATTGTACGTGCTCTTTTCCCGTGAGCTACGTGTCCATACCCGCAAGGCGACATAAAGACGTGACATTCCCGCCTTAAACAGGCTGTTTAAAGGGGCTTCAGCCTAACACAGACAGAGAGGTAACTCACTCTAGCTTCCTGAGGGTGGGCAGCTTGGGCAGGATGGAGGACAGCTTATCTGCAAACCGGTCGTCGTACTTCCTGCCCCGAAACCTGCAGAGTCATCAGATACAAGCAGCACTGTTTTGGTCCTTCTCCTGCTCCTTGGCTGACCTAAATAGTAGCTGGCATCTAAACTGAATCTATGATTTGCAATGTATCTCTGCAGATATTGTAAAAATGGTATTAATGCCATTTATTTATTTATTTTTAAGTTCAACACGACAGTAAAAAAATATTTTACATCACAGAAGGAAATGCTGTAATGCTCTACACAAATGCTGTAGAAATGAGTACTGATAGTTAGATTTTTCTAGTTTATTGATCAATTGACCGGCTGAACCAACTGATTGACTTGCTCACGTGAGATGGTGCAGGTGTTTACAGCTGGGTAGAATATCCAGACACTCCAGGTCCATTGAGCATGCTCCAACGTCAAGGTCGAAGTCCACTCCCGCGGACGCCACCACGAAAGCGATGGCGTCCAGGTCGACAGGGTTGAGGCGGATATTCCTCAGCTCCATGCAGGGTCGTGACCCCACGACCTTCCTCGCCAGCTCTACGTTCTGGGTCTCCTGCACACAGCGGTACAACTCCACCACCTGGGGAGAGGGGGGGGGGAGACAGAAGGAACATTGACGAACTAACAGAGAACTAATGGCAAGACCATACTATATATGTATATATATATAAAGTTGTACTACTGTGTGTGCAAGCTGTGAAATGGTTCTGGTTAGCGTCCATCCTACCTTAGGTCCAGTCAGACTGGGGTTGCTGCCCGCAAGGCTCTTCAGCAGCTTTAGGACCACTGCCTGGTGCTTTTTCACCCAGGTCTCGGCACCAAAACCAGACGCAGACAGAGTTCTCCCCCTAGCCCTAGCCCCAGCCCCAGCCCTCTCTGCAAGACTGACCAGAGTAGAGGTGCAGGCAGGTGAAGCCAGCCCACACATGTACAGGTGCAGGGAGTCAGTGAAGACAGACTTGGGGTCAGCTCTGGTGGTCCAGCGGCTTCTGAGGTTGAACTTCCTCTTCAGCTGGGCCTCGTTGAACTCGTCGCTGGTCATGATGTGGAGGGCACACAGGAACTCCTGCAGGGTCAGGTGGGTGAAGGTGAAGCCCTTCCTCCTGGAGACGTTCTGCAGAGTCACCTCCACCTGGGTGAGGAGAGGAGATACACACACATCATACACACATACTGTACTACTACATTATATACACACACTTAAACAAACATCATACACACACATCATACACACACACTTACACATTATACACACACATCATACACACACATTATACACACACACTTACACATTATATACACACACTTACACATACATCATACACACATCATACACACATGCTTACACACACCCACACACGTCACACACACACACCTACCTGTGAGAGAATCCCAGTCCTTAAGCCAAAGTCCAGAAGTTTTGGAGTAAGTTCATCAGACAGGAAGAGGATTCTGCCCTTGTCCAGCCCCTGCATGGCCAGGCGCCCCAGCTCCCTGACCTCTGACCTGTAGACATGTAGGGGCGGCGGTCCCCCAGGCCAGTGCAACGGGTCCGGGGGAGGGGTCCTGCCAGGGCGTTGGCAGAGGAGCGCCCAGAGGACAGTGAGGTAGACCTGGGTGAGAGTGGAAGGGAGCTTGGGGGTTTGGTGGGATCGGGGTGGCTGAGGCCGGGGGCGGTCCTGGGGAGAGGGTTGAACCTGGGGAGGGTGCGTACGAGAGGCCTGAGGGCAGAGCATGTGTTCCAGGTAAACACAGCAGATATGGCAGAGCGAGGGGAGGTAGGAGAGGCTGAGGAGGTGGCTGTTAGTCAGGAGCATCTTCAGTGCCTCCTCGCCCTGACCCTGACCTCTGACCTGGAAGTACTTTGCTGCGTATTCCTTGACACGGCACCGGTCGAACCCCAGCAGCTCGCCCACGCAGTCCGCAGCCTCCTCCAGGTCCCCAAGGTCCCGTGGACGACAGGTTAGCAGCAAGGTGCATCCTGGGAGTACCCTGCGGCTACAGAGCCCAGCCATTAGCCTTGCCACAGGTAGAGGGCTCCAGAGGTTCAGACCCCCACCCATCTTCTCCATCTTTCCCCCCAACGCCCCCTCCTGGTCGCCCCTCTCCTGGCCGCCCCTCTCCTGGCCGCCCCTCTCCTGGCCGCCCCTCTCCTCCCCCAGTTGAATCTTGGAGTGGAACTCATCGTAGCCGTCCAGAATCCAGCAGGTCCTCTCTGGATTGTCCGAGATGAAGTCTAGTACAGCACTGGCCTCGGGATCACCCCCCTGTGGCTGGAGGAAGCATTGCAGCAGCAGGTCGGCCAGTGACAGAGGGCTAGTCAGCAGGTTGAGCTGTCTGAACTCCAGCAGCACCAGGAGGGAGTAGGAGGGGAGGAGACCCTGGGCCCAGCGCTGGCCCACACACGTCATCTGGAGGGTCTTCCCCGAGCCTGCTGGACCCAGCAGTACCATCACCTTACCAACGGAACGATCCAGAAATGAAGCAACTGACACCCTGTCCTCCACGATCCCCTCCTCAACCTCCAGCATATCTGAGGGAGGGGGTAGTGAAAAGAAGAATGAAGTAGAACAAAGTTAATCCTGAATGAGTACCTTGTTCTTCCCTACTTGTTTACAATTTCAACCAACAGCTGTTACTGTAAGAGGTTCTGAGGTCCTTGGTCTAACTGTTACACAAAGGGAGAGGAAGAAGAAGAGGGGGGAGGGGGGGGGTCATCACATGACCTACCTGTTGTTCTGTCCATTCTGTCTGCGCTTGGGGTTCGGTCTGGTCTGTCCCGAGGCTTGCCGGGGTTGCCATGGCGCAGGGAAACCCAGGTCTGGTCCAGAGAGACCTCGGTCAGCACGTTCTGCACCGCCCTCTCCCACCTCTGTAGCAGCATCTTCCGTATTGCTGCGCTGTAGCACCCCACATGGTCTGGAGGTGCAACGACACCACAATTTTATATTTATAAAATAAAACAGATGCATTTAGAGTACAATTGATAGGAGTTAAGTATAGTTAAGTGCTGAATAGTAGATTGGTGTAAAGTACAGTGGGGTACAGTAGAGTAAATATAGTATAATTTAGTCAAGTAGAGTCGAGTAAAATAGAGTAAAATAGAGTGAAGTAGAATAGAGTAGAGAAGAGGAAAGTACAGCAGAGTAAAACAGAGCAGAGTAGCTGGGTACTGAACCTATGCACTGGCGTTTTCCATGTCCCTCTAGTGTATCAGAGTGAGACAGTGAGTCGTCTTCCCCCACGATGTGAGATCTGCAGTCAACAGTCCCCACTGACGGAGGAGAGCACAGGGAATTTAGGGGAATTACAGAACCATGAATCTCTTGCATTAAAGATTACGGTTTATATTCCTGAATGATATAACTGACATGCAAATATAAACACATCAAACTCGAATTTACCTTTACCCACTGTACCACCTCCCTTTCACTTTCATTTATCAATAGTGGTGCCTTGTATTTGTTGTGTAAACAATATTCAGCTTTGAGAGTCAATCGGTTTGTTACTCTAGCAAGGTGAATTTACAAGTCTTGGATGTAACTATATGAGTAGGGTGTAAATGACGACGTGTGGGCTACAGCATGGCTCTTGTACCTGCGTGTGTTTCAATGTGATACTCCAGCCATGAAACTTTGAACCAGAGCAGACAGATAATTGTGACAGAAATGAACTGATACTGTGGTGGTGGTCCACAAACTGCATTAGGTTAAACGATAGTCTCAGATTAATATCACTTGATATTGAAACGTTCTTGTGCCCCAGATCGCCCTGGCTGTTCGGGTCAGGGCGACCTGGTGCGCTGAACGGCGAAAGGACGAGCTATTGTAAACAACACCAGAGGCTAGTGTCAACAAAAACCTGGGGACGCAATGTATGCTTATAAAGAATACTCTGATTGTACAAATTGCCCTCAATCAAGACAATCCTGTTAGCTATAGAGAAACGTCGATGTCAACCATCTTTTGAATCTGTATAAAGGGTCCTGCATTTTGGGTATGAAGTTAGATTCTCTCTGAGCGGAGAAATCTCATGTTGTGTGTGAAATCCAATTGTTCTGTTGTGATACTATTAAATCACTCTTGCATACGAAAAACCAACTGAGTCTGTTCAACTCTCTTTCCTAGTCGTAAGGAAAAACGCACAGTCTTCAGCCTAGACGCTGACTATGACAATACTTACACACACAGAGGACTCTTAACTTGTCTAGTGTCTTATCAAGTTGAGACACTAGATCTCCACTTACTTTGTGTGGAGAGGAGAGAGGCACACACACACTAACATGTGGTTAAAGTAACACCACTTCCGAGAGTCACAGACATATATGACCCTGCAGTGTCAGGGTGTTCACACAGACACAAGCATGGACAGGACCAAGGGCAACAGCCACACTAACCAAAGTAGTGTAACAATAGATATATATCTATATATATCTATATATATATTGTCCAAATTACAGACACAGTTTCAGTAGTGCTGATCATGCTTCACAGTGCTTACCATGCAGACACAGCACAGGTATGCAAAACTGACCAGTGACCAGTGAAACATTTGTTGCTGTTTCCCTGGATCACTGAGAGCTGAACGATGATTGGCAACAACAAGACACCCATCCCCTGGACAGTGCAACACTGTAACACTGTGTTAGGGGACCGGACAGGGGTGGACACAGGGATGAGCATGACCACACATGCCACCTTCCTCGCAAAAAGAGCCTCGAGTTATGGCGCCAAAGGAAACCCTGAATATCTCCCACGCAACAGCCAAAAAGTGATCACAGCTCAGCCGTTCCTTACTTACTTGGTATACTCGTTGTCCCGGCCACAGACACGAGACGAGATTCCAGGCGCATGGGGATGTTCTCACATTCCATACACAAAGTCTCCAAAAACTGGCTGCAGCGCGCTGGTCCAGATGCTCTGAAGTACTTAATCATTTCATCCAAGCGCCCCAAGAAGTCAAGTCTCTCCAGTCGCTGCCTCGTTCGATGGTCCATCATACCATATAACGTGTCTAGAACAGCGGGTGCCTGAGAGCGGAGAAGGTCCACCAACTCCACAGCCTCCTGGTCCAGCACTGCGAGAATATCTTCATTTTCTTCTACATCCTCCATAATCCCAAGCCATTCACTGAAACATAGATCCCCTGCGGATCTTCGCAGTCTGAGGACTACTATTCGAACCTAAACATACATAACAGCCAAAGTAGGCTACTCGTAGCCTGCTATAGACAAATAAAATACTTTACGCTTTTAAATGAATGAGACTACATTTGATGCGTGTATCCTCATCGCTATAGTTCAAAATAGGCAAAAAAAAAGCATTGCATTGCAACTATCAAATCCGTCTACTATAGTCTATTCTCAAGATATGTTTTTGGCATTGCATTGTCCGATGTGAAACCGAAAGAGTTCTGGTTTACTTTCGTTTCAGGCAGCAGTGGGCAAACAGGTGGGCAATGCACATGTAAAAGTATTTAGATTTGTTTTTAATGTCTGTTTCGGCTCTGGACAGGATGTGGGCCAGATGAGTTTTGCTATCTGGGTAGGTGAGCCATGAAGAATGGACCTCTGTCCTCAAGGACACCTTGAGCGTTTATTCCCGGCGAAATTATGGAATTATGTTAAATTATACTGTTGTTGCAACTAACGTTGTATTCAGAGGAAATGAGTGGACGATAGGGTTGATCACCTTTTAGCCGCTCTTGGCATGTTTATTGTATGAGCTGCAGACACATCAGTCTCACGGTCAGACAGCTTCTGATTGAGCAAGTGGAACAACGAAACGACGCCGACGCGCCCTCCACAACACACGCTACAGAGGTAGCGCCACCCCGTGGCACAAACATAGGCCTACATCCAACCACAGAACGTTCCTAAACTCAGATTCCGAGTCGGAGTAACAGGCCTAGCGGTTTTCACATATCTGTAGAGGAAACTTTCCTGAACAGAATTACATCAAGTTAAGTTGCGGCATTGAAGTTCAGGTTAATAGCCAAGGGTGTAAATCATATGGGTAAGTAAATTCCGCACCCTCTCCTCCAAATGTGACGACTTCCAATTATGAAGGAGATGGAGAAGTTGTCTTTGCCAAATGTTTAGCTTTTATTTCTGAAAATATCTTGAGAAATTGACATTTGTAACCAGAATCAAAAATTTGCTGTACAAGAGACTGACGTTTCCCAAACTTTAAATAAGGGCTTTGCATGAATCAAAACAACAGCCTATTTCCAGGACGAACACTTTCTCATTGCTCTTGCAACAGTAAGAGTTAATTTTACATCACGGCGCATCTTATTTACTTCTCCCCGCCCAGTCTGTGACTAAGACAACTTTCGTCAAGTCCTTGCCCCCAGTTGTTCGAAGCTGTCGGACCATTTCCTGATTCACTCGCCTGTGTTGGATCGTCGTACGTTCACTCTGCACTGCTTACAGGTATGTCCGTAACCTGAGCACTGTGTATGAACGTCTGTTCGCCCCCTGAGGGCCAGCTAGTTACTTATCCCTCCTGTATTGTTTTAGCAAGTTTGATGCCTTGTAACCGCTCCCTGCGCTGTCCTGTGTTTTACCCTGACCTTGGTAGGCCACATTGATGGGGGGGAGCTGAACTTGTTTAGTTTCACTTTCTCTTCAAGAGCGAAATCCCCACTGAGTGTTAGGGAGTGTCATTTGCATTCCTGTGTTATATATAGCAAGGATCATTTTCTTTTCCATTGCTATCACAAGCTATTGACCCAACAGCAGGTTCTTCATACCACTATAGAGGATGTTGTGAGAGAAGCCATTGTACCATAAATGACTAGCATGAATTTGTGGAATAAAATTGCAATGAGGAACTGAAAATAAATATGATCTTCTTCAGGTACAGTTGGTGAAAACCTCTCGCTATGGCCAGTGCTGGAAGCCACGTGTGGGTGGGCTTCATAGAGGCCCTTCCAGTGGTGGGCTCTGTAAAAGAAGCCGTGGAGTGGGTCTTGGCTGTGGCTGCAGATGACTCAGCTCTGGCTGAGGAAAAACTGGATGTCATCCATGGAAGGTTTAGAGGAGTGTTGAAGTCGAAAGAGAACAGGTCTTCTGGGAGTTCATCGGGATATTCCTCTCAGAGTACATCTGGCAGCTCAACGCCAGTTGGGAAGAAATCATCTGGTCTGACTGCAATGCATGTGGAAAGTAAGTATTGCTCTACTGATTAGGGTGATGGGTGTTACTGCCCATCCATATTTTGCTGTCAGTTTTGTTTGGTGGTTAAGTGTCAGCTGTCCATTCATATGTTATTATTGCAGATGTCTTGACATATCTGATTCAGAGCTGCGTCTGTTGTTTATGTTATTTCAGGTGTTCCTGAAATGAACCTGATGCTCTACATAAGAGAAGTGGTGGGCAAGCATGACAAGAAGAAACAGCAACAATTTGCAAAGTCTGAGAAAGCTCGCACAGATGAATTAGAAAGGGTTCAAAAAGAGACAAAGGAAAAGATCCTTCGAATCAACCAAAATTTTAAGTTCAATATTCCTCTTGGTGATGATGGTAAGAGGTCTAGAAGGGGTGAGCATGTCATCAATAATGGTGTTATTACATTTTACCAAACAACTGTAAATGACTTCATGAACCAACCAACCAACCTTGACATAGATGATCCCCTCGATAGCAACACAGCAAATGCCATTATGAATGAGTTAGTGGTACATTTTGATGTAGCTGAACTGTATATCAATGCTAATGCACTGATATATGGTGAATACTGTCGGGTATTGAAGAGAGCTCTTATACAATTCCTGACAGTGCATAGGCAGGGAGGCAGGAGCCAGGATGACAGGGATGATGCACAAAGTGATGTGACTCGCATTATACGGATCATGAATGAAGTAGAGGCTTATGTAGATCTCTTTGCTAAAGTAAGATGGATTGGAAATAATAGAACAAAACAAGAAAGGTTTGTAGGGATCCAACAAAAGGTTGTGACCATGTTCACCCACTGGACTCAATATTTTGACATCGTAAGAGATAAACTCGAGTTCCCTGCTTAAGGCAGCTCTGAGGTAACCGGCATGTAATGAGTAGGGAGGTGTTAACATGAGTAGGGAGGTGTTAACATGAGTAGGGAGGTGTTAACATGAGTAGGGAGGTGTTAACATTAGTAGGGAGGTGTTAACATGAGTAGGGAGGTGTTAACATGAGTAGGGAGGTTTTAACATGAGTAGGGAGGTGTTAACATGAGTAGGGAGGTTTTAACATGAGTAGGGAGGTGTTAACATGAGTAGGGAGGTGTTAACATGAGTAGGGAGGTTTTAACATGAGTAGGGAGGTGTTAACATGAGTAGGGAGGTTTTAACATGAGTAGGGAGGTGTTAACATTAGTAGGGAGGTGTTAACATGAGTAGGGAGGTTTTAACATGAGTAGGGAGGTGTTAACATGAGTAGGGAGGTGTTAACATGAGTAGGGAGGTTTTAACATGAGTAGGGAGGTGTTAACATGAGTAGGGAGGTTTTAACATGAGTAGGGAGGTGTTAACATGAGTAGGGAGGTGTTAACATGAGTAGGGAGGTTTTAACATGAGTAGGGAGGTGTTAACATGAGTAGGGAGGTGTTAACATGAGTAGGGAGGTTTTAACATGAGTAGGGAGGTGTTAACATTAGTAGGGAGGTGTTAACATGAGTAGGGAGGTTTTAACATGAGTAGGGAGGTGTTAACAAGAGTAGGGAGGTGTTAACATGAGTAGGGAGGTTTTAACATGAGTAGGGAGGTGTTAACATGAGTAGGGAGGTTTTAACATGAGTAGGGAGGTGTTAACATGAGTAGGGAGGTGTTAACATGAGTAGGGAGGTTTTTAACATGAGTAGGGAGGTGTTAACATTAGTAGGGAGGTGTTAACATGAGTAGGGAGGTTTTAACATGAGTAGGGAGGTGTTAACATGAGTAGGGAGGTTTTAACATGAGTAGGGAGGTGTTAACATGAGTAGGGAGGTTTTAACATGAGTAGGGAGGTGTTAACATTAGTAGGGAGGTTTTAACATGAGTAGGGAGGTGTTAACATGAGTAGGGAGGTTTTAACATGAGTAGGGAGGTGTAAACATGAGTAGGGAGGTTTTAACATGAGTAGGGAGGTTTTAACATGAGTAGGGAGGTTTTAACATGAGTAGGGAGGTTTTAACATTAGTAGGGAGGTTTTAACATAAGTAGGGAGGTGCTTCATATTTTTCATATTACACAGATAATCACTAATAATACACCAGTCACTTAGCTATGTTTCTTTCACATAAGCATCGAGCATGAGGAAATTAAATTGTGTCTATGATCAGTGGCATCATGTTTAGATCTCACGTCAAAGGTGTCTTCCTTGATTGTGTTGTAGAGTGGGCTGTAGCAGCATCATTCATGTACATTTAAGCAAATCAAGACTTGCATGTACAGTAAGTAATGTCACATTAAATAATATATTTAAACTCAAGCTTGTGTGGTGCGTCGCTGGCTTCAGTGCGTCACTGTCTTCATTTTATGTCAAAAGAAACGTTCTCATTTCACAGCCTGAAATTTTACATTTCATTGCACACCCTACAATTTTCCCAGAAATGTTACGCTCTCTAGTTTACACTTAAAATCACACACTCGACTGACACCAGTGTAACTGCAGTGATCGTAGCTACAGTACACATTTCTAAGGTATAACGGTAGAGCTACCTCTTGTAAGACACAAGACAGGTGTTGACAACAATCAGTGCTTCATGGTTCTCATCTGTACCATCCGTTCGCTATTCACAACAGGTACAGTAGTGCTAGCGTACTCACCTAGCACTAATACACAACAGGTACAGTAGTGCTAGCGTACTCACCTAGCACTAATACACAACGATGGTTGGACACTCTTTATTTCAACAGAGATATTACTTTAAAACAAAGAACTAGATAACTAAATAATAACAAAAGATTGACATCACAGGACACCTCAATGTCCGCAATGTCAATCGATTTTCACAATGAATAGAGCTAGCTCAAATACCTTCAGACAATGTACACGCATAGCACAAAAAACATCACCCTATGTTACATTTTTGTACATAGCAGGTGTAAACCGTCATCTATTGTCAGTCTGCCATTTAACCTTTTAGTAATTTCATTTAAAACATCATCCGAATAACCTGAAAGCAGTAAACTAGTTTGTCCACTGGGTGGTGCTCTAACTCTAACTCTGTTTTCAATCTCCACAGTCATGATCAGGAATGAAACAGGCTGGGTTTGGGGCCACCACAGAGAGGCCAGGGGGCTATAAGTAGACTGGAAGTGGCTATTAATGGCTTTTGTGATGTCTGATACAGCAGTTAAGTGCTCAACATCAGACAGTAAGTACGATTTTAAGTGTGTTTTTCCATGGGTGGACTATTCCAGGGCCTTCCTGAGGAACTCAACCAGAAGGTGGTGAGGGAAGCCAAAGTCCGTCTGGATCACCACATAACCCTGTGGATAGAAAGAGGGAGGGATTATAAGAAGGGAGAAGACAGTTTGATTCCCGGCTGTGCCAAATTACGTTGTGTCCTTGGGCAAGGCACTTCACCCTACTTGCCTCGGGGGGAATGTCCCTGTACTTACTGTAAGTCGCTCTGGATAAGAGCGTCTGCTAAATGACTAAATGTCATGTAAATGTAAAAAAAGAGAGGGTATACACTTCTGGAATGACATCAGCAGTTTTGCATGATTGTTGTGAAGAAGTGAGTGCTCAGTGCTTACATCTTGAGGGACGATCTGAGGGTCTATGATGTCAAACAGGTATGTTCCCTGCTCATCCAGAAGACCTGTGATCACTGGCTCTAGAACTACAACACAGACATTACAACCAGTACTGAGATCCAAATACAACACATTACACATACATTCACACAGGGTCGTAGGTTTCACTATACATGACACTTTTGGAAAACGGCAAATCTGTTCCCCCCCAGTTCTCATGAAGACATTTATATTTAAGGGCCTCAGTTATAAATACAAAAGCTGTCTCACCCACATTTGTAAACAAACCAACACCGCTGCAGCCACTCACACACTCACACACACACACACAGTGATCTCACCAGACAGGACTTTGGGAAGGCCTATTTTTTGGACAGCCTCGTTGAAGTATTCGAGGTGAGCCTCATCCAGCTGGCAACATAAACAAGGCAGAGTTACTCTACTAGAGATGAGAGGGGAATACACAGATACACAGTATGTGTGAGAGAGAGAGGAGAAAGACAGGGAGAGGGGTCGAGAGGTGGTCTCACCTGTAGGACATCTGGGAGCAGTGAGGCCTTCAGTACTGAAGATCTACCGGACGACAAGACAGAAGTAGATCAGAGTGAGTCGAGGACATAGAGCAAGGTGGGAGCCCACACGATTATATCTTGACGTTATCAGAAGGACTAGGACTATACTCACTGTGATGACATGGCTTGCATGTGCATTTTCTTCTCAGAGTAGCTTGCTGTTACATTCACCTCGACCTCCTGGACAAACAAACACACACACACACACAGAGTCCTGTCAGCTGGTGGCTCAGCTATGGAAAGTACAATCCAGTGGGTTTGCCTGGTTGGTCTAACCGTCTCAAAGTACAGTCCAGGTGTGTCCTCGTCTCCAGGGGCCAGTTGTATCGCCACCATGGCTCTGACCGTCGTACCCAGAGGAGTGGTACAGAGTTTGGGCTCAGACAAACTCCAGACTGTGAGCATGAGGGACTCGGATGCCAGATACTGGATCAGACAGACAGACAGACAGACAGACAGACAGACAGACAGACAGACAGACAGACAGACAAACAGACAGACAGACAGACAGACAGACAGACAGACAGACAGACAGACAGACAGACAGACAGACAGACAGACAGACAGACAGACAGACAGACAGACAGACAGACAGACAGACAGAGACAGACAGAAAGAAAGAAAGAAAGAAAGAAAGAAAGAAAGACAGACAGACAGACAGACAGACATTAAGAGACTGACATTGATGCCGACATGAACAAGGTTTTCAAGGTGATGCAGAGAGGAGCAGGTGTTTTAGTAGGTGAAGCTACAACAGTAGGGGGTATATTTGATCCATTTGTTGGATAGCTGTTCCCCCTTCCAGCTCCACCACCCCACCCAAACCTACTTGTTTTCCTGTGGGATATGAGGTGGGTGTGTGTCTACCTTGCTCAGAACGTCTGGCATGGGGGAGGAAAGATCAGTCTGGAACAGCTCCTGAAAAGGAGATTTGATCACGTTTGACCATGTTTAAAGACACACACACACATACACTCCCCCCTACCCCCACTTCACACTCAGAGACACCAAGAAGATCTTTACATTCAACTCAGGGCCGGAGATGTTGAGTCGCCAGAGGCCGTCTTGGTGAGCTGCCGTCATCATGGGGTTGAGGAGCTCGTCGGAGATCCAGAAATAGAGCATGCGGTCCTCCGTCAGATGGGAGGGGTCAAACACCGACGTGTTGATCACTGCAGTCATGTTGTTGTAATTGGTCAG
>CAEFZP010002509.1:12500-95000 GCA_903064625.1 Mallotus villosus | reverse complement strand
ACAGGACATTTGCATAATAAGATTCAGGACATAAAGTGCTCTGTAAAACAATAAAAATAGAATAATCCTATGTTCTTGTGGATCTGGAAGTGATACCGTGAAAGAGGTCTTGACACCACACGGCCTCTGGATACAACAGTCATATACAGTACATACAATGTTTGGCAGAGAACAGCCATGGTTTTGGTCAGAATCTGCAGGAAGGACCAAAACAACATCAGAACTTTACACACCAGATCTAGGTCAGAGGTCAATTCGATCGATATCATATTCGCAGTATGGCGGGTGTCATTTCCATGCCACTGTAACTGATTTACCGAATCAAGGGGCCACTCAGTTCTTTGTCGGTATATGTACACAATGTATTTTGGTTAAAGATCTTCTAAATACATTTGTATTAGTCACTCTTTACCTTACAGTCTCAAGCCTTCACTGTGGTCTTAATATTCATGGTAGACAAGTTTCAGTTGAGCAGGATGCCTCATGTGAACAAGTCCCCAGAGCCAGGCAGAGCCAGGTGGATACAGGGGTGAGTACATTTGCCTTTATCCACAGATCATGGGTCTTTTATTAGAGTCGTTTTTGTTTTGATAGAAGTTAGGCTCTTGAGTGGGGCCGGTCGATCTCAAACTGCAGCACTGGACCCCCCCCACTGTTAGAACTCTGTTAAAGGAGAACAGCCAGACTGACACACCCTGTGAGTGTGTCCCGGCCGTGGTATCCCCCCTGCTGTCCAGTTGGGGTACTGCACTGTCAGTTGACCACGGCCTGGGGGGGCCTCAGGGATCAGAGAGGAGAAGAACGTCTTGAGGAACACCCACGCCGTCCACATCACAGACACTCTGGTTGGAGGAACCAGGACGGCTGTCAGAGGAGGCTGTCCCTCCGGACCCATAGCTGGTGCTGGCTCTGCACCTTCCCCTGCAGCAGGCTCCTCCCCCTAGAGGAAGAAGGATGTACATGTTGGTAATCATGCACACGCACACAAAGCAAACACACGCATGGGGATTAATCGCACTCTTTTTACCTGAGGTGGGTTGGGGTTCCTGTCCGGGTTCTGTTGGTTCTGCAGGTTCTCCTGAGCCTGGAAGGGCTGGAGGGGAGGGGGGTTGGGTCCTCGGACCAGAGCTCTCCTCCTGAAGGGGAACCACCCAGCGGTGTGTCTGAGGAGGAGGAGGAGGAGAGGGGGTGGAGGATGAAGGAGCAGAGGGGGAGAATAGAGGAGGAGGAGAGCAAAGAAGGGGGTAAAGGTAGAGAACAGGAGAAGAGGGGGGTGTAGAGGTAGAGGAGAGGGGAAAGGGGTGGGTAGTAGAGGAGGAGAGAAGAAGGAGAAGGTGGGTGAGTTACAAACCCAAACCACAAGGCTGCTGTATCATAAGGCTGTCTGAGTAGCAGCGTCACCTCTTTCTCCAGTTGGAGAAGAGTGAGAGGATAATATCACCAGGTCTATTTACATTCCAGAGAGAGAGAGAGAGAGAGAGAGAGAGAGAGAGAGAGAGAGAGAGAGAGAGAGAGAGAGAGAGAGAGGAAGGAAAAAGACTGGAAAAAGAGAAGGCAGTGTGTTTCCACTAAACATGAATCCTTCCACCTCCTTCAAAACAGTGTAACTATGAGCCTAACATAGCCACGTGTACATAATGTTATCACCATTAGATGTGTCCTTGTGCTCAAGCTGACATTGGCGTGTGCGCACACACACACACACACACACACACACACACACCTTCAGGACTGAAAAAGTTTGGCTTCTGTCCACAGGGTTGCCACGACTATTTCTGTTCTCTAACAGCTAACGTTAAATCCAGACAGGCCACATTCAACTTGTTCCTGTCTGTCCCTTGCAGTTCTCGTAACCAGCAACACAGCCTCAGGCATAGCCTCAGCCATAGCCCTAGCCCCGGCCCCAGCCCCCTCCTCATTCCTAACCTCAGCCCCAGCCTCCCGACCTCCACACTGCTGATTAACTGAGTGGCGGTGGGAGTAAGCACATGTGTGAGACTATTACACAATCCTGTCAAGAGTGATAGTGTGTGACTGCAGCATGTGAGGTGAAGATTTTCTCTACAGTCAACAAACACACACAGTCCCACACACACACAGAGTAGGAAAGGCTATACACACACAATGTGCCAACTCTACAGACAGATAAACCTATCAGATTTCCACAGGGGCTCAATTCTGGCACGAAACAAGTTTGGTAACCAGAGTAACCAGAGTAGAGGACAGACTGCCGGGGACCTACAGGGACACGCCCAGCTCCAAACGGTCCTAAACAAACAGGCTGTAAACAAACAGGCTGTAAACAAACAGGCTGTGCGTTCTACAGTGAGTTGGTTCTGGTTCGGCTCTAGTGACAGCTGACTGTCAGGTGGTTTGTTTGCAGTGTGGAATGACACTGGGTGTTCCACATCAACAGGCCTGAGGGCCTGAGGGTGTGTTGACGAGAACAGGTTGACCGTCCAGTTGACCAGCCAGTCAAACAAGGTAACTACAGGGCTGGTAAACACTCGAGCAAACACGCCAGGTTGAGAACAGACTGGTTAACCAGCCAGAGATAGATATCTACAGACTGGGTATAGCCAGGTAGTAACTAAATTAAGTAGCCAAATGCTGACTGGGTTAACTAGCCAGATGCAGACTTGGTTAACTAGCCAGAGAGATATACCAACAGACTGGGTTAACTAGCCAGCTACAGACTAGGTTAACTAGCCATGGAGAAACTGGGTTAACTAGCCAGACACATAATGGGTTAACTAGCCAGGTAGATAATAGGTTAACTACCCAGACACATACTGGGTTAACTAGCCATGTAGAAACTAAGTTAAGTAGCCAGATACAGACAGAGTTTACTAGCCATGTAGAAACTGGGTTAACTAACCAGATACACGAGTTAACAAGCCAGTTTGCTGACGACACACAACCATCGTGGGCCTCATCTCTGACTGGTGAGTCAGCGTACAGAGAGGAGGTTGATACCCTGACATCATGGTGTCAGGACTATAACCTCTCTCTCAACGTCAGCAAGACTAAGGAGATGGTTGTGGACTATAGGAGGCGGCAGGAGGAGGAGCATGCACCCCTACACATCAACGGATCCGAAGTGGAGAAGATCAGCTGCTTTAGGTTCCTCGGGGTGAACATCAGCAATGATCTCACCTTGTCTGCTCACACGGACAAGGTGGTCAAAGCGGCTTCTTCTTGAGGAGACTGAAGAAGTCTGGCATGGACTCAGTCATCCTCACTAACTTTTACAGATGCACTATAGCCCTTGTGCTGCCTTCGGGTGACATGACCCGAATGTTCACAACAAACCATCGTTGTCTTGCGACAACTTTACCCAATACAAAAACAACAAAAAAAGCATTTTCTTTTAACCTTCGCGATGCTTCACTTTGTTTTTGTATGCAGTAAAGTTGTTGCAATACAACAGTGGGTCACAATGACTGATGGGTCATTCTGACCCGAAGATAACACAAGGGATAGAGAGAACATACTGACTGGTTGCATCCCAGTGCGGTATGGGAGCTGCACAGACAGGGACCTCAAGACCCTACGTAGTGTGGTCAGGTCTGCTGACTTCATCATCGGCAGGAAGCTCCCAGCCCTACTGGACACCTACCACACACACGATGCCTCAAGAAAGCTGGCAGGATTCTAAGAGACTGTTACGACCCATCCCATCGTTTACCCTGTTGCCTTCTGGCAGGCGATACCGAAGCATTCGGTCTCACACATGCAGACTGGACTACAGTTTCTTTCCAAGTGCCATCAGGCTTCTGAATGGACATTGATATGGACACTGATACACTTCTCACTAGTCACTTTACACACTGTCACTTTCAGCTAATCAGAAATATTGCACTATTGTACTTCACTTGTCTTAGGTTAGTATAGGTTTATAAGGTTAGTATAGGTTATTATGTGTATATGTGTATTTAGAGGTTTAATATACTGTATTGAATATTCTATATTATTTTATTTGAGCTTATAGATGTAATCTATGTTCTGTGTACTGTTATGTTATGCCTGGTTGCTTTGCGTTGTGAATTTCAGTGCTGACCCTGTGTTGTTCTGTGCATCTGACAATAAAATACTTGAACTTGAAGCCAGATACAGACTGGGTTAACTATCCAGATACAGACTGGGTTAACTATCCAGATACATACTGGGTTAACTAGCCAGGTAGAAACTAGGTTAACTATCCAGATACAGACTGGGTTAACTATCCAGATACATACTGGGTTAACTAGCCAGGTAGAAACTAGGTTAACTATCCAGATACAGACTAGGTTAATTATCCAGATACAGACTGGGTTAACTATCCAGATACAGACTGGGTTAACTATCCAGATACATACTGGGTTAACTAGCCAGGTAGAAACTAGGTTAACTATCCAGATACAGACTAGGTTAATTATCCAGATACATACTGGGTTAACTAGCCAGGTAGAAACTAGGTTAATTATCCAGATACATACTAGGTTAACTATCCAGATACAGACTGGGTTAACTAGCTGGTTAGGGTTAGATACTTACAGGTACATGAGGATCAGGCTGCTCATCACCAGGACAAAGCGACTCAAGCTGGAGTAAAAGTAGACGATGCTGAGGAAGACACCCAATCGAGCGGCTGTGTATATCCAGTCCAACCAATCACGGTCCACGTCCTCCTCATCCTCCATCACTGGCCCGCCCTGTGCATTCATCCGCATGTTCTGATTGGCTGCTCCTGGGTTGATGAATCCAGGGTCCTGGGCGTTCTGATTGGCTGGCAAGTTGTCAATGGGGTTCTGATTGGGCAGTGCGGCAGGGATGGGAGCTTGGTGGGCGGCAACAGCAGGTCCAACGGTGGGAGGGGCCAATGGGGATGAGGCTGCTGCTGCTAATGCAGCATGGCTATTGGACGAAACAGGACAGACATGTTTTAGCCGATAGGATCTTCCACCTTTTACAGCTCTTTAACACAACGTAGGAAGCTATGGAGTAGGCATGAACTATACAGTTAAATGTGTTAGAGGGTGATAGCTAGCTTGCCAATTCCATTTATTTTACCATTAGCCCTATTAATGGCAGTAAAAGTAGAGAGAGGATGATATTCTGGACGGGTGGATGAGTCAGTTAATTCATTAAGACAGACATCCACTGCTTCCTTGTGACTTCTACCTATAGCACACAGGACAACGTGCCCTCACAACGTGCCCTCACAACGTGCCCTCACAACGTGCCCTCACAACGCGCCCTCACAACGCGCCCTCACAACGTGCCCTCACAACGACGGCAGCTCTTTTCCAGCTGAATGTCAGTAGAACGTGTGCTCTGACGCAGGCGTATTTCTGCCATCCTAGAAGTAGTACTCACTACTGCATGTAGTACTGGCGTGCATAGACGTGCTGTAGCCAGAGGAGCTGCTGGGGACTGTAGAGAGAGAAGGATGGGAAGGCTGGGGGCGTCATCTCTGCTCCTCCTGGCCTGTAGGGGCAGAAGAGACACTCATCAACAAAACAACAAAAACACCAACAACCTCAAACCGAAATAACATCAAAAACAACAAAAAAATCATATCCACAACAACAACAACATCCACAACAACAGCCCAGTACCCACAGACGAGACAACAGTTGCCAGGGTGTACACTCACGTTGCAGTGCCAGGCCAGATGGCCTCCCCAGGGGCCGAAGTGGGGGTCGTGGCCTCTCCAGGTGTGGGGGCTGAGGCCTGGTCGTGGGACGGGTGTCTGCGTTGTCTCAGCTCTGGGCCAGCAGGCACTGAGGGTGGCATGCTGGCTACCTGTGGGCTGAGGGTAGGGGAGGAGGAGGGCTGGGACTCTGGCTGCTCCGGCTCCCTCACCTGGAAACGACCAAGACAGCCCAGTGTGTCAATATATCACTGGGTAACTGTATACTGACTGTTAAGGGGTGGAACGGTACATGTATTCGTATTGAATCTAAACGGTACAGGCGTCACGGTTCAGTGCATGAATTTGACGCGGAGAATACACGATATTAAAAACAAATAAAACTTGCGCGCAAATTCTTTAATGTAAGGCGGAACTACTGTTAGATACTCGTGTTCTTTAGGGACACCTAATCTGTCCCTAATCTGTCGCCTTAGCTCTGAAGCTCGGATTGGCGCCGCCGCCTGTGTAGCCGAGCTCCGCTTATGTCGTTTTTTGTCATGTCGACAGTCCAGTGAGTCAGAGATAACTAGCAGCACTAAGGACGAGTGTGGCGAGCGGTGGCGACCCACATGAGATAGAGGACTAGCCGGCCTCTTTGAGATAGCAAGTTTGGTCAGTCAGTTACAGTAGTACAGGAGAGAGAGGGGGATAAGACAAGGACTGTGTGTCGGCGTTGTTCAGCAGTTGTGAGGTATGTGAGTGGAAATACATCTAACATGCTGACGTATATCCGACGCCATCACCCAGGTGTGCCAATCACTGTAACGAGACAAAAACACTGTCCCACTTCTCTTCCCCACAGTGCTTAACCAGCCTTTAGTTTTTTGTTTTGATTTTCCCTCCATTGTACCGAACCGTGATGTCTGAACCAAGTTATGAACCGAACCGTGACTTCTGTGTACTGTTCCACCTCTACTGTATGCTCATTATTAGGCAAAGCAGACATGATTGTATTTCACACTATGATTCTACAGGCTATAGGATAAGTTTCAGGAAAGACCAAAAATTTTCAAAAAGCATAGGTCAGTAACGAGAAAGGCCTGATAAGATATTAACATAACCGTCATACTATCTGACAATGCTGCTACACACACAAGCTGATCAGGGAAAACACAAAAAAGAAGTGAAACTTCAGGGGCTATTTTTCGATCTGACGGCAGTAGAGAGAGATGCAAAGCAGTGTCTAAGGAAAGCTATCCGGCCGAGCGTGTCTGGCAAACTAGCGAGAAGACAAGAGGAGAGAATCTAAGAGAAAGAAGAGGCGATAAGTACTGTGTCTACAGATAAGGCTGGGTGTATCCCTTTGAATAAAAAAAAACGGGTTGTATCCAGTCTTACCTTGGGCCTGGCTCCCAGATTCCCGGTATTCCTAACGGAGCACACCAGGTGCAGAGTGGGAGTTGTGTCCGTCTGGGAAGAGAGAGAGACAGGTTGGTGACAAGTTGGTGACTTCTACTTCAGTTACAATTTCCAACCCCTTGCATCAATATTGACTCCACCAGTCCAGAACTCAGATTCTCAAAGGCCTAGGGCTACAAGGAAGGGCATGTGTAAGGGCCTGGTTTGTACATTTCAAAACCCCCTAACATAGAACACTATTAGTTCAGGCTGTAACCATACAGTCTATAAAAAGTGTGAGGAAATAATTTCATAGTAGATTAGCATCACTTCCTAGAATAAATAGCATCGCTGTTTGTGCTCAAAACAATGATGTGCTCAAACTGACTCCTTAGGGATAACTCACAATGAAACACGGGTATATTACAAACCGGTTGTGTTCTGTTCTTCCCTGTACAGTAATTTGAGATCTCCTTGGGGTTTACAGACAAAACCCATGAAATATCCCATTTTAACATAGCGTTTGTGGGGAAAGAACCGATGAAGTTTATGAGAAATAGAGACGCACCTGTCTGAAAACGTCTCGGATGTGGAGGTTGTCTGGGAGCAGTTTTCCAGCATAGATTAGTCTCTGATCAGCCGCAGCCTGAGAATATAATTAAACACGTTAAGAGTTTGACAAACAGAGTGCGAATTACACAATGACAATCAGGGGGGTCAACTTCTTCTCCAGGATGTGTATCGACGCCCCCGACCTGTTGTTTTGACCTCTTTTGGGGGGGTCCAAGTCTTAATTAGGGGGTTCAGAGACCCCCCAAAACCCCCCCATAATTCGCAGCCTGGTGACAAACACGCTTACAAACTATAGCGTACAGGTTCTAACTAGTGATATTCGAAGAATGTATGCTACCGCTCCGAAACCATAACATTACAGCTAGCTAGGCCCACCGATAAGCCGTTGGATAGTACGAGAAGATCTGTCGTCGTCCCTCTGTTGTTACAGCACACACAAGAACAACACACTCACCGGATTACCGGGGTACACGTTCGATATGTGTGTCTTTAGATTCAGCACCGTCCAGTTCAGTTCGACTCCCTCGATCGTTTTGTCACCGTGTACTTGGTTCGGGGCTTTAATCACAAGCGTGATCGTCTTTTGTTGAACACCAGGGAGATCCATTTTCTTTGCCGTTTTCTGTGGCGCCCCTCTCGCTCTCTCTCTCTCGATCTGTGCGCTGGTCCGACGAAATGTAACCTTCAAGCGAACAACAAAGTACTAAAAAAATATTTCGAGTTACGAGTAGCTAGTAGCAGGCCATTTGATCACAGCGATACTTTGTAGTTGGGACAGGGAAGCGACAGTCACAGTCCGTGGCATGTGAAATACCAGGGAGTGTTGTTTCCAAACACACTGTGGCTCGACGTGATTGGCCAGTCGAGACTTGCGATCAGACGTGGAAGCTCAGGGTGCGTTCCGTACTTAAAGCGCCTGCGCAAGAGATACAGTTATTTCACAGTCAGGCTTTCTCCTGTACAGTTTCGAGATCCTCCCTGTTAAAGTTCAATTGTTGAGAGAGAACGCAATATTAGACTTTAACTTTTTTTTCTTGAAGGCCTACTTTTCGGACACCCACCCAGCTAACAGTGGACGTCCTAGGGACGTTCCCTTGTGACGTCCTGATAACTTTCGGGGACGTTCAGGGGACGTCCTGTGGGGACATCATTTTGCTATCTGAGTCAACTGATAAAGCGCTTGCTTCAGGGGTTGCCTCTGGCAAAACACAATCTTCTCATATTTTATTATTTATTTATTCTTTTATTTTCTCACCCACTCCTCCCTCAGTTGTTGCACTACAAAGACAAGTGTCAAAAGGTTCGTCTTGCTCACGATTGCGTTGCTTATGATCTCGCGTTGCTTATGATAGCCAGAATATCGGGTTTCATCCGTCATTTGCCTACGAAAGCGACCTCCGTTAGCCAGGCTATTCGAAAAACCATTCAAACAGGTTGACAGCAGTGGGTTTTTTGGAACTACAGCGAGCTACTTGAACCACGGGATCACGTGTCGGCGAGACCAAAGCGTGTCGCAACTCTCTTTTTATATGGCTCTGGGTAGCCTTCATTTGCATTTCGATACTCTGAGTAAATATAGATGTTAATAATAGTTCATTATTTGAATTAAAAAAAAATGCTTTTTATGGTGGGGGTGCATCTGGTGGCACAACATCAATTATATGAGCGCAGAGACTTCAGACGTGGGATGTTGACATGTTGTTAGTGACACATAATGATCACTTCTAGTAAACTTGTTACATAACCAGTTTTCCAGAAATACATTTCAAGTTTATTTACATTTTGGGGGGCGTACGGTTTGAATCGTCATTCCAGCTGTGATCCTGCAAGTGACAACGTTAAAATCAGCTTTTTTCAAAGGGGGTTCTTTATTAATGAAGGAATGCAATATGAGTAAATGCTTTAAACATATCACTATAAGGGGAAAACTTAAAGGACGTTTAAGTCAATTAGGTTAGGACAATTTTTACACAGGATTACCCAATTTCTTCCTTTTTATGCAACTGTTTCAACTATGTGAGGCTGCCAGAAAGCCTATCACCATTTCCTCTTGCACTAAGGGAGATTAGAAGAGAACCCTGTTTCATTCTGCACTTCATTCTTGGTATTCTCTATGCATAATTATTAGAATATACAGAAATATTAGTTGTAAAATGTAAGTAATAAAACTGACCCATGCGCAACGGACGCAAGCACACCTCGATTTCCTTAGAAATCATACCCTCTCCAGTTTCTTTTAACAGCCAAATCTTAAATAAAATGTCAAAATGTAAATCTATTCCAAATGCATTTCTGTGAGAAAACTACGATAAAGAGAGCGAGAGAGAGAACCAAGCAGAGAGAGACAGAGAGAAAGAAACACTAACTCTTTATAAGGTCTAACATAAGTGGTCTTTTTATTGTTCTTCTCAAGCATACTGAAATATACAGCGGAATGGCAGACAGTGATTGTTTTGACATTCAGGATTGTTCGTGGCACACAGAAAAAGTTAAATAATGACAGAATTTCACATAACATCAGATTAAAAAGGGTTGCAGGCAGAATGAGATGCGTGGAAATCAGGTGGCTGAGCGGTTAAGGAATCGGGCTAGTAATCTGAAGGTTGCTAGTTCGATTCACGGGTGTGCTAAATGACGTTGTGTCCTTGGGCAAGGCACTTCACCCTACTTGCCTCGGGGGAATGTCCCTGTACTTACTGTAAGTCACTCTGGATAAGAGCGTCTGCTAAATGACTAAATGACTAAATGACTAAATGTAAAATGTAGAATGGGGGTGAAGGTTCAGAGGTCACTGGCAGTAGAAGGTGAGCACGTTCTCCTGGTTCCCCCGGACCATCAGCACCGGAGGTCGAAGGTCACGGGACAGGGTCTCCAGCCAGGCCATGTAGAGGGCGCTGGGACACTGGCCCCTCCTCCCCACGGGCATGGTCCTACACACACACACACACACACACACACACACACACACACACACACACCCACCACACACACACACCACACACACACACACACACACCACACACACACACACCACACACACACACACACACACACCACACACACACACACACACACACACACACACACACACACCACACACACACACACACACACACACAGTGAGATCAGTCCTACAGTTTGTGGGTGACTTGTAGAAACGTTCAGTTGGTAAACAGAAAGCTCACACTATGATGATGGCTGCTTCTCTGGAATAGTCCTGTAGAATCTCGTTGAGACGGATCTGTCGAAGAGACTAGACACCAGAAATCACACACACATATATAAACAGTCAAACACACACAGACATAATAATAATAATAATGGATTGCATTTATATAGCGCTTTTCTACCTTAGCGGCACTCAAAGCACTTAATGAACAGAGTTAATTATTCATTCAGACACAGTCATACCGGTGGTGGTAAACTACAACTGTAGTCACAGCTGCCCTGGGGCATATATACAGTCGTATGCAAAAGTTTAGGCACCCCTCTGAGGCTGCATGATAATTTCCTGTCTTCACCAAAAAAGATCAATATAATATTGTAATATTACTTTTCTAGTTAACACTGAGTGCTGGGGTGTTTTCCAGACAAAGATATTTGGTGTAGCAGTATTTAGTTGTGTGAAATTAAATCAAATGTGAAAAAAAGGCTGTGCAAAAGTTTGGGCACCCTTATCATTTATTTGATTTGAATACCTCTGCCTACTAAATGCTGATTAACTGCAACACATAGTTAGTCTGATTAACTCGTTAAGCCTTCAATTACATAAAAAGGTGCATTCAATCATTAGAAAGGGTATTTAAGTTAGCCAATTGCAAGTTTTGCTTCTCTTTGATTCTCCTCTGAACAGTGGCAAAATGGGGGCATCAAAACAGCTATCAAATGATCTAAAAACAAAGATTGTTCAGCAGTATGGTTTAGGGGAAGGCTACAAAAAGTTATCCCGGAGGTTTCAGCTATCAGTTTCCACTATGAGGAATGTCATTAGGAAATGGAAGGCAACAGGCACAGTTCTTGTTAAGGCCAGAAGTGGCAGGCCAGGAAAAATAACAAAGAGGCAAAGGCGAAGAATGGTCAGAATGGTCAAGGACAACCCTCAGACCACCTCCAAAGAGCTGCAAGGTCATCTTGCTGCAGATGGTGTCACTGTGCATTGCTCGACCATTCAGCGCACATTGCACAGAGAACAGCTGTATGGGAGAGTGATGCGGAAGAAGCCTTTTCTGCACACGCGCCACAAAAAGGCTTGCTTGAGGTTTGCCAAACTACATTTGAACAAGCCAGGCTCATTTTGGAACAAAGTGCTGTGGACTGATGAGACAAAGATGGAGTTATTCGGTCACAACAAGAGGCGTTACGCATGGAGGCAAAAGAACACAGCATTCCTAGAAAAACACTTGCTGCCCACAGTAAAATTTGGTGGGGGGTCCGTCATGCTGTGGGGCTGTGTGGCTAGTGCAGGAACTGGGAATCTAGTTAAAGTTGAAGGTCGTATGGATTCAACTCAGTACCAGCAAATTCTGGACAATAATGTTCAAGAATCTGTAACAAAGCTGAAGTTACGGCGCAGTTGGGTGTTCCAGCAGGACAACGACCCGAAACATTGCTCCAAATCCACTAAGGCATTTATGCAGAGGAACAACTACAATGTTTTGGAATGGCCATCCCAGTCCCCAGACTTGAATATAATTGAAAATCTATGGGGTGACTTGAAGCGGGCTGTCCACGCTAGGCACCCATCAAACCATACTGAACTGGAGATGTATTGTAAGGAAGAATGGTCCAAATTACCTCAATCCAGAATCCAGACACTCATCAGAGGATATAAAAAGCGTCTAGAAGCTGTTATTTTTGCAAAAGGAGGCTCTACTAAATATGAATGTGATTTTTCTGTTGGGGTGCCCAAATTTATGCAAGTGTCTAATTCTCTTATGATGCGTATGGCATATTTTCTGTTTATCAAATAAACCTTATTTCACGGCTAAAATATCACTGTCCATGACGTATGTGTATATATATGACAAAGACGTTCCTCATCCAAACGCCCAACATTTTATAGATGAAAGTAATGGAGATTATCAGGGGTGCCCAAACTTTTGCATACGACTGTACATATATACACACACAGACAGACGCACGCATACAGAATAACGTTAGGACTTAACCTGCGCTGTAATATCACATGTAACATCACAAACGCACCTTTAGATGTGCACAACATGTATTACAGGGACTGTGTCAAGACGTCACCTTGGCCTTGTTCCTGGAGATCTCTTCCTCTGACACCATCCACGGTTGCTCCTGGCTCCTCCCCTCTGCCTGGCCCTCCTTCTGATTGGTCTCCAGCCTGTAAGGTGCCAGTAGGTCCTCGAACCTGCGCACGCTGGAGGGTGAAAGGGGATCCCCATCAGTTCAGTGGGATTCCATTCAGCTCAGAAAACCAACCGCATCTCCCGTTTCAGACACTCTATGAAGTCCTTCAGTAGTATGAGGAAGTATTCAGTAATGAACTGAGAACTGAACTAAAGGGAAACGCACAGTGTGCAAGTTTCCTAAAGCCATATCATGAACCATCACTGGACTAATACAACTTTTTATAGAAGGTCTCATTCACAGACAATCTGCTAGAATTCTTCTAGAATTCATTTAGCAGACATCTAGAATTCTTAAAGCATTGTTCTACAATTATTCTAGAATTCTTTCAGAATTATTCTAGTGTGGTTCAAGAATTATTCTTGCTTTCTCCTAGAATTCTTCTAGAATTCTGGAATGTTCTGTTGAGTTAGGGCATGTGAGGGGAACAAGGTCCTACTGTTCAGGCTCGGGTCTGTCGTTGATATCAGGCAACACCTCGACTTCATGGAAACCAAGACGGAACTTCTTGATGAGACCCAGCACTCTGAAAGAAACCATGGTAACCGGTCAACCAATCACAGCCAGGCTGGTAACTATCAGTATCTACCTGTCTCTAAATACAGACATCTATATTTGTCCTCTGGTATCATTCACAGATGCGCGGAGAGAAGTTCAAACACTTGTTAATTCCAGGTAAGGAGAGGATATGAGAGGTGAATGTTGTTCAGTTTGATCCACCAGCAGGTACATGAAGTGTGAGATATCATGTTCTTCAGACGGGACATGGAGGAGGGTACTCACTCCTCTCTCTGCTCCTCCTTCTTCTGCAAGTCTCCACTCACAAACACTCGCACCTTACAACTGGCCCAGCGCTTCTTACGCTTCAGCAGGTAGGGCAGGAGTAGTGTCAGACCTGGGGGTGGAACACACACACACATACGCACACACACACAAATACGCACACACACACATAAACACACACACACGCACACACACAATCACATACACACACACACACACAAATACGCACACACACACATAATCACATACACACACACACACACACACACATAATCACATAATCACATACACACACAGAAGAAACATAATGCATTCACACACACATGCTTAGCATTGTCTAACATCCCATCTCCAGCCCAAAAGAAACCAACCAGGTCCACATCCACTCCACAATAATAACGTATGGCATTATCTATCCCATAATAACCTCCGTCGTCAGACAGCCAGTAGACATCGATGGTCCTCTTTCGCTGTCTGTCCTGGAAAACCGTGTGAGGCTGTGGCCCGTCAAGAGGGGAGGCCCAGCCTGCTGGAACACAAGACGTAACCATGACGTTACCATGACGTTACCATGACGTATTCATCCAGCAGACGCTTTTCATTTCGAAAGAGATATGATTTGAGAGTCAGATGGCAAAGCGGTTAGGGAATCGGGATATTACTCAGAAGGTTGCCGGTTTGATTCCCGGCTGTGCGAATTGATGTTGTGTCCTTGGGCAAGGCACTTCACCCTACTTGCCTCGGGGGAATGTCCCTGTACTTACTGTAAGTCGCTCTGGATGAGAGTGTCTGCTAAATGACTAAATGTAATGTAAATGTAATTTGATTTACACATAAAAAATAAAGGAGCCTTTTGACTGTTGCTATGCGGTCAAACTGCTCTGCTACTGTACTATTCCCACATCACATTTACATTTACATTTATTCATTAAGCAGACGCTTTTATCCAAAGCGACTTCCAAGAGAGAGCTTTACAAAAGTGCATAGGTCACTGATCATAACAACGAGATATCCCCAACATTGCAAGTAATCAAACATGAATCATACATTGTGAACAAACCAAAAATAAGTGCCAAAGGGAAGAATCATCACACAGTCGAACCTGCTTTTGGAGGATACTCACTCGACATTATTTTATTTGATATATTTTATGTAAATATCATAGAGAGAAACCTAGTCCAGTCATACGTACTTGTAGTGATGGCTGAAGCCGCAGAAGGCGTCGTGGAGCTGACCCTCTCTGGCCCCAGATCGAAGCCTGGGTTCACTGTTACAACAGGGGGGGAGATGGGGTTAAACGAGCCAGGGTTCACTGTTACAACAGGGGGGGAGATGGGGTTAAACGAGCCTGGGTTCACTGTTACAACAGGGGGAGATGGGGTTAAACGAGACCTGGGGGAGGAAGAGTGGTGACCCTCACAGGTCCTGGCTGTGTTGTGGTGAGATGTGGATTCTCACCATGGAACTGATTTGGTTGAGAGGGGTCCAGCCCTTCCCTCATCCTCAATACACACACTCCATACTGCAAGTCGAAGGCATCACTGAAAAACACAGACACACACACTCTTCTAAATGTTTGTTTGGATTGTTGAACACGCATGTCACAACTGCATTTCCATAGGCCTGAAAGTTATTCTTGGGTATGTCTGCTGTCTACAGACTATGCACAGCTAGCTATCAATATTAGCCTCCCTACTTGAGGCAGCTAAAGTGACATTTCAGCATTTCATAACTATTATTTAATTTAGGATGCCTGTGTAGTTTAAACGTGTGGCGTGTGAGAGTTAACCTACTGCAGGATGCCTATGTAGTTATCCATGGCTCCAGGTGTGTCTTTGCGCCAGTCTCTCTTGAAGCCCATCAGAACAACGTTAGGCTTTATCCTGCCCAGCCCTGCCCCCTGCAGGCCACATGTGGTACAGACAGACTGTCAGAAAACACACTGCAGAAACACTGCAGTGGACCAAATCACCCATATCCTCTCCACAAGATCACAGTGAAGTGGTTCAGGGGTCAGATTGCAAGTGTTAAAGGGGTGTTTTAGGGTTTGTAACAGTGTTAGAACCCAGACTCACCTGTAGAACTATCTGAACCCAGACTCACCTGTAGAACCGTCTGAACCCAGACTCACCTGTAGAACCGTCTGAACCCAGACTCACCTGTAGAACCGTCTGAACCCAGACTCACCTGTAGAACTATCTGAACCCAGACTCACCTGTAGAACTATCTGAACCCAGACTCACCTGTAGAACCGTCTGAACCCAGACTCACCTGTAGAACTATCTGAACCCAGACTCACCTGTAGAACTATCTGAACCCAGACTCACCTGTAGAACCATCTGAACCCAGACTCACCTGTAGAACCGTCTGAACCCAGACTCACCTGTAGAACCATCTGAACCCAGACTCACCTGTAGAACCATCTGCACACCACTGCGGAGGTTGCTGGCCACCACTCCACGGTAGAACGACTTGATCTTTCGCTGGTTCAGCCAGTTTACATGACTGCTGCTGTTGACTGCTTCCATCATGGAGGGGTCTTCCTGTGAAGAGGGTTAGAGGTCACAGGAAGGTTTAGGCCTGGGGTCGCATTTGTTTGTTCAAGTTAAAGTATTTTATTGTCAGATGCACAGAACAACACAGGGTCAGACTGGGCACTGAAATTCTTAGGACAAGACAACGCAAAGCAACCAGGCATAACATAACATATAAGTACACAGAACATAGATAACATCTATAATAAGCTCAAATATAGTAAACCTCCTAATATACAAATAATATATTATATTCAATACAGTATACTAAACCTCTAATACACATAATAACCTATGCTAACCTTATAAACCTATATAACCTAAGACAAGTGAAGTACAATAGTGCAATATTGCTGATAGTGCAACTAGTAGCTGAAAGTGACACAGTGTGTAAAGTGACTAGTGAGAAGTGTATCAGTTTGCGGGTTCTTGTAGGGAACGGAGAATGGAAAGGAGAACTTACCGTGACGTTGACACACATCATGAGGCTGAGGTTCTTGGTGAAGGTTCCTACAAAGTCCACCAGGGCGGGGCGAGAGCTGGGGGGCCCGCTGAGGACCAGACACTGGGGCCTGAGCAGAGGAGAGGCAGGAGAGACATGAACAAGCAGAGGCAGAGGAGGCAGGAGAGACGAGATCAGAGGAGAGACGAGAGTAGAGGAGAGACGAGATCAGAGGAGAGACGAGATGAGAGGAGAGACAAGATCAGAGGAGAGAGGAGAGTAGAGGAGAGACAAGATCAGAGGAGAGAGGAGATCAGAGGAGAGAGGAGATCAGAGGAGATACGAGAGTAGAGGAGAGGCAGGAGAGACATAAACAAGCAGAGGCAGAGGAGGCAGGAGAGACGAGATCAGAGGAGAGACGAGAGTAGAGGAGAGACAAGATCAGAGGAGAGAGGAGATCAGAGGAGAGAGGAGATCAGAGGAGAGACGAGATCAGAGGAGAGACAAGATCAGAGGAGAGAGGAGATGAGAGGAGAGAGGAGATGAGAGGAGAGACGAGATCAGAGGAGAGACAAGATCAGAGGAGAGAGATCAGAAGAGAGAGGAGATCAGAGGAGATAAGAGGAGAGACAAGATCAGAGGAGAGACCAGATCAGAGGAGAGACAAGACAAGAGGAGAGACAAGATCAGAGGAGAGAGGAGATGAGAGGAGAGACGAGATCAGAGGAGAGACAAGATCAGAGGAGAGAGATCAGAAGAGAGAGGAGATCAGAGGTGAGGCAGGAGTGACATTAACAAGCAGAGGCAGGAGAGACAAAGAAGACAAAGAAGACAAAGAAGAATACATACAAGGATAAATAAATCATTCTCAGTTTGAAAGAAATAGAACAGAACCAAATATCCACACGCCTAAAAGCAGCCTCAGTAGAGGGAGGAGAGTTTGACCTCTGACCTGTAGTTCTTGATGTGGTCGTCCACCATGTTCAGACCCACACAGTGAGACAGGGCCTGATTGTAGGAGCCGGCCTGCACCGACGAGCCCCAGTTCACCGCTGACGCACAATCACACAGGTCACATGACACAAATACATGCAGCCAATATCTATTTGCATCACGTAGAGCAGTGGTTCTCAACCCTGGTCCTAAGGGACCCCCTGTCCTGCATGTTTTAGCTCCAACTTGGCTCCAACACACCTGATTCAAATGCATGTTCGTTACCAGGCTTCTACAGAGCTAGATAACGAGCCATTTATTTGAATCAGGTGTGTTGGAGCAGGGAAACATCTAAAACATGCAGAACAGGGGGTCCCTGAGGACCAGGGTTGAGAACCACTGACCTAGAGACAATGGGAGTTTGTGTCTGTGTGTGTGTGTCTATGTGTGTGTGTGTGTGTGTGTGTGTGTGTGTGTATATGTGTGTGTGTGTGTGTGTCTCTGTGTGTGTGTGTGTCTCTGTGTGTGTGTGTGTGTGTATGTGTGTGTGTGTGTATGTGTGTGTGTGCGTCTATGTGTGTGTGTGTATGTGTGTGTGTATGTATGTGTGTGTGTGTGTGTGTGTGTGTGTGTGTGTATGTGTGTGTGTGTGTGTGTGTCTTACAAGGTTTCTTGTACAGTGTGTATCCCAGCAGGAAGAAGACGATCCCGATGGCGATGAGCGCCGCCCACCACGTCAACAGGAACATGATCACCACGGAAACCACCGCGCCCAGCAGCGACAACCACTTACTGTAGTACTTAAAGGAGGGCCGCCAACCTGTAAACACATCAGAAAAACACCAAACCTTGACACGTACGCTCCCTGCCGATGAACACGCACCGTGTCTGTTACTGTCGAGGTTTCTAAAGGGACGTTACACTCAAAACGCGTGGCTAAATTGAGAGGCGTGCTGACCAGGTGAGTTGGTGATGGAGGCATGGAAGCAGCTGAAGTTGATGAGGGCGTAGGAACACAGGAAGAAGTTGGAGATGATGGGGGCGATGGTGTTCAGCTCCGCTGGAGGAGGGGGGAGAGAGGAAGAGGAAGAGGAAGAGGGGAGGGAGGATGACAGAAGAACACTCAGGCTCTGTCTGGGTGGGATCACACCGTGCCACGACCATCATCGCACTCGTTATCGCTCTCACCAATCAGAATGAAGCAGACGGCGATGATGTAAGTCAGGACGTAGCCTCTGATTGGCTCGTCGTTCTTCCCGTAACCTTTGCCAAAGAATCCGATGAGAGGGTATAGTTTGTCCTTGCACAGACACTGAGGGAGAGAGGAGCTGAGGTGAGAGGGGGGGGACATGAGGAGAGTACTGCAGGAAACCTTCGTGGTGTTGGAACACAGCAGGTCACTGAGGGGCTGCATGTATGTTCAAGAGAAGCTAAATGGTCGTTGGACAAGTGACAGTGTTTCCTGAGGTTCTAGCTGGTGTGAAAGGTGTTGTATTCACCTGGAAGACCTTTGGAGCAGACACCAGGCAGGCCAGGGCAGAGGAGAGGGTCGCCCCAAATATCCCTGCTGTGATCAGAGGGGCAAATCCTGACACCAAGCTCATGGTCTACAGGGTGGACAAGCGAGAGAAACGATTATAAAATACATATATACATGTAATAAATGTATAATTGACTAAAACTAAAAACCTACTGGGCAAAAACGAACACATAAACGATTCATAGTTGGTCTAACTTGTAAATGATTCAGGGGTGTATGTTTTGGATCTGCAGTATTTGTTCGTAGTCATTCGTTTTTAGTGTTTACCTGGTGCTAGTAGATTACTGTTGATTAGTAACCCTTGACTACCAGTGTTTACCTGGTGCTACTAGATTACTGATTAGTACTCATTAACACTTTACTACCAGTGTTTACCTGGTGCTAGTAGACTACTGTTGATAAGTAACCCTTGACTACCAGTGTTTACCTGGTAGTAGTTGAGGAGGCCATGAGGACAGGAGTGGTTGTTGGCACAAGCAGAAAAGTCCCAGCCATAAGTACAGGCCAGACCCTCACAGTGTTCAGAGTTACCCAAGGATATACTGTCATTCATCGATCCAGAGGCATCCCGCACCATACAAGACCCTGGGATACACACACACACACACACAACAGCACATAAACACACAAACACACACACACAACAGCACATAAACACACACACACACAACAGCACATAAACACACACACACACACACACAACAGCACATAAACACACAAACACACCCGCACATACACCCATACATGCAATCATTTAATCTTTTAAAATAAATATTTTAATCTTTTAAATGTTTAAAATATAGGCTACACACATTCCAGACCCAAACATGCCAACCCAGGTGTGTGTGTGTGTGTGTATGTGTGTGTGTGTGTGTGTGTGTGTGTGTATGTGTGTGTGCCAGTGGTACCGATGGTAGCACATATGACGAGGTAAGATATGGTGGTCAAGAATATGGCCATCAGAGTTCCTCTAGGAATGGCCACAGCAGGATCCTGAGGGGCAGAGAAGAGGGGCGTTACTAGAAACACCACACCACACACACAGAACCCAGAGTACAGAACCCACACTCATATTAAGAACACCCCTCCCACAGTAAGGCTGTTTATTGGAATCAGACTAGTCTTGACAGTAGAGCAGAACTGGACCAGACAGGAGAGGAGAGAGGAGGGGAGGACAGGGGGTCAGATGGCTGAGCTGTTAGAGAATCGGGCTATTAATCCGAAGGGTGCCGGTTCAATTCCCGGCCTTGCCAAATGACGTTTTGCCCTTGGGCAAGGCACTTCATCCTACTCGCCTCGGGGGGAATGTCCCTGTACTTACTGTAAGTCGCTCTGGATAAGAGCGTCTGCTACATGACTAAATGTAAATGTACAGGAGATAACAGGACAGGAAAGAAGGGAGAGGAGATGACAGGACTGGACAGAGCAGACTCTAGCCTGAGGGGAGCCACATGCCTTTAAGTCTCCAGAGATATTGGCTCCTGCCAGGATTCCTGTGGCTGAGGGGAAGAAGATGGAGAACATTCCGAAGAAGCTGCCATCTGGCCCACGCCAGGCCGGAACAAAGTTTTCTGCAAAGATGTCCGCTATGGGAAGAGAGACAGGGGGAGGAGGAGTCTGTTGTGATTGTGATTGTATGCTGCGTACATAACCTGCATATGGACATCATCATTGAACAACAGGTACACATTGAGTCCTGTCTACGAGAATGTTTCAGCCACAGGGTTCCTGTCTGATAGTGATGAGGAAGTGAAACACTCCTGACCTCGGTAGCTGAAGAATCCCTTGGCCTGTTTTTCTGTGGTAGCAGGTATTATGGTCCCCACAAGGTAGTTAACATACGACACTATGATGACCATGAAGAACAGGACCTGGGCCTGAAGTTGGCAGAACACACACAGTTCAAACAGTTTGTGAAGCCTCTCATCACATCACAGCAGTCCTGTTGGTAACAGACCTCTAACCACTAACCTTTGATTCCCACTCCATGCCGGCCAAGGAGAGGGCCAGCAAACATGTGACCGTGATCACTCCAATGATGCGTATGTCGTTGATGGGATCCACCATGCTGGCTTGCTTCTCCTGGAGGGAAACCGTGTGTGTGTGTCAGAGAGAAGTTGACTGTGCATGTGTGAATGTGTTTGTGAGGGAGTGTGTATCAGAGAGAAGTTGACTGTGTGTGTGTATGTGTGTGCGTGTGTGTGTGTGTGTGTGTGTGTGAGGGAGTGTGTGTGAGTGTGTATCAGAGAGAAGTTGAGTGTGTGTGTGTGTGAGGGAGTGTGTGTGTGTGTTTATCAGAGAGAAGTTGACTGTGTGTGTGTGTGAGGGAGTGTGTGTGTGTATGTGTGTGCGTGTGTGTGTGAGGGAGTGTGTGTGTGTGTGTGTGTTGGGGTAGAGACACTGACACACTCACGTGCATGAGAACCTGTACAGTCTCTGCGAAGCCCACCGTGTGCATGGCCACAGCCACAGCGTTGGCAAAGGCGAAGATCAGCCCGATGGAGCCCCCCAGCTCCGGCCCCAGACTCCGTGAGATCAGGAAATATGTCCCTCCTACACACACACACAGAGGGGGTGAGAGCGTGTGTGGTGTGTGTAAGTGTGTGTG
Source organism: Mallotus villosus (assembly GCA_903064625.1). Classification (NCBI taxonomy): domain Eukaryota; kingdom Metazoa; phylum Chordata; class Actinopteri; order Osmeriformes; family Salangidae; genus Mallotus; species Mallotus villosus. The sequence goes on along the minus strand of CAEFZP010002509.1, from coordinate 73,196 downwards.
TTGTGTAGTTGTAGTGTGTTGTGTAGTTGTAGTGTGTGCGTACATGTACCTCCTTTGACCTTGCCGTTAGTTGCAATAGCTGAGGTGGAGAGACCTGTGATGCCGGTGATACAAGAGGAGAGGATGATGATCACCCAGGTCAGTCCTGAGGGAGGAGATAGAGACACAGAGAGAGAGAGAAAGACAGAGAGAGAGAGAGAGAGAGAGATAGAGAGAGAGAGAGACAGAGAGAGACAGAGAGAGAGAGAGAGAGAGAGACAGAGAGAGACGAGATAGAGAGAGAGAGAGAGAGGAAAAGAGACGAGAGAAAAGAGAGATAGACGAGGGGTGGGGGGAGAGAGAGAGAGGGAGATAGAGAGAGATAGAGAGAGAGCGAGAGAGAGAGAGAGAAAAGAGTCACTGCCTGACGCATCGTTAGTGTGTCTCCACGACAAATACAACCCAATCCAAGGACAGCGAGCGTGCTGTGTGTGTGTGACTCACCAATGCCAGCCTGTCCTGTGATCCACGGCAGTCTCAAGTACAGGATCACCCCCCAGATGTTCAGCATGCAGCGGATCTACAGACCAACAGGTGGGGGGAGAGAGGAGCCTCAGGTTCTAGACAACCGTGACCGGTACCATCGGTTTAGTGTCAGCTGAGTGGTTAGGGAATCGGGCTATTAATCAGAAGGTTGCCGGTTTGATTCCGGCCGTGTCAAATCACGTTGTGTCCTTGGGCAAGGCACTTCACCCTACTTGCCTCGAGGACAATGTCCCTGTACTTACTGTAAGTCGCTCTGGATAAGAGCGTCTGCTAAATGACTAAATGTAAATGTTTCCTTTGAACCCTGTCTTACCATGACGCCCTGGACCCAGCCGAACCTGGTGGGCTCCGGTGGGGTGCCCACCGCCTCCTCATCCTCTTTACCTGCAGACGCCCCAGACGCATTCCCCTCCCCACTGGTCTCTTCGTACAGCGGAGGGGGGCTGGGGTCCTCCTGGGGAGGGAGGGAGCGAGAGAGGGTTAGGGTGATGAGGTGGAGGAAGACAGGAAGAACACTCACATCACTGTCCTCCCAGATCCCAGTTTCCCAAACCCAGACTTCACTAAACGTCTGTGGTGAAGTTTAGGAATCAAACCCAACCCCGTGGCCTTAAGGGACCGAAGCTTTATCTGGGTCATAGAGGAAGCTCAGGTAGACTGTGTACCAGACGCAGGGGCGTAGCATTCAGGTGGGAGTCAGGTGGCTGAGCGGTTAGGGAATCGGGTTAGTAATCTGGGGGTTGCCGGTTCAATTTCCCAACTGTGCGAAAAATGTCATTTTGTCCTTGGGCAAGGCACTTCACCCTACTTGCCTCGGGGGAATGTCCCTGTACTTACTGTAAGTCGCTCTGGGTAAGAGCGTCTGCTAAATGACAAAAAAATCACGGTACATGGGTGGGACATGCAGGTGGGACATGCAGGTGTACCGTGTAGCGGTGCTCCCTACCTCTGGGCTGGCGTGCAGCTGGAAGAGGGAGGGTCTGCAGCGCCGCTGTCGGCCCCAGGCCTCGGTGTTGGCGTAGAAGTCGTAGTTAGGCGGCTCATCCAGTGTCTCGTAACCCGTCATGGGCACAGAGGCCAGGGAGGATCCGTCACCGTGGTGATAGCTGTCCAGGCTGTATCCTGGCCCATCCTTGCCTCCGTTTGGGCTTTTGTAGACTGACAGGCGGATTCCGTCTTCCATCTCAGGACAACCGTCAGTAAGCTAGCGGTTAACCAGTCGGCAAGCCAGCTGTTAGCAGGATAACATGCGGTGTTGCAGTGTTGTACGGTCAGTTTTCAGACATCCAATGACAGCCACTAAAACCACCAGTGAGAAGAACGGTCAGCGAGACATTACTCAGGAAGAAACCAGTCCTCAAACCGGACGGTAGACCAGTCAGGTAATGGGACAGGACTGGTGAGGAGAGAGGTTTATATACAGACGGGCAACAGGAAGGGAAGCCTTGGGCCACGTTAGGACCAGTCAATGTTCACCCGACTTTCTCCTTTAACCGTTCTCGGAGAACGCGGTGATTAATATCGTGTTGGATAACTGAGTTCAGGGCTTTACCAGTTAGAGAGCTGTTTACAGGCAGCCTGTAGGGTTGTTATACCGACTGGCTGAAACCAGAACTGAGATAACCTTGACAGGACGATGGAAGGGCATTGAGAGCTGGAGACAGACCCAGGGGTCTAACAGGTTCAGATGGAAGAATTTAGGGGTCATTTTAGTGAACCTGGGGGATGATAGATTTTAGTTACAAACAACAAACAACAATTGATGTATTTCTTAAACTATCGTTGATCTGTACAAACTGTACGGTTCCATTGGGAGGAACATGTGCTCTGAGCAGGAAGCGATCTTAATCTCCTAGTCAGTTCTACAGACTCATAAAAAGACCTGTATCAGATTTTCTTGGATCTTGTTTCTTTTGGATGATGATGTATTTGATTAAACAAGTTTCTTGGAAAATTATACTTTTTATTGGTTGGACTTTGTGTATTGTTCCACTGTCTGACGATAACAATGACACTCTGGGATTAATAACGTATTCATAATCACAAAAGTGTGTTGTTTTTTTATAGGCACAGAATGAGGGGAAACTTCTAGAAATACCACCTGGTCAGTTAGCAGGTCCCATGACTTTTTCCCCTAAAATAATTGTGTGATGCATTAGGAATCAAAAGAGAACCTGGGAAGCGATAGCACACTAATCAAGTCAAGTCGTGTAAACGTTGGGATCCCTATTACAGTTGATACGGTATCAGTCATGGATTTAATAACGGCTTATTTGCTGTGTGCCAGGGTAAATTAGTAAAGTTTTTTGTATCAGGGCTTAAGTTGCTGAACCTGAGTGCCCAAAGGTCTTTTCCGCTAATAAACCTCAGAGTAAACAGAGATAGCATCGCCCCATCGTTACAGCGCTTCCCGTAAACCTGTTCGGTTGTACATACTTCAAGGTGTTGTATAATTCTCTGAAGATGTATGTTGTAACCTTCCAGGCTTTCTATACACAATATTCTCTTACTCTTACCCTGAAGTGTTCGGAGCTGATATCCGGTAATATGGAAGGCCATTGCGAAGTAACAAGTTCAGACATTGGTGGATCCTAAAATCAAATATGAATGGCGTGTAGCGAGCAACTTAAAGTCAGTCTCGTAGGCTACACATGATAGCCTCATACAACGTATGAATTCAAGAACCTGCTGTGTTGATCTAAGGTGCTGGTAATTGGTCACAGCCAGTGTTGGGAGTAACGCGTTACAGGCAGTAATGCACTACTGTAATGCATTACGTTTTGCTGTAACGCGGTAATGTAAGGCATTACAGCAAAAAAAATGGTAATGTGTAACGCGGTACATAGCTCAGAAACGCGCGTTACAACGCATTTTTAACCCGAAATTGACTGGTTTGTTGTTTTTATACAAATTGGCCAACACCGCGAGATTTGCAGAGGAGAAAAAAACCCGCGCTAATGTTAACCTCGTCTTACTGCTAGAGAACATGACAGCAGCAGCAGAGTCAGACTCTACATTTGCGAGATGGGCATTCTCTCATTATTTTCAGTTCGTCAGAGACAAGGATACGAAGAACCTTATAGTTAAGTGCACGTTGTGTATGAAACCAAAAGATCTCTCTACCTCACGAAATAGCACAAGTAATTTAACAAAACATCTAGCACGGTGCCACGCCAACATCAAGCTAGTAGCCAAAAAATAAAGCAAACTGAGAGCGGAGAAAAAACAGCTAAACAGCAAAAACTAACATTCTCCCAATCTGCGATGCTTGAACCTGGAGAAGTGAGGAGACTCGTGGCAGAGTATGTTGTGGAAGATATGCTGCCACTTTCAACAGTGGAGTCTCCTTCTTTTAGAAACATCGTGAGCAAGATCCCTGTCCAGGGAAGCAACGACAACGATTTGTAATTTTGAAAAATGTGGCTATCCCCACAGAAGCAATAGCCATAGGTCTAGCTATGTCATTCATTATGCTGCAAATTCTCTGTGAATGAAAGAAAATAAATGGATCGAAATGTAAAAAGGGTATCTTGTCATAATTTTCTTTTTACAATCTACAGTAGTAGGCTCTAGCTCTATTGATATTAATATAAATACCAAAGATACAGGATTTCTATTATAAAGTGTATTGCACCATGAGCCATAACTGTGACCATTATATTATATATGTTGTTAGCCTTAAGCCTAGCTCAGTCATTATGCCATACCATGTCACCTCCTACTGTGTAATGAGCTGCATTTAACACAAGAAGATCTATTAAGAACACCAAATCCATATTTCCTGTTATTTTGGTGAAAGTAATGCAAAAGTAATGTAAAAGTAGTGTAACGCCTTACAATTCAAAGACAGTAATATTGTAATGTAACTAACTACTTTGAAGTGCCAGTAATAAGTAATAAATACCGCATTACGCTTTTGAAGTAACTTGCCCAACACTGGTCACAGCACAAAGCGGATCTAAAAGGTAGCCTTGGTTCTCAGTTGACCTCTCAAACGAACACATTGACAAAATAATATAATATTGTCGTTACCACACCAATTCATATTCATTATACAACTAATTTCTTCCAACTGAACTCCGTAAGTGACCCGTTGTTTCAACGAATTCCTCAGCTTGTTCTTTACCTGTAACATTGGCTGACCTTGGCCTCCCTGTGTGGCTCTAGCCACACGACCAGCACCGTGACTAATGTTGTGTAGAACAGCGTGTCTAATGCTCGTGTGTTACATCGTCTCAGATCAGCAGACATGTTCTGCCAGCAGCTATATGTGGTGTTTTAGCATTTTCACTGGTTTTCTCATCAGATAGATTTGTTGGCTTGCATAACACAGCATGAGTGGTTTAAGAAACAGCTTTAAAAATCGCTTTCCCAAATCAGACAATATAAAGGAGACCGTCTTGGTGAAAAAGTGTAATTGTATTGTCAAAAAAAAGATTGATACAAAATCATGAAGTCTCACAATAAGTACAATACAGGTTTAAATAACAGCTTTCACACTGAATTTGCAGTAAGTACTTCTACAATACTGACGTCGGTCTTCTGATCGCTGTCCAGAGTTCTCGGTACGTCACCGCGTCATCTCGTCGGCAGTGGTGCGGTGCCACCCTGGTGTTGTGAAATAGCCGGGTTCTAGCAGGTGTGTGGCATCGGCCTGATTCACAACACCAGCTGCGGCACACACACCTCAGACAGCGTCCTTCAGGGAAGTTACAACAGTTACAAGTACTTCAGATGCGGGAGGTTGATGGTTGTGTTGTGAACGTGCGCACATACACACAATGTTGGTCGTTGATGGTTTTAAAGGATATACAGTGGATATACAAGGATATACAAGGTCAAATCTAAACCAGTCATAAACATGCAGAAGCAGACTGGTATATGGTTGAACGTTGTGTTGTGAACAAACACAAGTCTTCAAGGAGATACCTGAAGACAGTCAAATCTAAACCATGCCACAGGAAACACAACGCCCTCTTTCAACAGCAGAGCGGTACACACCCTGACCTGCTTTATCCTCAGGAAGTACGCGTAGATATCTCCACTAGGGTGACGGTACACACCCTGTGTAGATATCTCCACCCTGCGTAGATATCTCCACTAGGGTGACAGTACACACCCTGTGTAGATATCTCCACCCTGCGTAGATATCTCCACTAGGGTGACAGTACACACCCTGTGTAGATATCTCCACCCTGCGTAGATATCTCCACTAGGGTGACGGTGCTGTGACAGGCACAGAAGATGCGACACCAGACTCTCCAACACAATGTAAAGCAGTGAAGCAGTGCCCTGCCCTGCAGTATCGTAGTGTTGTCAGCCTGGCTGACTGTGCTGGTCGGCCAAGAGAGACTAATAACAACTCCATCTGGTTTCTCTGAGGGCTTCTGCCCTGCTCCCCAGCCATCTGCCTGCTCACATGCACTCTCCTGCTCACGTGCACTCTCCTGCTCACATGCACTCTCCTGCTCACATGCACTCTGCTGCTCACATGCACTCTCCTGCTCACACGCACTCTCCTGCTCACATGCACTCTCCTGCTCCTCAGACCAGCAAAACCAAACTCTCGCTTAGAACACAACCCCGTCTTAAAGTCAAATAACTGCGTTTTATAAATGTGTCAACCATGATTGGCACCCCATTGTAATACCCACACATGGTGGTATATCCGCCAAAGCTTGCAGTGGATGATTAACCATCCCATAATACACAATTATTAATTGTGCAGCTTCGTAGAGGATTATGATGGATGACGTTAAGAAAAGCAACAACATAAAAACATAGATTAACAAACAAAATGAACCAAGGACAAGGGTTTATAATGAGAGGCAAATGAAACAAAATTAAACTGACATTTTATTTCCCAAAATATGAAAAAAATTATACAAATATTGAGCGACAACACAAAGACAAAATGAACAGGAGTCAAAAAGACAAATCATATTCAGATGGGGGATGGGTAAAGGTCATGGGTCGTGGGTCAGGGGTCAGTTCATTAGGACCTCCATCTGAACCAATCGTGCGTTGGTGTCTCCCGCCATGCGGTACGGAATCATGCCAGCGAAGGTGATGAGGGCTCGCGCTTGACTACGCAGTTGCTAAGGACACAAAGCAGACGACAGAGAACATGTTAGACATGGGAGCTACAAGAAGAGGCTTCTCACAAGCATCTAAAGTGTTACCTATGGATCTACGCAGCCTGAACTACACTATAGTATATATAGGTTGGTTGAGGGGCAGCTCTATGGGCGTATGTGAAAGCCCTCTGTGACATGCTTGCGTGTAAAAAGGGCTATACAAATACATTTTGATTTGATTTGACCATCTGTCCAGGAATAATCACACAGTGCTCAGATGGACGTCTATCGTTTACACTCTCAACCTTAGATTCCATCAGTGTTTTATTAATAACAATACATTTGATTTGTAATCCATCTTATTGCACCCTCCGTTCAGGGTGTGTCCTTACCGAGTCTCTGTCCTCCAGCGAGCGCTGAGGCCGTCCGGGCGTGCCCGTGGGCGCCCCCTTCAGACGCTTGTACTGGGTGAACAGGATGTTCATAGAGGCCAACAGCACCTCCGACAGGTTGTGTCTCACCTGGAGAGGGGGGTGGGAGGGGCGAGGGGGGGCAGGGAGGAGGAGGGGGCGGGGGGAGGAAGGGGGGGGGAGAAGGAAGGAGAAGAGGAACTGTTACTCGAGACCGTCAATTAACACTGGAACTAAGGACATACTTGTGTTTTCGATGACAGCACTTCCGATTGATCTATGACGGTTGGTGAGAAGTGTGAAGTGGTGGCATGTCACGGCAGCCCCAGAACTCAAGACTGGCCATCGTCGCTCTCTCACCTCATCACTGAAGTTCCTGAAGGCAGCGACTCTCTCCTCAACACTGTCCTGACTGAGGGGAACCAGCTTTAGCCTCTCCATCACCTGAGAGAGAGAGATGAGAGAGAGAGAGATACAGAGAGGGGGATTAGAGGAAGGTGATAAAGAGAGAGAGAGAGAGAGAGGAGACGGCCAGGTCCAGATGAACCAGCCAGTCGGCCCCTGGGCACTAGGCCACGCCCCTGGGCACTAGGCCACGCCCCTGGGCACTAGGCCACGCCCCTGGGCACTAGGCCACGCCCCTGGGCACTAGGCCACGCCCCTGGGCACTAGGCCACGCCCCTGGGCACTAGGCCACGCCCCTGGGCGGTCACTCACGTCGTAGGCTCTGTCGATGTGGCCTGCGTGGTACTCGTCGAAGAACGTCATGAGATCCAGCAGCAGGTAGAACGTGCTGTCCACTGACTTATCTCCCGCTACGCCCTGGGAACGGTACCTTCAACAGAGGGTCACACCGATGAGTGTGTGTGTGTGAGTGCGTGTGAGTGTGTGTGTGTGTGTGTGAGAGTGTGTGTGTGTGTTTGTGTGTGTGTGAGAGTGTGTGAGTGTGTGTGTTTGTGTGAGAGTGTGTGTGAGTGAGAGTGTGTGTGTTTGTGTGAGAGTGTGTGTGAGTGAGAGTGTGTGTGTGTTTGTGTGTGTGTGTGAGTGTGTGTGTGTGTGTGAGTGTGTGTGTGAGTGTGTGTGAGTGTGTGAGTGAGAGTGTGTGTGTGTGTGTGTGTTTGTGTGTGTGTCTATCCTACCTCTGGCCAGGGCAGACATGTAAATCTCAGTATAAAGCGAGGGCTATGTGTGTGTGTGTGTGTGTGTGTGTGTGAGAGTGTGTGTGTGTGAGAGTGTGTGTGTGTGTGAGAGTGTGTGAGTGTGTGTGTGTGTGAGAGTGTGTGAGTGTGTGTGTTTGTGTGAGTGAGAGTGTGTGTGTGTGTGTGTGTGAGTGAGTGACTGTGTGTGTGAGTGTGTGTGTGTGTGTGTGAGTGTGTGTGTGAGTGAGAGTGTGTGTGTGTGTACTCTTACCTCTCAGCGATAGCCAGGGCTGTGTTCTTTAATCTCTCCTTGTTGGACTGTGCTGCGCTGACCTGAGCGATGACCGGACTGAGCAACCTGTTCATGAGCTCCAGAACCTTGTCTGGGTTCTACCGCCAGACAGGAACAAGAACCCGGGAGAGGAGGGGGGAACAAGAACAGGTGCAGAACACCACAGGGTTACACAGGTGCAGAACACCACAGGGTTACACAGGTGCAGAACACCACAGGGTTACACAGGTGCAGAACACCACAGGGTTACACAGGTGCAGAACACCACAGGGTTACACAGGTGCAGAACACCACAGGGTTACACAGGTGCAGAACACCACAAGGTTACACAGGTGCAGAACACCACAGGGTTACACAGGTGCAGAACACCACAGGGTTACACAGGTGCAGAACACCACAGGGTTACACAGGTGCAGAACACCACAGGGTTACACAGGGGACCTGATGTTCTCCACTCCTGCTCTGGTTCAAGGAGCAGCTGGACAAGGTGATTCTGTGGATTTGTTTTGTTTTGGCCCGCCTCACCTTGGCCAACTCGTAAAGTTTGACTGCTTCTTCGAACAGGCCCTTGTTCTCCGCCTCGAGGGCCACCTTGGTGATGATGGCCCGCGTGTCCCCAGCAACCTGTCGATGACTCCAGGCTGTGGCCACACAAACACAGAACAACGTTCCTCAACCAACCGGAATGCTAGAATGCTTTTTGATGATTTGATGTTTCGTTTTTTTACTTGACTTGCGCTTGTCTTCAACTTGCTCTTATTGAGGCTTTTGATACATATATTTATTTAATTTGTATAATATATGTTTTAGATGTTATGTTTTGTTGTGTGCTACCCATGAAGGGTAGCTTTTAGTGACAACTAATGGGGATCTAAACAAACGAAAAACCGTAAATGAAGCCTGCCATAAGCTGACAGAACATCTAGAACTTCTAGAACTAACAACAGTCAAGCTCTGGTGTTCTAGAAGTGCCACCATGTGACCTACCTTCCTGCTCCCATCCTTCTCCAGTCTGCCTAGCAACATGTCAAACTGTAGGGGACAAACAACCAATCAGAAACCCACATCCGTAACCAGGAAAAGGTAGACAAATTCAGTTATACATCTACATCACGTCAGTGTATAATCTGTGTGTGACAAACTCACCTCCCTGCTCTCGATGACCAGCTCACTGACACAGCGCATGAACATGTTCTCCTCCCTGGCTGTCCTTCTCGTTCCTGGAAACACACGCGCGTGCCGTTAGGAAACAGTGAGTGCGGGCTGCGTGTCACACACCTCAGTGGAGCAGGTGTGGCCAGACTCCTCCCACAGGAAGTGAGCTCATCCCCGGGTTTCGTACCTCAGGAAGTAGAAGTACTGCAGGGCCTCTCGGGGGTCGGTGGACTCGAACTTGCGCGTGTAGAGCATGAGGAGACGGATGAAGTTGAGGCGACGCACCATCGGGGGATCACCCGCCTCCTGACTCACTGAGACAGACACACAACATCTGATATCAGGAGCTATCCACCTCCAGTACACAGACAGGTAGCCCCACCTCCTGACTCACTGAGACACACAACATCTGCTATCATCAGCTAGCACAATAACAGTTCATTAGCTCAAGTCATAATAATAACAATAATGTATTCATTTAGCAGACGCTTTGATCTAAAACGATGTACAGCACACACAGGGGCTGGATTTTTATCTGCAATTCCTTAATCTGAGGTTAATTAAACTAACCACTACACAGACAGGTAGCCCTACCCCCACCTCCAGTACACAGACAGGTAGCCCTACCCCCACCTCCAGTAGACAGACAGGTAGCCCTACCCCCACCTCCAGTAGACAGACAGGTAGCCCTACCCCCACCTCCAGTAGACAGACAGGTAGCCCTACCCCCACCTCCAGTAGACAGACAGGTAGCCCTACCCCCCACCTCCAGTAGACAGACAGGTAGCCCTACCCCCACCTCCAGTACACAGACAGGTAGCCCTACCCCCCACCTCCAGTAGACAGACAGGTAGCCCTACCCCCACCTCCAGTAGACAGACAGGTAGCACTACCCCCCACCTCCAGTAGACAGACAGGTAGCCCTACCCCCACCTCCAGTAGACAGACAGGTAGCCCTACCCCCACCTCCAGTAGACAGACAGGTAGCCCTACCCCCACCTCGAGTACACAGACAGGTAGCCCTACCCCCAACCTCCAGTAGACAGACAGGTAGCCCTACCCCCCACCTCCAGTAGCCAGACAGGTGTCTGAGCGGTCAGGGATGTGACTTACGAAGCTGTGCGCTGTGTCCCGAGGCCTTAAGCAGCAGGCCCAGCTCGTACAGGACCAGCGCCACGTGGACGGCGTGGCTCCGCAGGCGCTCCACACGAACAGGAACGCCACGGCCGCCTCGAACTGGGCCGTCAGGAACAGCACCTGGAAATACAGGTAGGGCTGCTGGCTCGCCGAGAAGTGAGACTCGCCTGTTGGATGAGACAGAGCAGGAGACAGGATGAGACAGAGCAGGAGACAGATGAGACAGAGCAGGAGACAGGATGAGACAGAGCAGGAGACAGGATGAGACAGAGCAGGAGACAGGATGAGACAGAGCAGGAGACAGGATGAGACAGAGCAGGAGACAGGATGAGACAGAGCAGGAGACAGGATGAGACAGAGCAGGAGACAGGATGAGACAAGTGGGTTAGGGTGGGATGAGGTCGTTATTAAAACATTTTAGGTCGGGATTAAGAGAGTTTGGTGTGGCCGACCGACGAAGACTGAGGTTTGAGATTAAGGCAGAAAACACAACATTTGAAGCGAGACACATTTACTAATAATATATGAGATGATAGATGAGCAGGACCTAGGATTACATTGTAAAAAAAAGTATTGGATTTTCAGATCTAAGCAGAGGCAGGAACATATTGCCTTGAATCGAATCAAATGAAACCCGGGCGTTCCCCTGGAGACGTTTTTACTGGCTGAGGAAGATTTGAGATGAATGTCCAAGTTTGGATGACATGAGGGATGAGCAAGCTAGTATTACTCACAATCTGTTAGCTTTAGTGTCATAAATTACTTTTGTATTAAATGATATCTCCTTTATGGGTTTACTCTTCCGTGCATTGGCACTGAATAATGGTTCATGAGCTGACGGGATGTTTATGACAGTCTAGAACTGTATCTTGAGTACAGTCTAGGTCCCAGACTCCTAGGAGGTTATTAACGATATACTGAAGTATACACAGATAGCGTCTGACACCTGGAAATGCAGATACGTTGTGGGAATTGAGAGTGCCAAGAGACCTTTAAACTTTCTTCAACTAATGTACTTTTTAATTAAAACTGACTAATCCCCTCCATCCGACCGCCGTTTTTTGGTGAACATGTCAGGAACTTTAACACGCCGCCTTATCGCTCAGTCCCAGCTGTTTAACATTAAATAGGAAACAGAAGGGAGCGCGGAAGGAGAGACAGAGGGAGACAGAGGAGACAGAGGGAGAGTAGAGAGAGATAGAGAGAGAGAGAGAGAGATGAGTAGATAGAGAGAGATAGTCGAGAGTAGAGAGAGAGAGAGAGCAGATAGAGAGATAGCGATACGAGAGATCTACGAGCGAGAGAGATAGACTAGATCGCGAACAGAGCTACAGCTCTAGATATAGAGAGACACTCTAGAGATAGCTCTCTCTCTACTCTCTTCGCTCTCTTCTCTCTCTCTCTCTTCTCTCTCGCTCTCTCTCCTCTCTCTCTCGCTCTCTCTCTTCTCTCTCTCTCTCTCTCTCTCTCTCTCTTCTCCTCTCTCTCTCGTCTCTCTTCTCTCTCTCTCTGCTCTCCTCTCTTCGTCCTCTCTCTCTCTCCTCTCTCTCTCTCTCTCTCTCTCTCTCTGGCTCTCTCTCTCTCTCTCTCTCGTCTCTCTCTCTCTCTCTCTCTCTCTCTCTCTCTCTGCTCTCTCTCTCTCTCTCTCTCTCTCTCTGCTCTCTCTCTCTCTCTTTCTCTCTCTGCTCTCTTCTCTCTCTCTCTCTCTCCTCTCTCTCCTCTCTCTCTCTCTCTCTCTCCTCTCTTTCTCTCTCCACTTCTCTCCATCTCCTCTCTCTCTCTCCACTCTCGTCTCGCTTCTCTCTCTCTCTCTCTCTCCCTCTTTCTCTCTACCCTCACTCTTTCTCTCATCCCTCTTCGTCTCTACTCTTGCCTCTCGTCTCTCTCTCTCTTTCTCTCCCTCTTTCTCTCTCTCTACTCTCTCTGCTCGTCTTCTCTCTCTCTCGCTCTCTCTCATCTCTCTCTCTCTCCCCTCTCTCTCTCGTCCTCTCGCTCTTTCTCGTCCTACCCTCCCCTCTTTCCTCCACCTATCTCTCTCCTCTTTCTTCTGGAGCTCTTGTCTCATCTCTCCTCATATGCTCTTATCTCTCCCTCTTTCTCTCTCGAGACGAGACGTATAGACATTGAGAGAGACACGATTAGAGAGACTGTGAGACATAGGAAAAGAGACAGAGGGAGAGAGACAGAAGTATACAGAGGAGTAGAGACCATGGGATATGACATAGGGAAGATACTAGACATAGATAGACAGATGGAGAGTATACAGATGGAGATAACAGATACCGATTTATATATACAATAGATACACATATAGAGAGAGAAACTCTCAAAATACAGAGTAAAGATAAAGCTGTGAGTCATCCTGCAGGTGTGGCAGCCCCTCCCTCCCTCTGATAAGAGAGAAGTTCGCAGAATGGAATCCTGTTATCAGAGCGTACAGGGCAGATCCCTGCGGACCCAGACACAGGAGGCTGGAGCCGGCTGTCAGTCTCCTGCAGAGACGGCTGCTGCTGCTGCCCTGCCTGCTGCTGCCCTGCCTGCTGCTGCCCCTGCCTGCTGCTGCCCTGCCTGCTCTACTTCCTCCCTGGCTCAGCCCGGGGGGGGGAGCTGCGGAGGGGAGGTGAACCCAGTGGTCGTTCCGAGGCTATTTCAGGCGCAGGTCACAGCAAGCACAGGTGGGAAGGCGGTGCACACGCAGGTGGGAGAAAATGAGAGGGCTGCACTCACAGACAGACACAGAGACACAGACAGACACAGAGACACACACACACACACACACACACACACACACACACACAGACACACACACACACCCCCACGCACACAGAGACACACACACAGACACCACACACACACAGAGACACACACACACACGCACACAGACAACACCACCCACACACACACACACACACACACACACACACACACATAGACACACATAGACACACACACAAGACACACACACACACGCACACAGACTGACACAAGACACACACACACCCGCACACAGAGACACACACACACCACAGAGACACACACACACACACCGTAGTCCTCGAGCAGCTGCTTCTGGAGCTGGGGCAGGGTCAGTCTGTCCTGCGGGGCGCTGCTGCCATCGTCATCAAAACACACCTGGTTCAGCTGGGGAGAGAAGAAGAAGACAAACTTACTAAGAGGTAAACTACCTTCAACTCCAGAACATTCTCTCCCTTTAGCTGAAGGTTTAAAAGGAATACACTTTCTTTATTAGCAAAGCTACCAGAGGGTACATTTGCCATGCAGACGGACGATTCAGCAATCCATAGTTTAGACCCGACACGTCCCACTGATACATTAATAAGGCATCAAACGAGCATCGTCATTGCTGTTAGCATGGCGGTTAGCGTAGCATTCGCTCTTCCCGCCTCGGCCAATCACCTTGAGCCAGAGGTAGTCCTCGGTCTTGTCGGCCACCTCGCCGTGGTTGTCGCTGATGTCACACTTCCCTATGAGGCAGAAGACAGCCCTCTTGTAGGGGTCTGCGCTGTTCCTCAGCACGCGGCGGTAGTGGAGACGCAGCTTGGACTCTGTGGCCGGGGCCAGGCTGGGGGGGAGAGAAGACGCATTCAGGACCGCAGGATTGGACCGCAGAGGAGGTTTTCCACAAGCAGCCGTTTCAGGTATTCTAGAACACTTTTTGTCACTGAAAATACTGAAGCGACAAGCACTTTGACTATGACTATGCTTCCATAGATTCGATTCTTTTCACGTCTTTCTCAGGATGCTCGTTTCCCAAGTCAGTAAACAACCTCCCACATAGGTAAATGTAAATGACATAAACACAAACCCAGATCCGGTAGTACAGAAATGTTTTCCCAGAAGTCTGTGGGGCGTGTCCTAGCAGCAAGTGCTAGTAGCAACCTACCGTCTGTCGGGGCTGTTCATGTACTCCTGGAACCAGGTCTTGAAGTCCCCCAGCTGGTGCTGCGCCCTGTTGACCACCTGCATGGCGGCGGCCATGTCTCCGCAGCGCAGACAGAAGTAGATCAGAGCCCAGACGGGGTGACCCTCCACCTCCCCGTCCTGGACACACACAGTGTTACTGTCACAAATCATACTGTCATTCATATTGTGCTACATTCCTGCTCATTTACAAATGTGCATCAAATTGCATCAAACATAAATGCTCTCTTAAAGAATATATACAAATAAATAAATAAAACAATAAAGAAAATGTAGCAAAACTTCAAGAGGGCACTATTTTCCATTGTGTAAATATATATATATTTTTTTTGCAATTTGATCGTGGGAAGCCAAAATCGTGATTAAATGTGATCATTGTGCAGTCCTAGTGTGCGTGCGCATGTAGACAGTACTGCATGCCAGGCATGTGTGTGTGTGTGTGGTGTGTGTGTGTGTGGTGTGGTGTGTGTGTGTAGACAGTACCTGCATGCCAGGCATGGGTCCGGGCAGCTTGATGTTGAGGAAGCTCCGGACCAGCTGGTAGGTTCCCTGGTACCCCCCCCAGCTGAGCCTGCTGCAGGTTCCCCAAACACCGTCACCATGGTGTAGTTCTTATAGCTGGGGGGGGTGGAGACAGGCAGGGAGGTGAGACACAAACATACTGAGAGTGGCTGACCAGGACAGCTGTATATGACACACACACACACACACCTGTTCTCCAGGAACTGCAGGGCCTGCGTCACAAAGGCCATCTGTGTGTCCACAGCTGTGCGGCTCTTCAGAGTGTCCTTGGCCGGAACCAGCAACACATCTGTCATCTGTCTCACCATCAGCCACATGTCTGACACGTTCTACACACACACACAGAGAAAACACACCACACACAGAGAAAACCACACACACACAGAGAAAACACACACACACACACACACACACAGAAAACACACACACACACACAGAAAACACACACACACACACCTTTAGTCACTCCAGAAAGCATGAATATCATGAAGATGCCCCACAAGCAGTCCACGGTGATGTCCAGGTGATGACCAGGTGATTGACAGGTGGGCTCCTACCTTGTCGTCCAGGCTGTCGGCTACAGAAGCACACAGGTCTCCCAGGTTGGGCTGGACGTGACCGCCCACGATCTTCTCATTAAAGATGTAGATCTGGGGGAGGGGAGAGGGGTCGGAGGAGGGGAGAGGAGGAGAGGGGAGAGGAAGAATCCGGTGAGAGAGAGGGACGCAGAGGGAGGAGGGACGGTCGAGTACCACCCAGTTCTGTCTCCCCCGAGCGACACCCCTAGGAGCGCAGGGTGAAGTGGTGGACGATGAAAAACAGCACGAGGAGGATGAACACATTCAGCAGCTCGTCGAAGAAGACGGCAAACACCAAGAAGACGACGCCGCAGGCAATGTGACGACACATGTCCACTCCCAAGCAGTATGCCCTCTCCTCTCTCCTCTGTCCTACACTGTGTGTGTGTGTGTGTGTGACAGTGTGTGGGGCTTAGCAGGACGGATCGTCCCCCTCCCCCACCCCCCCCGCCAGGAGCGAGGTCATTACCCAGCATTCCCTGTGCTCGGCCAGCAGATCAATGAGTGTGATCGACTGCAGCCTGGCTGATAATGACCCCATTCAGGCTGTCCGCTGGTCTGGCTCTAACGGCCCGGCTGCAGCAGCGTCCAGCCTGACGCAGCAGCTTCCAGACATGGGGCTCTGCACAGGGCGTCTGTGCTCTACTGGGAGAGAGAGGCTGAGGGGAGAGAGGCGGGGAGAGGCCGAGCTGAGAGAGGCCGAGCTGAGAGAGGCTGGGAGAGGCCGTGTGGAGAGAGGCCGTGTGGAGAGAGGCCGTGTGGAGAGAGGCCGTGTGGAGAGAGGCCGAGCTGAGAAAGGCCGGGCGGAGAGAGGCCGAGCGGAGAGGCCGAGCTGAGAGAGGCAGTGAGGAGAGAGGCCGTGTGGAGAGAGGCAGTGTGGAGAGAGGCAGTGTGGAGAGAGGCAGTGTGGAGAGAGGCAGTGTGGAGAGAGGCAGTGTGGAGAGAGGCCGTGTGGAGAGAGGCCGTGTGGAGAGAGGCCGAGCCGAGAGAGGCAGTGTGGAGAGAGGCCGTGTGGAGAGAGCGGGAATGTAGGGCAGAGAGAGAGGAGGGGAGGACGTGGAGGAAAGGGCCTGGGCGGGGAATCGAACACAGGTCCCCGTGTTAAGGCCACAGCCGTGCTCATAACCGCACCCCGTGCTGATAACCGCACCCCGCAGCAGTCTTCAGACTGCGTGTTATCTTGTCCCAAGCCCAACAAGCTATGTGGGATCACGTCTGGTCTGACATGGTATCGAATAAATCAGTTTAACATAAGGGAAAATGTTGATACTTTATAAGATTGAGGTCAAATTCATAGAGGGTTGCCTGTAAATGTGGTTTCTTAACTATATGATATAACTCCTAGAAATGGTCTGTAAATGTGGTGTTGTCTAATTGTAGTCTAACACACAGTGTAAGAGCAGGGAGACTGAGAGCAGGGAGACTGAGAGCAGGGAGACTGAGAGCAGGGAGACTGAGAGCAGGGAGACTGAGAGCAGGGTGACTGAGAGCAGGGTGACTGAGAGCAGGGAGACTGAGAGCAGGGTGACTGAGAGCAGGGAGACTGAGAGCAGGGAGACTGAGAGCAGGGAGACTGAGAGCAGGGAGACTGAGAGCAGGGAGACTGAGAGCAGGGAGACTGAGAGCAGGGTGACTGAGAGCAGGGAGACTGAGAGCAGGGAGACTGAGAGCAGGGAGACTGAGAGCAGGGAGACTGAGAGCAGGGAGACTGAGAGCAGGGAGACTGAGAGCAGGGAGACTGAGAGCAGGGAGACTGAGAGCAGGGAGACTGAGAGCAGGGAGACTGAGAGCAGGGAGACTGAGAGCAGGGAGACTGACCTGTCGTCCGTAAGCCACCTCCACGCTGTCCAGAGCGCTCCTGCCAGGAACAGCTACCTCACTCACAAAGCTGGGCTGCAACACAAGAGACACAGACAAGGACTGAGGGGGGTGCACACTCCAACACACACACACACACACACACACTCCAACACACACACACACTCCAACACACACACACACTCCAACACACACACACACTCCAACACACACACACACACACACTCCAACACACACACACACACTCCACACACACACACACTCCAACACACACACACCACACACACACCAGTGGGCTAATTAGGCGACCTCAGTAACCCTTACAGAGAAAGCGTCTACGTGGCTAAAGAGTTATTTAAAAGATAAGAGAAACATTGTCTGTGTGTGTGTACGGTCTCATCTTTGCTGTGTCATTACTCCACGGCAAAGACCAATGTGGCGTGAAAGCCATAGAGAGCAGAGCTCTCGCTTGGACGAACACATTCTCACAGAGGCGAGACAAAGAACAACAGGCCACACCCCCCAGTGACGGGACACCGTGAATAGACACTCGGCTGTCCTGTACTTAACCCCGTCAGATAAGATGGCGCCTGAAAAGTTTACTGAAGGGAGATCGACCTCCTTGTTCTGGGTCTTGATCCATTATTTACAACAGGAGGGCTGCCATGTCATTTTGGAAAAACGATCCATATTTGATGGCGTTTAGGGGGGGAGGATGGAGGAGAGGAAGGGGGAGAGGAAGAGGAAGGGGGAGAGGAGAACAGGGGGAGAGGAAGGGGAGAGGAAGAGGAGAGGAAGAGGCCAGGGTGAGAGGAAGAGGAGAGGAAGAGGCCAGGGGGAGAGGAGGGAGAGAGAGAAGAGTCGTGATGGGGTCTTCTGTCCTAGGGTCTTTACTTTTATGCGTCTCTTCCTCTTCCTCTTTGTCGAGTTTTATTTTCTCTTCCTTTTCTCTGTCTCTTCTCGTTCCTCTCTAGTCCTTTTGTCTATTATGCCTGTTTCGCGATGCAGGAGGGGTTATGTCAGGTGGAGCGGAAGGGAAGAAGTATGTACGCAGTTTGATACGCTGTTTATAGTACGGCAGTTGCTTAGTATGTAGTACTGGGCTGCGGTGTGGTGCGCTGGCGGGTGGGCGTCCACCAGGTGGCGCCCCTGACCTCGGTGTCGTGGCTGAAGTCCAGCGCGTCCTCCCCGGCCCCCAGCAGGGTGTGCAGCACCCTCTGCTTCACCTGCTCCCACTGGACCAGCATGGACTCCCTGTGGTACTCCTCCGCCAGCAGGAACGTCTGGAGGGGGGACGAGAGACAGAGAGAGAGAGAGAGAGAGAGAGAGAGAGAGAGAGAGAGATGAGAGAGACGAGAGATGAGAGAGAGAGAGAGATGGAGAGAGAGAGAGAGATGAGAGAGAGATGGAGAGACAGAGAGAGAGAAAGAGAGAGTGAAACAGAGAGAGAGACAGAGAGAGACAGAGAGAGACAGAGAGAGAGAGAGACAGAGACAGAGAGAGACAGAGAGAGACAGAGAATCAAAAGGAGAACGATGAGACAGATCAGATACAGACCACTTTAACAGAGGGGTGTGTGCGTGTGTGTGTGTGTGTCATAATTGGGTTACAGACCAGGGGAGATGTGACACTTCATAAATAGCTAGTTAAGCGAGCCCCGCTAACCTCTCCCACTGGGAGAATTCTTCTCTCCAACACCTCTCTCTCTCCCCCCCCCTCCCCCCCTCCCCCCCTCCCCCCCTCCCCCCCTGCAGCTCCACAGGGGGGGCGAGACACCGGGGGCAGGCCTGGAGGCTCACAGTGGGCTGGCTGAGACTCTTGACAGATCGTGTTACTTCACTGTCTGTGGAGCTGGAACAGGGACAGTACTAAGTGGGTCTGTGTTCCTGGCAGACCCAAATTTAGCACCAGCACCCCATTACAACAGGACCAAGTCTATTTCTCTCCCCTGCTCTGCAGGGACAGGACAGACTAATGGGAACATACTCTAATTAGACCTGCTCTGAACCTTCTCATCCACTCCCAGGAGCTTGCACGCACGCACACACACACGGTACGTTTCAACTTCCCGCTAAGTATGTGTATGCATACATAAGTGCCGTACACATCGTGCGTTTGAGGGCCTGCATAGGGCCCTGCATATAGACCTGCATTGGACCTGCATCGGCCTGCATAGGGCCTCATAGGGCCTCATAGGGCCTGCATAGGACCTACATAGGGCCTGCTAGGACCTGCATAGGGCCTGCATAGGGCCTCATTGGACCTACATAGGGCCTGCATGGACCATAGGGCCTGCATAGGACCTGCATAGGGCCTGCATAGGACCTGCATAGGGCCTGCATAGGGCCTGCATAGGGCCTGCATTGGACCTGCATAGGGCCTGCATAGGGCCTGCATAGGGCCTGCATTGGACCTGCATAGGGCCTGCATAGGGCCTACATTGGACCTGCATAGGGCCTGCATAGGGCCTGCATAGGGCCTGCATAGGGCCTGCATAGGGCCTGCATAGGGCCTTCATACGGCCTGCATTGGACCTGCATAGGGCCTGCATTGGACCTGCATAGGGCCTGCATAGGGCCTTCATACGTCTACGCCTGCATTGGACCTGCATAGGGCCTGCATAGGGCCTGCATAGGGCCTTCATAGGACCTGCATAGGGCCTGCATGGACCTGCATAGGGCCTTCATACGTCCTGCATAGGGCCTTCATACGGCCTGAATGGGGCCTGCATACGGCCTGCATAGGGCCTTCATAGGGCGGGGAGGAGCAGAAGATGGTACTCACCCTGCGACGGGACTCCTCGATGGCCGACAGCAGCGCATTGTCCCTCTCATTCTTCAGGAAACCCTGGAAGACACACACACACACACACACACACAGGTTAGACCGCTAGAGGAGTGGCACATATGCCGATTTTGAGGGAGTTGAAGCTTGCGTACCCCCCCTCCCCCATTATCACCTAAAACAAGCAAGTTAAGCACAATTTATCCAAAATGATCTATCTCAAGAACATTCCAACTGCTGCCTCTTTCTTTCGGCACAGACACACGTTTCAAGATAACGGTGTCCAGTATAGAACGTTCCGCCTCCTTCCGCAGGCTGCCGTCAGCGAGGGCCGCGTCCGCGCTGCGGCCAGGCCGAGAGCTGCCGCTCCGCACTGACACGCCCAGGAGCAGCACGTACGCAGGGCGGAGCGGTGGGGGCGGGGGGGGCTGGGGGGTCAACATCTGGGGCTACTCAGACGGCTCACTGGGAGCGGCAGGCCTGGTGTGACAGTGACAGACTCGAGGAGAGATGGGACGATTCGTTTCCCCAGTTAATTATCGCCACGCGTCTCTCCTCGGCGAGAACAGGCGGTTTCCAGAGGCTCATCTGAATCTCATCTGTCCTCCCCCTCCCCCTCTCCCTCTCCTCCACCCTGCCTCTTCCCTCCTCCCTTCCCCCTCCGTCCTCCACTCCCCCTCTTCTCCACCCTGCCTCCTCCCCCTACAGGCCGAGGCTGTCGCCCCTGTCCATCCCCTCCATCACGTCAGCAGACAATATGCCAGAAACCGGCCATCCATCTATATATCCATCCATCCATCCATATATATATATCCATCCATCCGTTATTCTATCCACCGGTTCATCCAATCCCTAACGTGGAAGATTGTAGACCGTCATCGGAAAGCGGATGCAGGGGATGGAAAGAAAGGAGGGAAGGAGGACTGACGGAGGAGCGGAACAGGGATGGTGAGGCCAGCGACGTCCTGTAGCCGTTATCCTACACCTCGCAGAGAGACGGCTGGAGAACCGGGACAGACCAAGAAAGACCTCCACCCACCCATCCCTCCTCCTCTTCCTTCTCCTCCTCTTCCACCCCACCCCGCATCCCTCCACCTCCTCCTTGTCCACCCACCCATCCTCCTCCTCCTTCTCCACCCACCCTTCCTCCTTCTCCTCATCCTCTTCCACCCCCACCCTTCCTCCTCCTCCTCCTCCTCCTCTCCCACCCCTCCCTCCACCCTCCTCCTCCTCCTCTCCCACCCCTCCCTCCACCCTGCCTCCTCCTCTGGTCACCTCCTCCACCCTTGCTCTCTCTACCCCTCCTCCCCCGCCTCTTCCAGCCATCCTCCCCTCCACCGTGCCCTCAGACAATTCTTGCTCAGTCATTGTGCTGCCGTCTCTGCCTGGCATGGTGGGGGAGGGGGGAGGAGGAGGAGGAGGAGAGGGAGGGGGAGGAGGAGGGGGTGGCAGCGCCTCCTCCTGGCCACCCTGCTACAGCACATCAGGAACAGGTTCTACCCAGTTTTCCTCTCACCCCAGGAGAGAGCTCACAATGGGGCTATTTATAACTCTGTCTGCTCAGGTCAGGGCTCTGAAGACAGACACATGCAGTATAGATTTGACTGTACTGCACAGGTACACACACATCGCCTCACGTCAGACTAATTCCCTACACGAGCATATAGCCGTCAGTGTGGTGATCAGGCGGTCGCGCCACGCCACTAGCCTGACGCCGCTATCGACAGCTACGACGTCTCTGGGCTCACACACATACGACTGCACGGATCCCCACCACAGCCCTGTTGCCTGGGTGATCCTGTCCGGACCGCCCTCTCCGTCTCCTCGGAGAGCTGCTTCCTCCAGGGCTGGGGGGGGGAAGGGGGGGGGGACCACAAGAGCCACATCAGCATCCAGAACATTCTGAACGGGTTCTACTTGTTCCTCGACAACGGATCGAATCGTCACGGCGATCTACACCGTCTCTACGACGATGGGAGAACGCCTACGACGTGTGGCCGGTCGTCCTCTTCGCTCATGGAGACATGCGTGTTACACGCGTGTGCAGCCGCGACACACTCCCCGCCCAGGGCTTGGTCAGGCACACAGAAACACTCCCTTATTCAGCCTACACAGCCATCGAAAGTCACTTCCAACACACTCTACATCATCTGTTTGACATCAGCGATACACTGGACACTTCTTTTTGATAGGGATTTAATTATCCCGCAGTACGGTGCACATGTCATAAAGAAAGCACAGTTCAATTCAGCAATCAGAGATGAAGACATTCACATATACGTCAGGCTATATAGTATCTATAACCATGCAGATATAAGCCAGACTGGAGTGAGTCTATAACCATGCAGATATAACCCAGACTGAAGTGGGTCTATATACATGCAGATATAAACCAGACTGAAGTGTGTCTATAAGAGGAGATAATAGCAGAGTTGTGGACTGAGACGATGGATGTCGTCTTCGTTAAACATGAGACAATGAGACGGAGGGCTGAAACCCCACCCTTCCTCCCCCACTTCCTGTGTGGGGGAGAAGCCTTCGTCATGCAGGATATCCCCACTACCATCATCATCATCACCACCACCATCCTTAGTGCGACTATCATCATCATCATCATCATCCTTGGTATGACTCCAATCATCATCATCATCATCATCCTTGGTATGACTCTAATCATCATCATCATCATCCTCCTTAGTATGACTCCAATCATCATCATAATCATCCTTAGTATGACCATCATCATCATCCTTAGTATGACCATCATCATCATCCTCCCCACAGACAGAAAGGCAGGCAGACCAGGAGGGTATAGCAGAAAGCTGACAGACAAAGCAAGAGAGAGACAACGCTCCAACAAGCAGGCGATACTCACTCACACGGCTGCTGCTCAGCCAGTCATTCAGCCTGCCGGCCGGCCGGAGAGCGGAGGAGAGAGAGAGAGGCCGGCAGCCGCACACAGGCCCTGCCTGTCCCTGCCGCCCTCCCTCTGAAGACAAGACAAGACGCCATTCTGGGGCGTTCCCTCCCTGCGTCCGGGGGCCAGAATGGCGGCTGGTGGCATCACGTCTCCCAGCCTAACTGGGCCGGCAGCGTGAACCCGAGGAAGTGCCACGGCCCGGGTTACCGTCGGCTGTTTTATTGTCGGAGGAATGTACCAAGTCAACTCTCACACACAGGAGGGGGGGGGGAGAGGAAGAGGAGTGACTATCCAACCTACACAGTTCCTCTGCTCTCCATCACTTAAACCATCCCTCCCTCCCTCCCATACGCCAGCTCTGCCCTCCTCTCTCTCTCTCGTTCTGCTCGTTTCTTCCTTCTTTTATCCATCTATGCATCCTTCCTTTTTTTACTCCTCCCCTGGCGCAATGCAATTATGGTAATGGGTTTTTTTCCCCCTCTGCTGATGGCTTCCGACATCCTGTCTTAAAATTGGGCTAATAATCCTCTTAAGAGTCATGTTTAGTTAATGAGGTGGGGGCGCACTCAGACACACACACACACACGGACAGACACACACACACACACACACACACACACGGACAGACGCACACACACACACACACGGACAGACACACACACACACACACACATACACTCAGACACACACAGCAATTTGAGCAGCACAGCTCTAGCAGCTGTGCTTATCAGACTGTGGCCATAGAATGCATGCCTTCACTGTAGCCACTCAGAGAGGGGGAGAGGGGGATGGGCTGGAGAAAGAGGAAGAGAGAATCGGTAAGGGGAGAAAGGAGTGAGTGGGTAGGGGAGACGGAGGGAGAGAGTGAATAGGGGGGAGGGATGGAAAGAGAGTGTAGGGGGGGATGGAGAGAGACAGCTAGAGCAGAAAAAGATGGAATAGGAAAAACTGAGGGCAGAGGAAACCGAAAATTCTCCTGTCCGCCATTTTAGCGCTTTCATATTCAGCGCTACGTCTGCGTTCTCTACCTTGCCTTCCCGGTATATCCCGTTAACTCTTTACACATCCACGCATCTATCCCCACCTTTCAGCCTTCTCTCCATTATACTTTTCCTCCCACTCTCTCTTTGTCTCTTTCAGCAATGCACCCTCACCACCTGAGAACACACACACTCACACACGCACACTGAAACCAACAGCCGACAGCATTGATGTTGGGAGTCGAGAGGGTGAACCTTCGTGTCGAGGCCTCGTGTGTGTTGACGGAGATGAGGAGACGCATCCTGCTAAAGTTCTTTGTCTACTGCCACCACCCCAACTGTTTCATCTTAGGCCACACACACATACACACCTTGCCTACACCCTGACTTATTCATCTTAGGCCACACACACACACACACACCTTGCCATCTGGCGAGTGACACCCACCTACACATACACGCAAACATAC
The DNA here is from genome assembly GCA_903064625.1 of Mallotus villosus. Lineage (NCBI taxonomy): Eukaryota > Metazoa > Chordata > Actinopteri > Osmeriformes > Salangidae > Mallotus > Mallotus villosus. Next base: position 48,447 of record CAEFZP010002509.1, on the reverse strand, counting down.
ACACAAACTAACACCCCATAACCACCCATTAGAATCCATTCGCGGGGTGATAGAAAGCTTAACAATAGACGAAGCCTAGAACATATGAAATACAGTATATATATACACATGTATATATATATAGGGTAAAGCTATACAGTAAAGTAATGGCAAAGGTAGAGGGATGAAACCCAGTGGAGGGGATGAGAGACAGGAAGTAGGATAACCAGGAAGTAGGGCGGAGCCTCAAGGGGGATGGCAGATGGCCCAGAGAGGAGACTGATACTGGACACTGACCACTCCGGACCAGACAGCCACTCAGCAGAGTCCCCACGCCTGCTGCTGCTGCTGCCAGGGGCTAAGTGCTCGACTCATCAGAGACACGCCCTGACGAAGGCCTCGCTGTCCTTGTGCTACACACACACACACACACACACACACACACACGCACACAAACACCTCAGCAGACCAAACGCACCAAAAACAAACTCTATTCACCAGGACCAGACTGTTTACCTCCAGTCTCCTCCTTCCTTCCTCTCTACACACACACACACACACACCTACACACACTCAAGACTAGCAATCAATACCATCCATCACCACCTCCCCCCCCCCGTCCCTGCCTCCATCTCACACAGACACCGCAAAACCATTCCCAGAAAAACAACAAGCTACACAAATCAGAATCGCTTCGTTCGCCAAACGTACAGTGCACCCAGTGGAATGTGACCAGGTGATACAGCGCAGTGGAACCAAGTTAGCCTTTTTTCACAGCCACTTCACCATCAACAGCCACTCGGGAAGTCAACCAGTGTGCAGACTCGAAAAAAACGACGCATGGCACTGAAAATAGCTCTCACCACTGCAGCAACGTACGACGTAGCATCGCTAGGAACTCTGCTTACATCACCCCCCAGGCCCTGATGACAGGGGCCAGAGAGAGAGTATTGGGCTAGCGATGAGTCACATTCCACACAGTGAGACAGTTCTCACCGTCATTGCAGTTGTAGTGAGTCAGGGTGGGCTGTCTGGAAAGGGGACAGCTATCACGACATGGAGGGAACAATAGGACCTGGGTCAGCTGGGGTGTGTCATCGTGGCAGAAGGTCACATTGGGGGGGGGTGGTGGTGAGATTCGTCCACGCGTGACTCAACAACAACATTGTGTGGAAGAAATTAGGCCTTTCCTGTGTGCTTACATTATTCACTAATCAATAGAACTAGTCATTGGATACTAGTTAGTGTGTTCTCATGTAAGCTTGCTATTAATAAGAGTAGATTGTGTATGTGTCAGGGCGGTTAATAGATGTTCGGGGGTCAGGAGAAAGTACTGGCTAAACGTTCCTTGTAGTCATGACAATCATTCCACAATTGTTTGATACCCTCACAAGTTCAGGTTGCCCCTGAATCCTTGACCAACCCCCCGGACACTCACACAAAGCATGGCAGTAGCTCGTTACCTGCATCAACTGGTCAGTGATAGTGTCTGTGGGGTCTATGGGCATCTGTGAAGATCTCAGATTGCTCGTGAAAAAGGGCTATACAATTGAATTTGACTTAAGTGATCTAGAAAATACCTCACATACCACTAAGTTAAAACACACAGCCTCAGATGGGGAAGGTTTAGTGAGGCCTGATTATGGATGTGTACCTGAGGCCTGATTAAGGATGTGTACCTGAGGCCTGATTAAGGATGTGTACCTGATGTCTGAGGCCTGAATAGGATGTGTACCCGGGTCTGAGGCCTGATTAAGGATGTGTACCTGGATGTCTGAGGCCTGAATAAGGATGTGTACCCGGATGCTGAGGCCTGATTAAGGACATGTACCTGGATGTCTGAGCCCTGATTAAGGATGTGTACCTGAGGCCTGATTAAGGATGTGTACCTGGAGCGAGCCCTGATTAAGGATGTGTACCCGGATGTCTGAGGCCTGATTAAGGATGTGTACCTGAGGCCTGATTATGGATGTGTACCTGAGCTGAGGCCTGATTAAGGATGTGTACCTGGATGTCTGAGGCCTGATTAAGGATGTGTACCTGAGGCCTGATTAAGGACGAGTACCCGAGGCCTGATTAAGGATGTGTACCTGGATGTCTGAGGCCTGATTAAGGATGTGTACCTGGATGTCTGAGGCCTGATTATGGATGTGTACCTGAGGCCTGATTAAGGATGTGTACCTGAGTGAGGCCTGATTAAGGATGTGTACCTGAGGCCTGATTAAGGACGTGTACCTGGATGTCTGTGTCCTTGACCGGCTCCAAGGGTTCGAAGGTGGTGGCAGCGCTGAGGCTCTCCAGCCTCTGGGAGATGTGGAAGATGTCTAACCCTCTGGGAGCCCAGCAGGATGGACCTGAGGAGAGACGGGGAGAGGCACCATTGTGGTTCCTGGTTAGGTATGCAGGTATGTGTGTATTGTATATATGAACAAGACAACAGCCGATACAGCAGTGTGGCATGAATCTAAGTGACCTCTAGATGGCAGCATTGTCATGAATGTACCTTTTTGGGGTGGATGATAAACACACACAAACTACTCCCAACGTACAATTCTACCTCCATCATGCTCCCTTACACACACACACACACACACACACACACACACACCACATACACACACCCCACACACACAGCGTTTAGGTACTAGACTAGTCTAACCCACCAGGACCCAGAGGACAGAGATGTCTTACGCTTTCACGTCGGCTGCATCCTGCGAGGTGCGTGTGAGGGTGCGCGAACGTAGTCTCTCCCCCGCCTGCTGGATCTCCTGCAGGTTTCTCTCCACGTGGGGGAGCTCAGACACAGCCTCCGTCTCCGCAGCGAGCTGCTCTGCCTGCTGCAACAGCTCCCCGAAGCCCTCTGTTTCCATGGCTAGCGGCGCTGTGCACGAGAGGGAGAGGACAGTGTGGTGTCAGACAAGCCGTTGGAACTTGGAAGCGCCCGTGAGATGATTATCTCTCCTTTGAGATGATCTCTTTCATCGAAAACAGTCATGGTGGGATGTTTCTAGAATATTATGATTTATATTCCACGTAAATGTCAGAATATCTTTTTAGTGTGTGGTCGATGGCATCGGGAATGGAGTAGGATTTAGACAGAAAACGATGTGTTTTCCCTAAAGCCTCCAAGGTAATACTTCGGGTTTGTATGAGAAGTAACTAGATCACTAAAAACGTAGGTGTCATATCTGGAGCTAGCGTTTAACAGTAGAATAATCGTATATAAATATGCCATTTTACTATTCCTACCAAAAAAGTTTGATTAATCTAGGGATCTAATCTGTGGGGTTTTCCTAAAAATAACCAAATTAACAGGTCAACAAATTTCTCGCGCGCAGCCACGCGATGACAGCTGTTTGTGGATGATGGTATAAAGTATCGTCATTGTCATGTGCTACCGTAGCTACATGAATCCATTTACTTTTATAACCTACACGGATTAGGATAATCATCTAACCCACATTATGCGTCAATTCTTATTTAGCTTCAGATGCATTAATTTAATGCATTACGCTAGCCCCATCTGACTGAATGGCCACAACGGCTAGGCTAGCTATCATAGCATGGCTAGGCCGCTTTATGTAGGAATGAATGATAGCTTGCTAGAAAGGCAGACTCGCAGACTATAACGCCACACTACTTGAATGTGTGCTAATTGTGTGCTACAAATGTTATGAGCTAAACTCTAACTTACGTGACCCTTTGACAAATACAAATGTGTCTCCCTTGTACCTCCAAAGTCCGTTTATATAGTTCCTTGCTAGCGCATTAGCCAACACTCTCGTTTACCCCGGCACTTCTCGAGATTACACTGATTGGACAATTGTCTTCGTCGTTGGTTTATGAGTCTTTGGTAGCCTACGTATGATTACAGTCGCCCTCTACCGTTCTGGGGTTTAGAGATGACCAACTTGGTATTAAACAGCGACATGAGACCAATTTAGATCTATGGTTCCGGGTAATCGTACATCATCGTGAGTTGTAATGCACGTAGCTCTAATCAATCCTACTCGTACAATTACAATTCGTTCTAACCTTAAATAAACGGACACCTAGCCCAACCTGTCGCCACTTATGTATCAAATAGAAACATGTAGATGACTCATTTTTTGCTTAACAATTAAAGGAATTTAAAAGGCTTGGAGGATTACTTTCAAGTAGGGTGATTCTTTTAATTCCGTCTGACTTTGGCAGTGACAATATTGACTGCCTCAGTATTTGAGTTAATCAAATCCAAGTTAAACAACATGCCCGCTCCCCATACCTGCCCCGCTCCCCATACCTGCAATAATGACTCAAATAGTTTGTCTTATAGTTGCAATTTATTTAATGTTTTAAGTAACAAGTACAAAAATCACTGCATCTCATTAACACAGATTGGCTGCAGTTTTACACATTGCCACCATGGCGTCCCTCATCACTGACAGCAGGTCTTGTCGCAGGTCTTCCCTTTGCACACGCACCCGGAGGCGCACTTGCTGCACCCGGCCGGACAGCAGTCGCAGCAACCTGCGTTAGGAGAAGGGAGGAACGCAGAGGGCAGTTGATTAGCGATAAGCAACACATGTGTAGAAAGCATGTAGAATTGACCACGATCTCTAGTCTTACTGAAAGGCCCCCCCCATTTACTTTACATTTATTTCAAAACACATGTTTAATACAAATGTTAAACTTACTGGTCTTCTTGCAAGATTTGCAGGCGCAGTTAGTGCAGCTGCAGTTACTACCGCAGTTGCATGATCCAGCTATGAAGAAAATCACAAATACAATTTAACAGAGGAAAACAAACCTTTACACGAGATTAAAGATAACGTCTGCTGAAATTACATTCTAATCACAGTAAAATCTTACTCTTGGAGCAATCACATGGATCCATTTTTCAGTTTAGTTTCGGTTTTCGGAGTGGAACGGTGTGATGATCTCTTCGTTGTGAGATGGTCAAGTGTAAACATTTGTTTTCAGAGTGGCGTTTTTATAGCGGATGGATTTTACGGACCGAGTGCAAAAACTGAGAGTCACGCATTTCCGTTATTCATTAAAGGAGCTGCACACTGTCCTTAACCCTGAAAGAAAAATTCCCATAAAGGACGTGATGGATTTATTGTAATCATTTATGTTACATAAGACTAACATGTCCTCGTGACTACTGACAATTGAATTCTAATTACGTGTTCACACAGCCAGGAATTTTAATATGTTAACTAAATAGGGCAGCAAACAGAACGTCGAGGGCATAGATAAACATGTATACATATAACATATATGGTCGAGGCTACCTACATGTTCTGCTTTCAAATGACTTTAGAACAGATTAACACTTTAATATCTGATTCTATGTGCCTCGATGCTATGGCCATCAATCATCATAAGGCTATAAAAACGAAAGCAGGCTTTGCAATCTAAAATGCAGAATTTATTATTCTGTACATTTTCTTACATTTTCTTTCTATTCTATTGCGTTTATAGATATTGTTTACAAAGTAGCTACGAGTCGTAGCCTACCAAAATGCAGAATGTATTATTCTGTAAATTATCTTACATTTTCTTTCTATTCTATTGCGTTTATAGATATTGTTTACAAAGTACGAGTCGTAGCTACTCAAAAATGCAGAATATATTATTCTGTTAATTTTCTTACATTTTCTTTCTATTCTATTGCGTTTATAGATATTGTTTACAAAGTACGAGTCGTACTCAAAAATGCAGAATATATTCTGTTAATTTTCTTACATTTTCTTTCTATTCTATTGCGTTTATAGATATTGTTTACAAAGTACAGTCGTACTCCTCACAACTAGCGTAGAGACGCAATGTTTACTTTGCACACGGCACACAAAAACAAGTCTCACTCTATTGTCACTGGGAAATGAATCGTTTCTTGTGTGCTCTCTCCCTCTGCACTCGGAGCATGGGAAACATAACTGCGGTCAACAATCGTGAGCAAACTTGTTGATGCAATACATTTTGCACTCATTAATCACCTCACAGATTTAGTATTTTTCTAGAGCGTGTGGAAAATGAGCAGTGTCACGATGAGTCATGAACAGACAATCACTTTTAAAACATAATCTTCAAAACACTGGATTAACACTGTTAATGCTCTCTTGTCACAATTTTCACTAACCCTCATGTGTACTATTTATAGGCTAGTAGTTTTGTCCTTAACAAGCTTAACAAAGCTTGTTAAGCTCCTTTTTTATATTTGGGATATCCGAGTAAAACTGTATCTTGTAGACAATGAAATGTTAATTGTAAACAGATGAAACACGGATATTTATGTTTATTTTATCATTACACAGTGTGGCCCCTACAAAAGTGGTAAATTCTCCTGCACTGGGAACAGGTGACGTCACCTGCGTGCAGAAGTTGTGCACGCAATCCCCGTGATGTCCCTTGTTGCCTAGTTTAGTTAGCTGTCTTGATAAAACCCAAAGGCTGTTTAAGAGCGAAGACATTGGTAAGATAATAACTCCTACTAGCATGAGATAACTAGAGATTTATGCACAGTGTATACCGAAATGCGCTACCAAAATAAATACTTTGTAAAGATAACGAAGCCAGCCGGGTACTAAATTAGCTAGCTCCACAGTAGAAATGCTGTTAGCTATATGTCAGTTTTTTTTTGTGTCGATGTTTGGGCAGTGTCTACTGTTAAGATAAAAACGTACTTTAGCTTGTTAGCTATATATCTTTGTACTGTGTTTTAAAGATTTTTATTGTATAAGGGGTAAATCAGTGAGCAAGGAGAGCAAACGACAGGGATTAGCTAGCTAACGCTAGCCAGGGAGGAAAATCTCTGACAAACCCCTCCTGGGTTGCTAGGTAACGGGACTCATAGCAACAGCGGGTGAGAGAGGAGCTAATCTAAGCTGGTTAAAACATTAGCGCAGTTGGCTAAAGACCTAGCTTGCTTTGCGTTGATTTACTATGGATTCAGCACACCGTGCATAGCAGGTCGAGATCACTCTTTACTATTTATTCAAATGAAGTTAAATTACACAGACACATACATGACATGTGTGCAATGTGTGTTTTCTCTATAGGGAAGTGCCATCATGCTGGTCCCCATATTCACCCTGAAGCTGAACCACAAGATTAACCCTCGCATGGTTACCATGGGGAAGTTTGACGGAGTTCACCCCTGTTTGGCTGCTGCTACACAGGCCGGGAAGGTACAGTCCCTTACTAGGCCCTGGACCCTGTCATGTGACACAATCATACACGCTTACTATATTACAGATGTATACCCCAACAGGAAGGATTATGTTTCTGTCTTGTCAAGTGGTGACTCTCTTCCTCTGGTCAAATCAAATCAAAATGTATTTGTACAGCCCTTTTTACACGCAAGCATGTCACAGAGGGCTTCACATACGCCCATAGAGCTGCCCCTCAACCAACCTAAACCCTCAAGGAAGACAAGGAAAAACTCCCAGAATTATGTTCCTGTCTTGTCATGTGACTTTCTTCTTCTGGTCTGTCCAGGTGTTCATCCATAACCCCCACGCTCGGGGCCAGCGGCAGGCAGCCCACCGGCTTAGCCAGAGCACCCAGGACTCAGACATCTCCCTGCTGAACATCAACCAGGCGGTCAGCTGTCTAACCTCGGGGACACTAGGACCCAGCACCACGGGAGACACGCTGCTGGTCGGATCTCAGACCAACCTGCTGGCCTACGACGTCCACGACAACGCGGACATCTTCTATCGGGAGGTGAGGAAACGCATCTAGGGTTCGACCTTTGACCTGTTAAGCCGAGGCTAGCTATACACGTGGAGTCTTCAGGTTACAGCAAAGGTATATTCTGTATTGTTCTGTGTTAGTTCAAGTCCTCAGGCAGGTAATCTTTACATCCCGGTCAAGGTCAGTCAGACATGCTGGGTTCGTGTGTCTTCTGATATGGGAAGGAATCCTTCTCAGAGCTCTCTAACCCCCCTCTTCCTCTTCCTCTTCCTCTCCTCTTCCTCTCCCTCTTCCTCTCCCTCTTCCTCTCCCTCTTCCTCTCCCTCTTCCTCTTCCTCTTCCTCTTCCTCTTCCTCTTCCTCTTCCTCTTCCTCTTCCTCTTCCTCTTCCCTCTCTCCTCTTCCTCTTCCTCTTCCTCTTCCTCTTCCTCTCCCTCTCCCCTCTCCCTCTCCCTCTTCCCTCTCCCTCTCTCCTCTCCTCTCCCTCTCCCTCTCCCTCTCCCTCTCTCCCTCTCCCTCTCCCTCTCCCCTCTCCCTCTCCCTCTCCCTCTCCCTCTCCCTCTCCCTCTCCCTCTCCCTCTCCCTCTCCCTCTCCCTCTCCTCTCCCTCTCCCTCTCCCTCTCCCTCCCTCTCCCTCTCCCTCTCCCTCTCCCTCTCCCTCTCTCCCTCTCCCTCTTCCTCTTCCTCTTCCTCTTCCTCTTCCTCTCCCTCTCCCTCTCCCTCTCTTCCTCTTCCTCTCCCTCTTCCTCTTCCTGTCTGGGTCCTGTGAAGGTGACAGACGGGGCCAATGCCATTGTTCTGGGGAACCTGGGAGACATCAAGTCACCGTTGGCCATTATCGGGGGGAACTGTGCCCTGCAGGGTTTCGACTACGAAGGCAACGACCAGTTCTGGACGGTACAAACCCTGTTGTTCTTACTCCCAAACACCGTGTCAAATTTAATCCGATTTCCCGACATTACATCTGGACAGTTCTATCATTTCTACAAATATAAACAAATATAAATCTTCCCCCAAAGCAAGTGGCATGTGTTTTAAATGTGATTCCGCCTGGTGACGACTGCAGGTGACGGGGGACAACGTGAGGTCGCTGGTGCTGTGTGACTTCACCGGCGACGGCAAGAACGAGCTGCTCGTCGGCTCGGAGGACTTCGACATCCGGGTGTTCCGGGAGGACGAGCTGGTGTCAGAGATGGCGGAGAACGAGGTACTTCTGAACCTCCAGAACCCTCCACGGTCCCTAAACCTGCTGTCCTGAACCATCTGTGTCTTACATAGTATCATGAGGCTACACCACATACGTATGTACTTATTATATCTAGCCTGCTTGTGAACTAAGATGCACTTTCAAGAGGAGATTGTAAATAAGTACTCTTTGTACTTGCTATCACATGGTGTTTTTATGGGGGGGAATATGTTGTGACCAGCCTCTCCCCTCCCTCCTCCTCCACCCCCACAGACAGTGACATCCCTGTGTCACATGCACGGCAGCAGGTTTGGCTATGCGCTGGCTAACGGTACGGTAGGGGTCTACGACCGCACCGCCCGCTACTGGAGGATAAAGGTACTGCAGCCAGAGGCTCTATAGCACAGTCCCTGTAGTCCAGTCTACCTAATGTACTGTACCGATTTAGACAGTGTACTGCTGTAAATGTGTGCATCTGTTGGTGAACTCAGTGTAAAAGGGATATTACTGTTTATCACTGTGTACGTGTACTTTTCGACGAACTTGTATCAGTCTTTCTATCAGTATTCTGTGTTCATCACCTGAGTAACCTCCTCCTTCCAGTCTAAGAACCATGCGATGAGCATCCACGCTTTCGACCTGAACGCAGATGGGGTGGTGGAGCTCATCACAGGCTGGTCCAATGGCAAGGTAGCACCCCCTCCACGCTCCACCCCCGCCCCCCCTGCTCTGCTATGACGTGTTGAATGACTGTTTTCACCCGACAGCACAGAATAAAAAAACGACATTGACAAGTGGAATATCAATCCACTCAAAACAAGAGCAGGGTTCCCCTCATCCCTCCCAGTCTTGGTATTTCTCGTCCAACTCTCCCTGACCCCTGACCCTTGGCTGTTTCAGATCGACGCTCGGAGCGACCGGACAGGAGAGGTCATCTTCAAGGACAACTTCTCGTCGGCGGTGGCGGGGGTGGTGGAGGGCGACTACCGCATGGATGGACAGATCCAGCTCATCTGCACCTCTGTGGAAGGAGAAGGTGTGTGTGTGTGTTTGTGGGTGTACGCCAGTATGTTTTGCTTCCACCTTGAACCAGCCGACTCACCTAAACTTCAACCTGCTGTTGTTTGCTGCTGTGGGGCTCCAGTACGGGGCTACCTACCGGCCAGTAAGGAGCTGAAGGGAAACCTGATGGACTCCAGCGTGGAACAGGACCTGATCAGAGAACTGAGCCAGCGAAGACAAAACCTTCTGTTGGAGCTTCGCAACTACGATGAAAACGCCAAGGTACACACCACACACACAGACACACACACACAGAGACACACAGACACAGACCACACCACACAGACACACACACCACCACACACACAGACACACACACACACACAGACACACACACACACACACCACACACACACACACACACACACACACAGACACACACACCACACACACACACACACACCACACACACACACACACCACACCACACCACACACACACACACACATACACACATGCGTATGTAGACACATGGAGAGGTTAAGAGAACTGAATGACGAGCCCTGGTTCTGGGTCACAGGCTGTTGCAGGCTCGTCGGAGGGGGACAACCAGATGGGCGTGATCCCAGCCAACACCCAGCTGCAGACCGCCCTGGCAGTCAGACCCGCTACGGAGGCCCAGAAGGCTCACATAGAGCTCAGCATCTCCACGCCTAATGGTAATATGACAAACATATTAAATCGTATCGCAGTGCAATTGTGTGTGTGTGTGTGTGTGTGTGTGTGTAGTTTGGGCAACTACCCAAACACATTATCTTGGTGACAGTTCCTGCCCTGATCTAACACGCTCACACGACCCTTCCAGAGACCATCATCCGGGCGGTGCTGATATTTGCCGAGGGCATCTTCGAGGGCGAGAGCCACGTGGTGCACCCCAGCGCCCAGCACCTGTCTGGCTGCGTCAGGGTCCCCATCGTCCCCCCCAAAGACATCCCTGTCGACCTTCACATCAAGGCCTTCGTAGGAGGGAAGAACAGGTGGGTTTGACTCACCTGAGGTGAGCAGCGTCAGTGAGAACAGAGACCAGGCTGTCTCCATCTACTGCCAGTACTCTAGTGTGTCTCAATCTACTGCCAGTACTCTAGTGTGTCTCAATCTACTGCCAGTACTCTAGTGTGTCTCAATCTACTGCCAGTACTCTAGTGTGTCTTCATCTCCTGCCAGTACTCTAGTGTGTCTCAATCTGAGTAACCCCACTGACCGCGTCTGTCCCCCCCCCGCAGCACCCAGTTCCACGTGTTTGAAATCACACGGCAACTTCCTCGTTTCTCCATGTATGACCTCACCGGCGACCTCACCTCCGCCGCCCCCCCCGCCCTCTGGCAGAGTGAACTTCAGCATCAACGACAGACCTCAGAGAGTACGCTCCAGCACACCTTCATGTGTCTTGTATTCTGTTTGTATTCCTTGCTCTATGGTACATTTTTCAGCAGTTTTCTGCTTTATTGGATAAAGCCGTAATGTTGATTTTGTTGTTGATTTTGGGCCTTTTTCAGCTTTATTTATTGATGGGCAGAGGAGTGAGAGGGAGAGGTGGAGAGGGGGAGAGAGAGGGGGAGAGAGGAAGAGAGGAAAAACGGAGTGGCCTCAGTTGGATTCCAAACTGGGTCCCTGTGTTAGCCTTACTGGTATGCTGTTTTGTTGCCTAGGATTAGAGCCCGACCGATATATCGGCGGGCCGATATTATCGGCCGATATTAGTCATTTTCCAAACTATCGGTATTTATAATGGCCGATAAATTAATATTATTTTTAATTTTATAATTGTGTTTTTGTTCAAAGGACTTTGAGTTTCATATCTTAAGTTTGTATTTTTATACATTTTATTTATCAGAAACTGCATTATCATATTATTTTAGAGAGGAGATAATAACAGGAGTCAGATGGCTAAGCAGTTAGGGAATCGGGCTATTAATCAAAGGGTTGCTGGTTCGATTCCCGGCCATGTCAAATTACCTTGTGTCCTTGGGCAAGGCATTTAACCCTACTTGCCTCTGTGAATGTCCCTGTACTAAGTCGCTCTGGATAAGAACTTCTGCTAAAAGTGACTAAATGTGAATTTATATGATTTCTTTGAGAATTTTTTATATCGGATTTTTAAATCACCAAATATTTGTATCGGTATCAGCCTTAAAAATTCTTTATCGGTCGGGCTCTACCTATGATAGAGACACTTTAAGTTAGCTAGGAAAAACAGGGTTAGAGAAATAATGCAGCAAATGGCCTGGGCTGGAATCGTCTGTCTCTGGGTAGGTGCTCGGGTAAACCCTGGGTGTGTCATGGTGTGTTCTGGATGTCCTCCTCAAGGTGGTGATGTGGCTAAACCAGAACTTCCTCCTGCCCGAGGGCATGGACAGCCCCGAGGTGACCTTCAGCTCCCTGAGGGGAGGAGGGCTGCTGAGCGTCAGCATGGCGTCTTCTGGACAGGTAGGTCACGGCGCCCCCCTGACCTCACTACCAGGCACGGCGAAGGACCATCACGTCTCCACTCCGGGTCATGTGACCGCCTGCTCTGATGTCCAAACCAGATCACTCTGAGCACGGACGACGTGGACCTAGCGGGAGACCTCGTCCAATCCCTGGCCTCGTTCCTGGCCATTGAGGACCTGCAGGCGGAGGCCGACTTCCCGGTGTACTTTGAGGAGCTGAGGAGCACCCTAACGGAGGTAGGAGACCCACCTGGTGGCCCCTCTGTGGAGAAACACCTGCCATAGCCTCAATCACTGCTCAGAGGAGCAGAAAGTGTTGTTGCCTTGGTTACTCCACAACCTCAGTCCTTTGGCTTAAAACGTGAGGGTGAGGATGCCCGGTAGCTCATTGGATGAGTGGACGTACTCTGCAGGCTGAGGGTTGGGCCTGGGTTTGAATCCAGCATAGGCCATCTGCTACATGTCTCTCTTTCTCTACCTCTCTCTCTCTCTTCTACCCCTCTCTACCTGCCTTTCCTGTCACACTTCACTTAAAATCTGTCAATCTTAAAAATAAAGCATTGAAAATGCCAACACAAACAACAACTTAAAAGCATGAGGGTGAGCGCCTTATCTCAAATATCTCAAGGGCACAGCAGCGTAGGGTTTCAGTCTCTGTTTGGGACACCTTATCAGTTGGTTGTAGATGACGTTCTGCTCTGTCCGCTGGTTCACCGCGTCCCCGTGACAACGTGTCCCAGGTGGACGAGTTCCACTCGGTGCACCAGAAGCTGACGGCGGCCATGGCCGACCACTCCAACCACATCAGGAACATGCTGGTGCAGGCGGAGGACGCTCGTCTGATGGGAGACATGTGAGTGGTGCTGGCAGACCAGAGACCCTTAACCCCTAACCCCCAGCCCTGAGACCATCTTCCCTCCTCCCTGGACCCCAGAACCTTGTGTTACCTTGATGTGATGGTAGACCAGAGACCCTACCCCCCTTAACCCCTAACCCCCAACCCCCACCCTGAGGACCGGCCTCCTCCTCCCTGTCAGACCAGAGACCATGGGCGTATCTAGAACTATTTTGGGGGGGGCTGGAGCCAAATCTAAATGTGTTAAGGTCTCTTTTTAAACCCCACTAGAGGACACTATTTAAAAGGATATTTTTTCAAAAATGTCTTCTGGTGGAACATGCTTGCAGACCCCCCTAGTTTTGCTGGGTCACAGGAAAAATAATAGGTTTTATGTAGGGGCTTAGCCCCCCCCAAAAGTGGGAACCTAGATTTGCCCCTGCCAGAGAGCCTACCCCCAACCCTTAACCCCTAACCCTGAGACCATCCTCCCTCCTCCCTGGACCCCAGAACAGACACCTTTTGACCTTTCACCTTCACAGTGTTGTTAGAAGTTGTGTGACAGAATATGGGACGTGTGTGTGTGTGTTTTATTGTTTTGTTGTTTATTCAGGATCCCTAAAGGTGATGGTGTAATAACAGCTAGCCTTCCTGCGGGTTTCAAGCAAAAAGCATGCATTTAAAGAACATTACAAGAGTGTGTGTGTGTGTGTGGTGTGTGGTGGTTGACCTGTGTTTTCCCTCTCTCTCTGGGCGTTCCAGGAAGACCATGAAGAAGCGCTACATCGAACTGTACGACCTGAACAGAGACTTGGTCAACGAGTACAAGATCCGCTCCAACAACCATAACGCCCTGCTGGCTCGACTCAAAGCCGTCAACCAGGCCATCCAGAGGGCAGGACGCCTCCGAGGTGTGTGTGTGTGTGTGTGTGTGTGTGTGTGTGTGTGTGTGTGGATAGGGAAGTGGGAGAAGCGTTGGTCTTCAAAGCATACGTTTCATCAGTAAACACACCCATACATGCAGTCATCTGTGATACTTTTCCTTCTCCTTCCCTCCCTGTTGGCCCCTCCCTCCCTCCCTGTTGGCCCCTCCCTCCCTCCCTGTTGGCCCCTCCCTCCCTGTTGGCCCCTCCCTCCCTGTTGGCTCCTCCCCTCTCCCAGTGGGGAAGCCCAAGAACCAGGTGATCGCCGCCTGCCGCGACGCCATCAAGAACAACAACGTCAACGCCCTCTTCAAGATCATGAGAGCGGGCGCCTCCTCCTGCTGAGGACTCAGCACCACCTGGTGGTCAGGAGGGGTGGTGGCGGCCCCAGAGGGAGACGACATCACAGGGAGGGGGATCATGTTCTGTTCTGTAGCCGGGGGGGACAGCTGTACACACAAACACTCACGTCTGCAGATCGAAGCGGGTTGTATAGGGGCGAAGAGGCTCCCCTCAGCGTGACCCTGCCGCCCCGTACAAAGCCTATAGAAAGTTTACACCCACTTTCAAAACATTCTTTTTCCGACCTTACAGCCTTTTTTTTCCTCCCTCGCCAATCCAAACGGGGTCATGTGTGTGGACAGGGGTAGGTCGTTTGAAACCCACATAGAAGTTAGAAGGTTTTCAGTGGCTTTTTATGGGCTCTGTGTAATGAGCGATGGCACCAGACCTTAACAAGAGACACCTGGTCGGAGGGGGGAGGGGGGGGGGAGCAGGGGGGGGGGCAGGGGGGGGGGAGCAGGGCTGTAAAACACAGGAAGGACATACGAGGGGGGAAAAAAACCCAGCGTCGCCGTTAGCTCATTCCTGGTCCTCACCAACACATGCATATCTGAACTGTGAGGAGTTTCCCTTCTGAACAGACCTCTCCTGTCCTTGTGAGAGGCTGGCGGGGTGTGTAGAGGACTGGGCAGGGGGAGAGGGCAGGGGATAGGGGACTGGGCAGGGGGAAGAGGACTGGGCAGGGGGAAGGGGGCTGTCACAGCTCTCCAGCTGGGGTAGACGTACTGCACTATATGAATGTTAACAGGGACAAAGTGTGACATTTGTTTACTTTTGTAGATTGTACATAGTGGATTGTGTGTGTGTGTGTGTCGAGAATAATGTAATTTAAAAAATAAATCCATTTGTGTGTTTTACTGGTTTGTGTCTTTCATCGTGTACGTATACAGACCTTATCCAGCTTTAAGTTAAATGCCCCTTTTCCTGGTACAAATCGTTTTAAGTGAGACCAGAGCTGTAATTGCTGCCATGTAGCCTGCTATAGGACTGGGGGCTATAGGGGCTGATCTGTAACATGTCTCTTCCATCAAAGGACTTATATAAGTCTGGCCAGATTCTAGACTATTCTTCTCGGTTTTTTTTCTTCAGTTTTCTCCCATCTTATCCTTCTGTTCTTGCCTCCATCTCCTCCCCCTCTTTAGATTCCCTTCTGCGTCTCCAGTTGCTACGCTGGCATCTGGCTCGCGGCTCTCCTCCAGCAGACTCCCATTGCGTCACGTGGGCAGAAGGAAAGTAGCTTTGTAAGTGATGCGCTTTACCAATCATGCACGTTTCTTTCAAACTCTCAATAACTCGTAAGTGACTCTCTAGTTTAGTACAGACATCTGAGACATAAGGACCGTCCAGGGACACTTATTCAATAACTTCATAAGCTTATCTCAGTTTTGTTTGTGCTTGGAAGCCAGAGCTGACTGTGCAGTTTTGATACAGAAACCAGATGTGCGGGACTGGCATCCATGAGTGTCTCCTTTGACAACATTTCTCGCTCTTGGTAAGTGGCACAAATTCAGATTTTTTTCAAAACATTGTCAACGACTTAAACGGCTGCACAAAATGTAATTCCGTGGCCTGTCGTCAGTTTAGGAATAAGACTGCCGAGTGCCAATTACTCATGGATTACGCATGAAGTAAAAAGAAGAGAGAAAAAAACGGTTTCGTAGTGTATTCAAAGTTGTGTTCTAAACTGCTGGGACTGTTTGGGGAGCTACGCATTCTTTAGTTTGGATGAAGAAATAGGGTGCTTGTCATCCATGGATGGATCGATTAATGGAGATAAGGTAATTAACAACACGCATATGATCTGTTAGACTAGAACACTATGTCCCATACTGTACATATAGGGGAGCAGTAATCCAATGTACCCTTACATAATTCCCGACACGCCCCCTTTTTACAGTTCATATTCAATTGGAATTATTAGGGAACATTTTAGTTTTCTCTGCAGGGTCGAATGGAACAGTTTGCATCGAAATACCAAAGAGGAATACACTTTTAGACGCAAGAGAATTTTAGAAAACGTTTCTATTCTGCTATTAATGCGAGGGGGTGTGTCTAGAAAAATAACTGTAGGCTATATTTTCTTCTATGAAACAGTTGGACCTTCTGCCTTTTACTTTAACAATAAAACAGTAATGTTTCTTTAATGATTAACTATCATAAACAGAAGGTACGTCACGTAAAAAAAAATCACAAAAAGAGCAAATGGCAGGATTTTCAGGAAAACAAGGAAATTGAAACTGCGTAGTGTATACTTTTTCTACACGCCTAATCAGCTGTCTTCCCCGCGCTAATTCATGTTCTTCTTCGTGTTCCAGGAGTGAAGAGCCCACACGAGGATGGGCGGAGGGGAGGACCCCTTCAGACACACCTGTAGATAGGCATACAGACAGGAAGTCCCACCTGCAGTTCAGAAGGAGACGTGTTCCGTAACCAGGTCATGATGAGGAGGGTCCACGTAAAGGGGGATGTGCTCTGCACCCTGATGCTCCTGGTGGTGCTCTGTGTGCTGCTCTATGCCCACCAGGGCCTCAGCCCCTCCTGGGAGTGGAGCCTCCAGCTGTCCTCCCCTAGCTCCAGAGCCCTGCTGGGAGCACCGTCGGACCCTCAGGGGGGCGTACTGCCCCCCTCCAAACCCTCAGACGCCCTCCCGCGCTGTCAGCCCGACGCCCAGGACCAGAACCAAGCCCCAGGCCGTGTCCAAGCCCAAACAGGCCAAAGCCAAAGTCCAGTCCAAGGCTAAGGCTCAGGGGAAGTCCAAGGGCAAAAAGGGGGCGCCGACCAAGCCTACGGCTGCTGCTTTGCCCACCAGGCCTCCGTTTGACTTCCAGGCCTACCTGAGAGAGAAGGACCACAGGAACTTCCAGCTCCTCATCGACCAGCCGGAGAAGTGCTCCGTCCAGGGAGGCGGCGCCCCCGACCTGCTCATCGCCGTCAAGTCCGTGGCGGTCGACTTCGACAAGCGGCAGGTGGTGCGTCGTACGTGGGGTCGGGAGGGGGTCCTGGGGGACGGGGTGACCGTCCGGACTGTGTTCCTCCTGGGCGTCCCCGGCAACCAGAGTGCCCTGCCTCTCTGGGACCGGCTGCTGGCCTACGAGAGCCAAACCTTCAGAGACATCCTGCTGTGGGACTTCCAGGACACCTTCTTCAACCTCACCCTCAAGGAGACCCACTTCCTGGAGTGGGTCAACACTTCCTGTCCCTCCGTGCGCTTCATCTTCAAAGGCGACGCGGACGTGTACGTCAACGTGGAGAACATCCTGGAGATGCTGAAAGGTCAGAGGTCGGACGCCGACCTGTTCGTCGGCGACATCATATTCAACGCCCGGCCGATACGCCGGCGAAGCAGCAAGTACTTTGTGCCGGAGTTCATGTACGGCGGGTCGATGTACCCGTCCTATGCCGGTGGCGGGGGCTTTGTCATGTCTGGCTACACGGCCTGCCGCCTCTCCTCCGCCTGCCAGCAGGTGGAGCTGTTCCCCATCGACGACGTGTTCCTGGGCATGTGCCTGCAGAGGATCGGCCTCAAGCCCACGCGTCACGAGGGCTTCCGGACCTTCGGGATCGTGCGGCCCTCCGCCGCGCCCCACCTGCAGGTGTTCGACCCCTGCTTCTACCGGGAGCTGATGGTGGTGCACAGCCTGACGGTGCCGCAGATCTGGCTGATGTGGAGTCTCCTCCACGACCCCAAACTCACCTGCCACTCGCGCCTGGCCCCCACGCCCTGGCCCTTCCAGTGGAGGAGGAAGGGTTCACCCCACGGCTGGGGGCTCCCGGAAGCCGGAGGACCACGAGGAGCAGGATTATGGGGTGCGAGGGGACAACTACAAGGTGTTTGTGAAAGCATTGAGGCCCCCGCTGGAGGGGGGGCTGGCCAGGGAGGTGAGAGGCAGGGAGGAAGGGGGGCGAGGTCCGGGGAGGGAGGGGGGCGAGGTCCGGGGAAGGGAGGGGGGGCGAGGCCCAGAGAGGGAGGGGGGTGAGGTCCGGGGGAGGGAGGAGGGCGAGGCCCAGAGAGGGAGGGGGGCGAGGCCCGGGGAGGGAGGGGGGGCAAGGCCCAGAGAGGGAGGGGGGCAAGGCCCAGAGAGGGAGGGGGGCAAGGCCCAGAGAGGGAGGGGGGGCAAGGCCCAGAGAGGGAGGGGGGCGAGGCCCAGAGAGGGAGGGGGGCGAGGCCCAGAGAGGAAGGGGGGCGAGGTCCGGGGAGGGAGGGGGGCGAGGCCCAGAGAGGGAGGGGGGCGAGGCCCAGAGAGGGAGGGGGGCAAGGCCCAGAGAGGGAGGGGGGCGAGGCCCAGAGAGGGAGGGGGGCGAGGCCCAGAGAGGGAGGGGGGCGAGGCCCGGAGAGGGAGGGGGGCGAGGCCCAGAGAGGGAGGGGGGCGAGGCCCAGAGAGGGAGGGGGGCGAGGCCCAGAGAGGGAGGGGGGCGAGGCCCAGAGAGGGAGGGGGGCGAGGCCCAGAGAGGGAGGGGGGCGAGGCCCAGAGAGGGAGGGGGGCGAGGCCCGGAGAGGGAGGGGGGCGAGGCCCAGAGAGGGAGGGGGGCGAGGCCCGGAGAGGGAGGGGGGCGAGGCCCAGAGAGGGAGGGGGGCGAGGCCCAGAGAGGGAGGGGGGCAAGGCCCAGAGAGGGAGGGGGGCGAGGCCCAGAGAGGGAGGGGGGCGAGGCCCAGAGAGGGAGGGGGGCGAGGCCCAGAGAGGGAGGGGGGCGAGGCCCAAAGAGGGACGGGGGATATGATGGTGTGAAGGTACGCAATACTGCAAGGGATTCAATGCTGTGAAAGACGTTTGGGATTTCAAATGGCAGGGAATACTGAAATGGAACGTTGAGGTGGAATATTTGGTACTGTAAACCAGGTACAGCATGGAGGGGCTTAGTCATGCTTGAAACTTTATAGTTGTGGTACATTCTTATGCTTCTCACTGAAAATGTTTATTGCTTTACTGGTTGCATATACTGTACCGATACACAAAGATTTCCATTCTGGAATGTTAGAATTGACCTCAAAATTTCTACTTTTCTTGCCTTAAAAATGGCTGTTAAATAAACTGTAATGCTATGTTTGTTAAAGGAGGTACACTCCAACATTTTCCTTGCTTTTCCTATTATCTCAATACTGTGTTTTGTCTCATGACAGCAAATCATGTCTTTTTGTAATCTTATTGTCTGTAGTTCGGGGGCAGGAAGATGTTTCTTAACATTTTCCCAAGTCATTTTTTAAAATATAACATCAAAGAACACATTGAATTGGACTTGTTTTTATATAAATGTTGTGACTTTCCTAGCTCTGCATCTAATCCACGAGCAGTGTTAACAATGCTAACAAACTGAAACATAAATATTTTATATTTCAAGAACCGTAAAGTGGGTTTGGAAACAGTTGGAAGGAATCGGCATGATGAACTCCTGTTGGAGAGCTGTAGGTTTATGGACAGAAATTGCCTAAGTGACTGAGTCGTGAGTTTATTGTTGTGTTTTGTATTTGCCCAGCAACACAGCAAATCTCCTTAAAGAATGTGACGTCAAAAGTTGATGCCGGACTGTATTGTAGAATGTGTGTGCGAACACAATTGTCAGGACCTGAAGAAACTAAGAGCCAATTCCATTTCTGTACTGTACATGGAATGGAACATTTCCAAGGGTGTACGTGTCAGCTTTGGGACTCTCACACGCATGAAGCAACAAGCCTTCGATGGAACTCCTTAGTAGATCCTGTTCTGAAGCCTAGCCTGAATGCTTCCTGTTCTGAAGCCTGAATGCTTCGTGTTCTGAAGCCTAGCCTGAATGCTTCCTGTTCTGAAGCCTGAATGCTTCCTGTTCTGAAGCCTAGCCTGAATGCTTCCTGTTCTGAAGCCTGAATGCTTCCTGTTCTGAAGCCTAGCCTGAATGCTTCCTGTTCTGAAGCCTGAGTAGATCCTGTTCTGAAGCCTAGCCTGAATGTTTCGTGTTCTGAAGCCTAGCCTGAATGCTTCCTGTTCTGAAGCCTGAGTAGATCCTGTTCTGAAGCCTTGGCTGAATGCTTCCTGTTCTGAAGCCTAGCCTGAATGCTTCCTGTTCTGAAGCCTGAGTAGATCCTGTTCTGAAGCCTTGGCTGAATGCTTCCTGTTCTGAAGCCTAGCCTGAATGCTTCCTGTTCTGAAGCCTAGCCTGAATGCTTCCTGTTCTGCAGCCTAGCCTGAATGCTTCCTGTTCTGAAGCCTGAATGCTCATGAATGTTGATGCCTTTCTACTTCACTTTTTCATCGACAACAACGACAATCAACCACCCTAGGAACGAACCAGACCTTAGAAACCTGGCCATGTATGGTGTTGTGCTTTCATTTGATCAAGTCAATGGACTGTGTTATCGCCACAGAGTTCAAGAAGATATCCCTAAGCTGTGAGGTGGGTCTTGAGGTCTGAGTCTAGGTCTCGTTTGCCTCATCGACGATGCTGTTTCTGTGTGGAGTCGGATCTGCCAAACCTCTAGCTGTGTTAGTCAGAATGCTGTATGTAATATTATAAAGAGATCATAGTGTGTATTAAATCAGTTTTAACCTCCGTGGGGGAACAAGTCCGATGAGAAATCAAGGTGTGCATGTGTTGTCTTCATAAAGAAATCCAAACAAACACATTGTGGTTGTCATGTGACTTGTGATGTTTTATTATCACATCCAGGTTCAATTCTGTATTGCTGTAATTTACACACAGCAGGAGATCTTTAACTCGTCAATGACCAAGTAATTGAGTTTGGGTCAATTCTCACCAGCCAATCACAGCTTCCCGGTAGCATGATGCAGCTAGCCCCTCCCACCCTCCATCAAGGCAAGGTTATTGCTGTTTGTAATACATGCTTGTAAATGCTAGGTCTACATGTTTAAATGT
The DNA here is from genome assembly GCA_903064625.1 of Mallotus villosus. Classification (NCBI taxonomy): domain Eukaryota; kingdom Metazoa; phylum Chordata; class Actinopteri; order Osmeriformes; family Salangidae; genus Mallotus; species Mallotus villosus. The sequence continues at coordinate 27,166 of CAEFZP010002509.1, read as the reverse complement.
ATACAAGTAACCAAAAATATCAAACACATTCCACTGGATGTAATTCACATGTTTAATCAAGGAGAAATCTCCCATTTCCAGAAATGGGCGGGATAGAATTAGATCCACGCAGAAGCTTTAAGGGGCGGGGCCGAGGCTTTAAGGGGCGGGGCCGAGGTAAACATACAATATAAAGGTAGACAATACATAGCATGAATATGAACATTACACAGAAGTTGTCCATTTGCTTTTTTACAATCTGATTGGACATCATTCACTCAATCATTCCGATGCAAAAATAGGAGAGGATATCAATCAGCCTATTAGACGCGAGCAAAGCAGTCAGCTGCTCCAGGCAATTCAAAAACAAAAAGGATCTGATATGTCCACCTGAGTTTGGGCTAACAGGCCAACAGCCCAGCAGTCAAGCTAGCAAGCTCTCATCCACTCTCAGCAGTGACCTCCCCGTAACACTGCCTACCCGGCTGCCAATGCTACACCAGAAGAAGACCAAACTCCTATTGGAATTGAAACTTTGTCCCCGTGTCGAACCCAGGCCATGAAAGGCAGGTAAATGTTCCCCCCGAAAATGTGTAGCCCTAAAAATGACCCATGGTCCCCCACTGTAGTGGACATGTAATTGACCGTAAGGACATGAAACGAAACCCTAATTGCGGTAGACAGAGGTGTTGTCCTTTGAGCCTGGTCCCTTCATGGCTGAGTTAGACACCACTAGAACATTCCGCCCTGTCGTCGGGGGCGACCGCAGGACGAGCAAGGGGAGACGGCCCGTGTCATCGTAAGCACGCCATGCAGTTTAGTAGGAATCATGTCGAGGAGGGAGAGAGAGAGAGAGAGAAGGAGGGAGAGAGAGGGAGAAGGAGGGAGAGAGAGGGAGAAGGAGGGAGAGAGAGAAGGAGGGAGAGAGAGAAGGAGGGAGAGAGAGAGGAGGGAGAGAGAGAGGGAGAAGGAGGGAGAGAGAAGGAGGGAGAGAAGGAGGGAGAGAGCGGTGAAGACAAGGTTGGTTGGAGATGAGGCACAATGTTAAAACAGCTTTACAGCTTTTTTTTCTCTTTCTTGTTTCTTTTTCAAGGTATACAACTTGCACAAAAGCAAGGGACAATAACATCAATATCAACAATATACAGGCTTTTCATAGCAACTCGAGTGAGAATAGAACGCAACAAAGTCCCTCTGAGTTCACGTCTCCGCTGCACTGTCATAGTGGTCACGCTCACGGGGGAGCAGGGAGGGAGAGGGAGGCCAGTCCCACCTGTCCCCTAGAAGTAGTGTCTGGTCACACAGGTGAGTAGCCAGACCAGGTGACTCCTGGAGGCCAGTCACAACTGTCCCCTAGAAGCAGTGTCTGGTCACACAGGTGAGTAGCCAGAACAGGTGACTCCTGGAGGCCAGTCCCAACTGTTCTGTCCCCTAGAAGCAGTGTCTGGTCACACAGGTGAGTAGCCAGACCAGCCAGACCAGGTGACTCCTGGGCCGGACCCACAGAGTACCTTCAGCTTTACCAGACAAGACGAGGGACACTGACTATTTACACATCTATACATCATCATCATCATCATCAGACAGTGAGCTAGAAGAGCTGCAGCTGCCTCTGCTTCCTGTCACCTGATGCAAGGGGCCCCACACATATCTACAAAACAAACACACCCAGAGGTCTTCGGCCAAAACGCAGAGCAGGGAATCATGTCTAGAAAAGGTGACCTAGTACAGGCGAAGATCTTTCGGATCAGCAGGGAATGTCTTTAACCTTCCCCCGTGGATGGGCGGTCGAGCTGAGGCCACAAACTAAAAGCAGTCTGGAGGAAGGGGAACCACCAGTGGGGAGAAACGTCTTTGGCTAAATGTTTGGCATTGCGACAAAACCGAAAGGATGAAGCGTGAGAACGGCGATGGCTTGAGCGACAGTACCAGAGTGTCGCCGATGGACGCCAGCCGGTATACAGACAGATATCCAGAGACAGCCGGTATACAGACAGATATCCAGAGACAGCCGGTATACAGACAGATATCCAGACAGATACAGCCGGTATACAGACTGATATCCAGACAGATACAGCCGGTATACAGACAGATATCCAGACAGACACAGCCGGTATACAGACTGATATCCAGAGACAGATACAGCCGGTATACAGACAGATTTCCAGAGACAGATACAGCCGGTATACAGACAGATATCCAGAGACAGATAGACAGCCAGATGGAGAGACGGCATGAGAAAGGGGTGGTGTGGAAACATGGCTTTACAAGTGACGTGAGCAGATGGAAGACGTAGACACACACACACACAACACACACACACAGTGTTGTCAGCTCTCCCCTCAGCTCTCTGTCACATCAGAGCCTGAACACAACCTCAGAGGAAGGGAGACAACGGTCAAGTAGTTTTAGTGCAAATGGTTAAACCAATGTTTCTATCTTGCCTGAAAAAATAAAATCAAAGCGTAACTCATATATGCCAAGAGCTGGCTTGTGCTGTGGACTTGGTCATGGCATAGGTGGATGAACCTGGACGTGTGTCGAGTGTGAGTGTGTGTGTGTGTGTGTGGGGAATATGCCAAAACCCAGCCCCTTCGCAGCATGCGATACATCCAGATCCCAAGCACAAGCCAGTGTGTGCTTCAACACGCTGGGAACATAACCTGCGCTCGTGCAATCCTGTGGGTCAGGCGACATGCGTGGCTGTGTGTTTGCAAAAAGGTTCATTTGTGTCGTGTGTTGGTACAGAAGATGGATAAGCTCCTCTCCGTGTGTGTGTGTGTGTGTGTGTGTGTGTGTGTGTGTGTGTGTGTGTAACATGAACATAGTGGTGAAAGGATTGGAATCTCAGGGTTAATGTAGCAGTATGAGAGTGTGTGACTTTTATGCAATAAAAGTCTGTAAAATGTCAAGTTAAAGTCAGTTTAAAAACAGCAGCATGCATGCAGGTTCTCATGAGTGTAAGCAAATGTAGGTTTGTGTGTGTGTGTGTGTGTGTGTGTGTGCGCACTAAGCATACAAATGTTCATGGATGAAACACTGCCAACATGTGAACTAACAAGTTCTGCTGATGGAGATGATCAGGGCTGGAGGAGGGGGGGGGGCAGGTGGGGGGTTCTGGAGGCCTTAGTCCTGGAGACTCCAGTTGGGTTGATGTGGTTCTGGTTGATGTGGTGATGTTTGGCTCCAGTTGGGTTGATGTGGTTCTGGTTGATGTGGTTCTGTTTGGGTCCAGCTGGGTCAGGTGGATGTGGTTCTGGTTGATGTGGTTCTGTTTGGGTCCAGCTGGGTCAGGTGGATGTGGTTCTGGTTGATGTGGTTCTGTTTGGGTCCAGCTGGGTCAGGTGGATGTGGTTCTGGTTGATGTGGTGCTGTTTGGGTCCAGTTGGATGTGGTTCTGGTTGATGTGGTGCTGTTTGGGTCCAGTTGGATGTGGTTCTGGTTGATGTGGTGCTGTTTGGGTCCAGCTGGGTTGGCAGTGGTGGTTATCAGTGGACACTAGTGTCTGCTCGTGGCAGGCTGCTAGTTCGAGGGGCTCCATACAGCGTCACTGACGCTATGTGGTTGTTCTGCATCACCTGGAACAGCAACAACACAGGGGAGCATGTCAGTATCAGCCAGCAAGACGCTCTTTACATGGGACACGCCCCTCACATGCCCCTCACATGCCCCTCTCATGCCCCTCTCATGCAGGCCTGTGGAAACAGAACTAGGATACGCTAGGGGGCTGTCCTGCTAGGGGGCTGTCCTGCTAGGGGGCTGTCCTGCTAGGAGTCTCACCTCAAAGATCATCCTCTGCAGGCCGAAGCAGAAGGTGGAGCCGAACGGGTTGGTGTTGTTGGCTGACGAGGACCTGCCGGACAGAAACACCCACACAGCTTCAGAAACACAAGCACCATTACACAGCTTCAGAAACACACGCACCGTTACACAGCTTCAGAAACACAAGCACCATTACACAGCTTCAGAAACACACGCACCGTTACACAGCTTCAGAAACACACGCACTGTTACACAGCTTCAGAAACACACGCACCGTTACACAGCTTCAGAAACACAAGTACCGTTACACAGCTTCAGAAACACAAGCACTGTTACACAGCTTCAGAAACACACGCACCGTTACACAGCTTCAGAAACACACGCACCGTTACACAGCTTCAGAAACACAAGTACCGTTACACAGCTTCAGAAACACAAGCACTGTTACACAGCTTCAGAAACACACGCACCGTTACACAGCTTCAGAAACACACGCACCGTTACACAGCTTCAGAAACACACGCACCGTTACACAGCTTCAGAAACACACGCACCGTTACACAGCTTCAGAAACACACGCACCGTTACACCCTTTCAGAAACATCCACACATCATAGACTTCATGTGGGTGTTAGCACGTAGAGCAACATCACAGTACTGTGTGTAGTGCTGTGTGACTGGACAGTTTACCGGTGGAGGACGACAGGTTTCTCCACTGGGTGTCCAAGCAGCTCCTGAATCTGATCCCACTGAGGACAAGGGCAGACCAATGCTTTACTGTGTTGCATTACAACAATATGATGTGCTGCCACATTCTCTCCAATTATCAGCAGTAGTGTGTGTGTGTGTGTGTGCGTGTGTGTGGGTGTGTGTGTGTGTTCACCTTGCTGTATGTAGTGAGGATGCAGTCCTCCCCGTGAGAATCAGCTCCTTCTAGAACAACATGAGCAGAAGGGAGGGAGATTCAGGGTACAGTCGACGCTACACACAGACTGAGATGGGAGACACTCACCTTTTTTGATCACCAGTGGAATCTTGAAGTCACATCGATGATATCTGAGGGAAGATGAGATACAGGAAGACATCACACATCTAAAAGAGAAGGACAGATGGATAGAAAGAGTGGGATAGAGAAGGAGCGAGAGAGAAAGAGAGAGAGTGGGAGAGAGGGAGGGAGAGAGAGATAGACGGGGGAAGGAGAGAGAGAGAGAGAGAGAGAGAGAGAGAGAGAGAGAGAGAGAGAGAGAGAGGAGAGAGAGAGAGAGAGAGAGACGGGGGAAGGAGAGAGGGAGAGTCAGAGAGACCTACATGTTGAAGTTGTAGTGACCGGGAAAGTTGGTGTGGAGGACAAACTTCTTCACCAGCTGAGTGGTGGAGTCGAACAGGATATCCTGGGGAGGCCAAAGACACAAAACACTTAGCAGAGCTCCAGGAGCATGTACCAGGTACTGGTCTCACTTCTCAGCAGTCATCATGTGGTACGTACCACTCCCAGGGTAAAGTAGTTGAAGAAATAGTCGTTGCATTTGGACGGAACCTGCTTGTGGGGGGAGGGGGAGTGAATCTTCATCTACGCCAGAAAGAAAGAGGCCAGGGTTAGAGACATCCATCCCTACTGAAAGACTGCAGGGCTGAAGAGTGAGGAGAGGGGAGGGTGAGAGGAGAGCGATCCCCAGAGAAGAGAGGATGACATCCAGACCTTGTCTTCAGACTTGTAGAAGACTTTGTGAGGAGAGCCCAGGGCGCTGAGGACATCCTGGCATGAATCTCCAAAGTAGATGCTCCTCTCCATGGCCCGCACTTTGGCATCTGCCATCACCCCAGGGCCACAACCTGCTCGCGGACACACACACACACACACACACACACACACTTCAGCTCCACGGCCAGTCCACAGGAAACACAAAAACGTGTATACCATTTCTCCCCCATGTCTCTGATTGGCTGGGTGATAAACTACCTGCGGTGAGGAGGCGGAGTCTCAGACCCAGAGGCCCCGCCCCATCTCTCAGCACATCCACACACTCTGCGTACACGTTTCCAAAGAAACAGGCCAGAGGCATCACTGGAGCCCTGAAAAACAAGAGTTAGGGTCGGATTAATAGTGTGTGTGTGTGTGTGTGTGATATCCGTGGTGTCCTGAAAGGTTTTTGCCAGTGTACATGTGTGTGTGTGTGTTCTTACCTGGTGTCCTGCAGATTGTTGCCAGTGTAGATGTGCATTCTCTTGACGGTGGCACCGTGGGGTATCTGCAGGGAGGCCAAGCCGAGGGCAAAGTTAGGCTGCCAAAGCAAAACAACTTGGGGTAGGTGGACTGTGTGTGTGAGTGGTTCCTCAGTGAAAAGGTACACACACACACACACACGCAGAGATCGGGTTAGCAGCATCACACATCCTGACATCAGATGAGCTGAGTCATGTCAGCCTCAGACACCATGGAAACAGTGTATTCATATTGGACATATTCTACATTTGCGCTAAAACGACGTCCATCAAATCAGCAGGTCAGCAGGTCTCACCTCGTATTTGGGGGCTTCGTTCCATGAGTCCAGTTGGAAGGAGAAGGACAAACCCTCTGAAGTTCAAGTGAAAGAGCTGCTCTGCGGCATTGTACACTGCAAGAGGACACGCAAACACACACACACACACACAGTCAGAAACACATACACACAGTCAAACACACACACAGTCAGAAACACATACACACAGTCAGAAACACATACACACAGTCAGAAAAACACACACACAGTCAGAAACACACACACACAGTCAGTAACACACACAGTCAGAAAACACACACACACAGTCAGAAACACACACAGAAACACACACACAATACAGCAAGAACTCGTGAAAAAAACACACTCTCACTTACACACCCTGTCATAAAAGGTGGGTACTGGTGTGTGAGAGAGGTGGAGGTAACTTACCTCCAGGGTGTGTGGCTCCAAATGACTGGTCTATTTGCTCTATGGTGGGGGCTATGGCCTGAGAGTTGAAGTGGACTCCACTGCAAGCAGAGAGAAACACAGCCAGTCAAATTAGACACGAAGTAGCAGGACATTGTGTGTCACTGTGTGTGTGTGTGACACATCAGAATCCCACTCACCAGTATTTCAATTTCACCTTGCTGAGGTCGTAAACTTCAATCACCTAGGCAGACACAACACAGGGACACGTGGTTAGAGATGTCTGTCTATTTACCCCCCCCCACCCTCCCCACCACCTCCCACCCCAACAACCCCATCTCTCCTTCGCATACCTTCAGCCTCTGGTTGCAGGCGTCGAACAGCAGTTTGATTCCATCCTGAGTGAGGTTGAGGATGAGGTCATGACAGAGTGGTGTCTGCAAGAGCCACAAACACACAGGGGAGCAAACAGGGAAGGACAGAGAGAGAGAGAGAGAGAGAGAGAGAGAGAGAGGAGACAGAGAGACAGAGAGAGAGGGGACGATTACTAATGATCAAGAGCAGCATGCCCCTCCCACGCCCCTCCTCTTCGGGGTCGATCTTTAAAAACACATTTGTCTTTCAGCCTCAACATTTCTTTCTGGCTTTGCTTGTGCGTAACTCAAGCAAGCGTCTTACCTGTTCACTGTAGAGCACCTGAACGTTCTTGATGATGCGGCAGTGCTTCTGAAGAATGGAGATGGCTTGGGCCAATGGCATCCCTGGGACAAGACCCACACAATGGCTATTACAGTCAACTCAGGCTCCCCCTCACACACACAAACATAATGGTGGGTTACTGGATAATAGGCCATGTTCTTTAGGCTCCTCAAGGACCTGTTTGAACCGGTAGGCGTATATCTTACATACCACACATAGCACCTGCCTTAGAGTCAGATTAAAAGAGGGAACCGACATTCCTAAAGGTTGTCACAGAACATAAAGATGACTAACAGCCAAGGCTCGTCTCAGGCAGGCCAGCTAGGCAGGCTCACAGGCCAGCTAGGCAGACTCACAGGCCAGCTAGGCAGACTCACAGGCCAGCTAGGCAGACTCACTCACCTAATGCGAATTCCCATTGTTCATTTCCAAGAGATCTCTCAGGAACCACTTCCAGATCCAGCATTGGCGAGGACGTGGAGTGACGGACCCCACGCTTCTCTGACTGGGCCACGGCTGCACCTCTCTCTCTCTCTCTCTTCTATCCTGACTACAGTCTCTCCACTTATATCTCAGTACCAACTACACGGCCTCTAAACAACATCAAGTTGGTGTCACAATACAGAATACTAGTTTACCGACATAAAACACCACAGATTCACCAAACGCCCTGAACTGCACAACCAGTGTAAACGTGATTTCCACACGACAGCTTACTTGTCACCATGCTCATTGACAAGTGATCTTTACTGACATATCCAACTTTGCTGGCAAGCTAAGCTGGTCTGCTAATAAAAGGATTGCGTAACGAACTTGAAACACAAAGGGACTAGCTAGCTATATGTCCCATTCAACGTGACAGAGTTAGCTACAGGGTATTAAACATCAAAATCAAACAAATACAATATCTGGACACATATGTTGCTGGGTTCTTAACTATATTTAAAAAATCACCAGACTCCGGCTTCAACAACCTGCAACTGCTCTGATAAGCCACTAAGACTGACAAGCAAATGCCAGTCTAATATCTATGTTAGCCAGCTCACGTACTGTTTTAGGTCGATAACAAACACAAACCTTCTCGTCTGACAACACTTATTGTCTGCGACCTGTAGCTAGCTATGAATACCGCCTGTATGGAAGCCTTTCCAGTAACGTTAGCAGATAGTGACATGAACATTCAAGCACAATTTGAATGAATAAAACATCTCTTCAAAATGAAGAATAATCATATACTTGGTGAGTCGTCACTGCATGATAAACAAAGTACTTCCAAGGCCCGTTAGTTAACGCCAGTTACTAGCTACGCTACGTTGGCAGGCTAGGTCTGTGTCGTTGACGTTGGTGTTTTTCTTTCTTCTCGAGCTTTCAAGCTACCTTGCTAGCAAAGATATAAAATAACGTAACAGTTAGCTAATATTTATAGCCTCACTATAAAGACAATGTCGACTGAATTCCTCTTAGTTTGACGTGTCTTCAGTATCATTTGAAGATAAAGGACTAGCTTGGACACTCAGCAAACAACGGCAACTTCCATCAAAACAACCAGCATCAGCTGATAATTGTACTTCCTGTGCGGCGCAGACTGGACCGTGTGGATTGAAGCGGAGGCGTTCCGTCATGATAGGCGTTCCTTACTGCGTGGTAGGCGTTCCTCTCTCTTCAACAATGTAGTCACTTCGATCTACTTTTACAGTGTTATTCTGTACTCTAACCCTAACCCTACATTGTTTGTCAAGTGGTTGCGAAATGAGAGGTCATCGTTATTGTGTTGCAGTAGCTTTTAAACTGTAAGGGGAAAGTGAAAAAGGTTAGCGTACGGTCTCGCATACCAGTGGGTGAGCAAACAGACATCTGCAACAAAAAAAGAGCAGAAAATAAGTCCTCTTTTTGCTTTTCAATGTTGAATTGTGGAACACATCTATGCACTTATCTATTTTTAACTGATTGTAAATCACTGTAAATAATGTAAATTGTGTTTTTAAAAACGATTTTGTATTGTTTGTAGATCTGCTCGAGTGCAAAGCTTTTAGTATGAAATGTGTTCCAAACGGTCTAGGGTGGTGAGTATGGAAGCAAATCAGTGCAATAATGTTTTGAATTTTAAAAGGCATGGAGCCTATCAAATTCGAGCCGAAAAATGTCGAGCTGAAAAATTCAAGCCTATAAAATTCGACCCTCAAAAATTCGAGCCTATCAAATTCGAGCCGAAAGAAATCCAGCTGAAAAAATTCAAGCCTATAACATTCAACCTTCAAAAATCCGAGCCTATCAAATTCGAGCCGAAATTTGTCCAGCTGAAAAAATTCAAGCCTATAAAATTCGACCCTCAAAAATTCGAGCCAATCAATTCGAGCCAAAAAAATTCCAGCTGAAAAAATCAAGCCTATAACATTCTACCCTCAAAAATTCGAGCCTATCAAATTCGAGCCGAAAAATTTCCATCTGAAAAAATTCAAGCCTATAAAATTCGACCCTCAAAAATTCGAGCCTATCAAATTCGACCCTCAAAAATTCGAGCCTATCAAATTCGACCCGAAAAATGTCCAGCTGAAAAAATTCCAGCCTATAACATTCGACCCTCAAAAATCAGAGCCTATCAAATTCGAGCAGAACATTTTCCAGCTGAAAAAAATCAAGCCTATAACATTCGACACTCAAAAATTCGAGCCTATCAAATTCGAGCCGAAAAAATTCCATCTGAAAAAATTCCAGCCTATAACATTCGACCCTCAAAAATCAGAGCCTATCAAATTCGAGCAGAAAATTTTTCCAGCTGAAAAAATTCAAGCCTATAAAATTCGACACTCAAAAATTCGAGCCAATCAAATTCGAGCCGAAAAAAATTCCAGCTGAAAAAATTCCAGCCTATAACATTCGACCCTCAAAAATCGAGCCATCAAATCGAGCGAAAAATTTCCATCTGAAAAAATTCAAGCCTATAAAATTCGACCCTCAAAATCCGAGCCTATCAAATTCGAGCCGAAAATTTTCCAGCTGACAAAATTCCAGCCTATAACATTCGACCCTCAAAAATCAGAGCCTATCAAATTCGAGCCCGAAAATGTTCAGCTGAAAAAATTCAAAGCCTATGAAACATTCGACCCTCAAAAATCCGAGCCTATCAAATTCGAGCCGAAAAATGTCCAGCTGAAAAAATTCAAGCCTATAACATTCAACCCTCAAAAATCAGAGCCTATCAAATTCGAGCAGAAACATTTTCCAGCTGAAAAAATTCAAGCCTATAAACATTCGACACTCAAAAATTCGAGCCTATCAAATTCGAGCCGAAAAAATCCATCTGAAAAAATTCCAGCCTATAACATTCGACCCTCAAAAATCAGAGCCTATCAAATTCGAGCAGAAAATTTTCCAGCTGAAAAAATTCAAGCCTATAAAATTCGACACTCAAAAATTCGAGCCTATCAAATTCGAGCCGAAAAAATTCCATCTGAAAAAATTCCAGCCTATAACATTCGACCCTCAAAAATCAGAGCCTATCAAATTCGAGCAGAAAATTTTCCAGCTGAAAAAATTCAAGCCTATAAAATTTCGACACTCAAAAATTCGAGCCTATCAAATTCGAGCCGAAAAAATTCCAGCTGAAAAAATTCCAGCCTATAACATTCGACCCTCAAAAATCCGAGCCGAAAATTTTCCATCTGAAAAAATTAAAGCCTATGAAATTCGACCCTCAAAAATTCGAGCCTATCAAATTCGAGCCGAAAATTTTCCAGCTGAAAAAATTCCAGCCTATAACATTCGACCCTCAAAAATCAGAGCCTATCAAATTCGAGCAGAACATTTTCCAGCTGAAAAAATTCAAGCCTATAAAATTCGACCCTCAAAAATTCGAGCCTATCAAATTCGAGCCGAAAAATTTCCATCTGAAAAAATTCCAGCCTATAACATTCGACCCTCAAAAATCGGAGCCTATCAAATTCGAGCAGAACATTTTCCATCTGAAAAAATTCAAGCCTATAAATTCGACACTCAAAAATTCGAGCCTATCAAATTCGAGCCGAAAAAATTCCAGCTGAAAAAATTCAAGCCTATAACATTCGACCCTCAAAAATCCGAGCCGAAAATTTTCCATCTGAAAAAATTCAAGCCTATAAACATTCGACCCTCAAAAATCCGAGCCTATCAAATTCGAGCCAAAAAATTTCCAGCTGAAAAAATTCAAGCCTATAACATTCGACTCTCAAAAATCCGAGCCTATCAAATTCGAGCCGAAAATTTTCCGTCTGAAAAAATTCAAGCCTATAAAATTCGACCCTCAAAAATCCGAGCCTATCAAATTCGAGCCGAAAATTTTCCAGCTGAAAAATTCAAGCTGAAAAAATTCAAGCCTATAAAATTCGACCCTCAAAAATCCGAGCCTATCAAATTCGAGCCGAAAAATTTCCAGCTGAAAAAATTCAAGCCTATAACATTCGACCCTCAGAAATCCGAGCCTATCAAATTCGATCCGAACATTTTCCAGCTGAAAAATTCAAGCATATAAAATTCGAGCCTATCAAATTCGAGCCGAAAAATTTCCAGCTGAAAAAATTCTAGCCCCAAAAAATTGAGCCTATCAAATTCTACCCGAAAAATTTCGATCTTATTCAACGTGTTAAAACTTACATGAGTGCACTAATAATGCACTAGCAATCTTCTCTCGTATCTAATGACAATTAGAAAGACGCATCTATTAACTAATTTGATTGCTGCGTTGTTTCAAAAGCTTTACATTACATTTAGATGCACTCGGACCTCTTCTTTCCATGGTCAAAACAATCAAAAGACAGGGTCTGATTTCGTTTTCTCCAGTTGTTATGGCAGCCACTAACTGCACAGTTGACGCTGGGCATCTTTATTAGCCTTAAATGTGTACCAAAGCTTGTTTGAGATGTTCTCTTATAGTACTGTTTTAAAGCGGAAAGTATACAAACAGGAAATGAGAATACGCGGATGGCCGCGCCTATCGCGACTTCCGGAATAAGGTGAATATTCAGATAAGAATTCAGTGTTTAAATTTCAATATTAATGTATTTGATGCCTTTTAAAATTCAAAACATTATGGCACTGATTTTCTTCCATAGGTGAGACCTAATATCAACTATGTTTACGTTGAACAGCTACATACAACTAACACCAATAATATGAGAAGCAATAATGACACAGCCAAGTACAAGGATTCTTACAAGTTTATGCTGCAAAATGTAAAACATAACATTTCAGATTGTAACCCCCCGTTTTGAAATACAAGCAAAACCATAAAACAGAGAAAAAGAAAAACTCAAGATATCCTGGAAAATCTCTCAGAGGCAGGTGGTCAAACAGAAACACATCATTCTTCATAGTCACATGAAAACTGACAGAAAGTGTCAACCTGTATCAATAACTTAAAACAAATAAGAAAATAAACCATTTAATAAAAAAGAAAAGAAATGTGTAGCAAACATGTATTGGGTGTGTAACTCGCCTTAATGCCAGCATTAAGAGAAGGGAAGGCAATGGGCACTAGCTACAGTAAGGAAACAGGAAGTACAGGGATAGTATAGGCCCCTGATTGGCTACACGGATAAAGTAGAATACAGAAGGAAGTTAATGGTACCACTTAAATATGAAGAGGCCAATAAATATGAACAAAGCTAGCGTACCAGAGAGCACACATCAGCTCAGCCTTTGAAACTACAGGGCACCGGACACAAGGAATGAGAACACATACAAAAGGACTGTTACTAATTTGGTTCTGGTCAGGGTGACTTTACCACTGATATGTGTCTAACTTGTATGCAACTCACTCGCAAATGTCTGATAGCACGTGCTGTTTGAGATCAATAACTTCACCTCCCGGTCTCCCTCACAATGACTCACCACCTTTCCAGAATCGCCTTGCCCTGCCTCATCTCTCCCTTCCCCATCTCCATCCTCTGCCTCTCTAAAGGCACCTGCTGCTTCAAACCCCCTTTCCTACATCTCCATCTCTGACCTGCTCCACACCCAACCACCTGCTGGCTTCTGCTACCACTCCATAACTATTATAGTTACCTCCTCCACCTTCTCCCCTATCTCCACCTCCAACTTCAGTCCGAACGGGGCTGATGGTGTAACTGGACTGCAGTAACTACGCCCAACTCCTTCACACTACATCCAATACCTGTTAGGATTCCTAACAGATACTCGCCCCCCATTTTCTAAACGGATCCCAGACCAAAGTAATCAAATACTGATGAACTTGATGATCATTCAGCTACAACGCGGGTTGAGTTATCAAGACTAAAGCTAGGATTTCTTCTGCTGACACACAACCGAGGACTAATCTTTACAAGCAAACCGTTACATCTGTAGTTGTGTGGGGTGCTCTGTGACCATATGTGGATGCAGACAAACCAACAAAGAAAAGTGTCTGTCTGCCTCAAGTGACTCCTGTCTTCAGGAAGAGCATAACCGTGTACACATGTATCTGCACCCAGTAGAGACAGGTCATACAAAAGTAAACATAATGACTTTTACACAAACAATCCATACAATTACAATAGTGCCAATACATTTTACAGTGCGTCATTGGTAAGAATGAAAGGGGTGATTCATGGGGGTGATGTTGCAATTTCCGAAACTCGAAGGCTAGTTATTGTACACGTACATCTCTGGTGTGTTGAGAGTTGATATAAGGTTGGATTGAAGTAAAATAAAATAAAAATAGAAAAAAATAGATACTTGTTTGAGAGGTTAGAAACACAGAGTACAAAATTTAAAAAGACTACACGGATGTCTACAAGGACTAAACTTATGGATAATACAAAAATGCACTACATTACGAGATCCCTTCTTCAGGACCAGCTCGTGGACATGGTATGGTCCAGTTATCCCTGACCCCTGCTCATGGACATGGTATGGCCCAGTTATCCCTGACCTCAAAGCACTGTAGAAGAAGAGAGCTGTGGGTGCAGCTTGCATAGGGGAGCAACAGTTAAGCTAGCTTGGCGCTTCAGTTCATGCAAACAGACAACGTGGGCACTAAAACTGAATTGATCACATAGTGCAAACCCCCCTGGAAGACAAATTTGGATGGATCACCTTAAAAAACGAAACAAATACATAACAAAACTACCCCCCACCCCTACCCACCCCTACCCACCCCCGTAATGTAGACTTTGGTCTCTCCAGGTGACAGCCAGGAAGCAGTATGGGGTGGGGGCGGGGTTGTTAGGCCAGGGACTATTACCATGTGTGTTCAGGAGAGTCCCCATCTACAACCCTTTAATCAGTTTACTCTTCTGAACACACCCCAATGTCCCTGACCCCTGACCCCCCTTCTCCCCCTTC
>CAEFZP010002509.1:0-2500 GCA_903064625.1 Mallotus villosus | reverse complement strand
TCTAGTCTATTGTCAAACACACCCTCACACACCACACACACACACCCTCACACACACACACACACAAACACACACACACCTCCCACACCACCTGCCGCCGGTCAGAGACAAAGGGAGAGGGTGGGTATTAACGCTCATCCCTCCCTCCTATATACACCCCCAGCTCTGCAGTTACCCCCAGGATACCCCCTCAGGGTCCCCCCCCTGAGACTGAGAAGACACTGCTGACTCCTGTCACCTGGAGCCATGTGCTCAGAATTTCCCTGCCCTGCCCTCCCCCCGCTCTCTATCCTCCCAAACCTTTCCGCTGCGGTCGGAGCCTCCATCAAGATACCGCCTGTGTCTTTGCATGATGCTTGATGCCACCTGTGCCTTGCATGACGCGTTCCCGCCCCGCTGACCTCTCTAACCACGGGGCCCTCGGGTTCAGCTGAGGATTCACTCCGCGTACATGGATGTGTGCTCCAGGTCAACCCAGAACTGCGTCACTGACGTCACAGTCGTCGTTTTCAAATCACCGGGAAGGAAGGGGGATTTCCCAGGGAGAAAAGCCTAAATACAGAGCCGAGAGAGAGAGAGAGAGAGAGAGAGAGAGAGAGAGAGAGAGAGAGAGCTGGAATCTTCAGGGACTAGGTTCTCAGGGACATACATAGTCCTAGTTGAAAAAACAAACCCCTTGAAATGTTATTCTCTATCCTCTGCACCACATTGTCAGTCCTGGGACAGATATCCCCCCACACCCCCATGCAGTCGGTAGCAGATGTGGTTTGGTGAGCAGCTCGACACCCAGCCCTGCCTGCCACCAGTCCGAGGGGTCGCCCACGCTCGGTCTGTGACAGGAAGAGGGGAGGTCCTGACAGGAAGACAAGAGGTTCCTGGAACTGGAGACCAGGAATGCAGGTGACACCACATGCTGTATTTCACACTCCCTATCTTTCCACTCCAGGCCCTGGCGGAACCACAGCGGTTCCGACCAATCAGCATCCTACGAGGAACTACTGACAGCTACAGATGATTGAAGTTAGCCCGAGGTAGACAGATGGTTCATCCAATCACCTGCCAAGTATTTGTGGAAAGTGCCTGTCCTTTTTCAAATAGTTTCCAAGGACGACTTCCCAGATGGTTATGTGGGACAAACCCATCTGTTGATTCAGGTTCAGGACAGGAGGCCCTCATATGTCTTATCCAGCTCACCCAGGGGAGAGGACACTCTTAGAGGGCCTGAAAGCTGGAAGCACTACATGACACCCTATGGGAGAGAGAGAGAAAGGGAGAGATAGATAGAGAGATAGAAAGAAGAGAGAGAGATAGAGAGAGAGAGAGCTAGAGAGAGAGAGAAATCGAACAGAGACGTATGGTTTGGTTGTTGTCTCGAGATCTAGAGCGATATCTCGGTGTTGTGTATACTGTAGGAGTGATTGACTAATGTTTGGTCAATCCTGAGAGACGAGGAGGATCTGCTGTGACTAAAGGTACATCTACATTCCACTGATAACATCCCTCCGTACCACCAAGCAATATGCCTTCAGACTGTACACCATGGTCCAATCAAGGACACAAACAATGCTCACACACACTTCAAACCAGGACAGTCACGCCCCACACACACACACAGAAGGAACCTATTAGTATATGGCTTTCATGATGTCACTGACAAGTCATGTGCTGTTGAAGGGGCTTCCGTTGAGGGTGAGGCGGGAATATAGGAAAGGGACTTCTCGCTACTTACTGGCCTTGCTCGTCATCAAACACAGGGACAAAGGAAACACGTACACACACACTCAAACACACAAACACACACACGTACACACACACACACACGTACACACACACAAACACACATACACACACTCAAACACCAACAACCACCAACACAACCCCTATCCGTCACCAACACCCCAATCCTTCATTCCATCAGAGCTCCTAAAACTCTGCTCCTCATCCATCACACAGTTGATCAAAACCAGACCTGTGTGTGTGTGTGTGTGTGTTGTGTGTAGACCTTGCTCTCTTAGCTGGTTACCTTGAGGGCTACTGTTCTAGAGGAGCATCTTTTGGTGTGAATGCATCATCCCTCCTGGATACCTTCAGGACAAGCTACTGTATAACCATTGTGTCCTCACATTGTATTCCTGACGTTTTTCTTATGTTTTTTTTGTGTGTTCATTTGAAATTTCAACGTGTTTGTTTCTCCAGGGATCTGTTTCTCTAGCTATCAACGATTCCAAGCTTCTTACAAAACTTTAAAAGCCTTTCCTTAATTAAAATCCTGATTTTGTGGCACTTTAATAGTCTTCTA
Source organism: Mallotus villosus (assembly GCA_903064625.1). NCBI lineage: Eukaryota > Metazoa > Chordata > Actinopteri > Osmeriformes > Salangidae > Mallotus > Mallotus villosus. Next base: position 201 of record CAEFZP010002509.1, on the reverse strand, counting down.
CAACTTAACTTGGTAACTCTCCCCATTGGTAAGGTAACTTTATCTGTGCCTGTTACTGGTGTAGATAACAAACTAAAAAACAGTTGGGGTCAATACGACTGTTTATGTTGCATGTCTATACTACTCCATCAATTCACATGGTGTATTTAATCTGTCTCCCCTGTCTAAATAAAGAATAACTGTGTTCTAAAGCCAGTCACC
>CAEFZP010002508.1:77500-83059 GCA_903064625.1 Mallotus villosus | reverse complement strand
GAGAGAGAAGAGAGAGAAGAGTGAGAGAGAGAGAGAGAGAAAGAAGAGAGAGAGAGAGAGAGAGAGAGAGAGAGAGAAGCAGAAGAGAAGAGAGAGAGAGAGAGAGAGAGAGAGAGAGAGAGCAGAGAGAGAGATAGCGAGAGAGAGAGAGAGAGAGAGCGAGAGAGAGAGAGCAGAGCAGGAGAGAGTGAGAGAGGAGAGAAGAGAGCGAGAGAGAGAGAGAGAGCATATCGAGCTAGAGAGAGAGACGATAGAGAGGAGTAGAGAGAAGAGAGAGAGAGAGAGAGAGAGAGACGGGAGCTGCGATCGTATCTGATCGATCTCGCGACTATCGAGCTGCTCTCTCTCGGCTCTCTCTACATCCTCGATAGAGCTCTATCCTCTCTCTATCGGCTCTCTCTCTCGCTCTCTCTCTCTCTCTCTCTCGTACTGTCTGGGATGATGATATGATCTGTTCATCTGTCGAAGTACAATAACAGGTACAAGAACATGCCACCACCTCCACCAGGCTAGCTGGGGCAGATACTACCACCTCCACCAGGGCTAGCTGGGGCAGATACTACCACCTCCACCAGGGCTAGCTGGGGCAGATACTACCACCTCCACCAGGGCTAGCTGGGGCAGATACTACCACCTCCACCAGGGCTAGCTGGGGGCAGATACTACCACCTCCACCAGGGCTAGCTGGGGCAGATACTACCACCTCCACCAGGGCTAGCTGGGGCAGATACTACCACCTCCACCAGGGCTAGCTGGGGCAGATACTACCACCTCCACCAGGGCTAGCTGGGGCAGATACTACCACCTCCACCAGGGCTAGCTGGGGCAGATACTACCACCTCCACCAGGGCTAGCTGAGGCAGATACTACCACCTCCACCAGGGCTAGCTGGGGCAGATCCTACCACCTCCACCAAGGCTAGATACTACCACCGATTGGGGATGGATAGATACCTGAGAACACGGTTAAGTACACTTTTTTTTACACACACATACAGACTATTTAATGAGAATGTTTGCGATTCTGTGTATCCTGCTTCAAGAATCTGTGGACTTTAATCAGACACAAGAGATATTCAGGCAGAATTACTTTAAGAGGTACACAGATGCACTGCCCTATGATGAACTACACACACAGACACACAGACACACACGTACACACACACACAGGTCACGCAGAGAAAACCAGAGAGGAAAACCAACAGCCCTCTGCTCCAAACCACCCTGCACCATAAGGCCACGCTGGCTGTCATGGCAACGGCAAGTCTGAGCAACCTCGCGGGCAGGTGTGCGGGCCAGCAGGTCACATGACACCAGGCAGCACCTCGCAGAACTAGAATTACCACAACAAGCACCACAGAGAGGACTCTGGACAGATTTACATAGGCAGACCACACACACACACACACACACATATATATACACACACACACACACACACACACACACACACTACCAGCACTGCCTCGTTCCTCATTAGTTGACCCTCTCTGCAGCTGCCTCTGTCAGGACGCTCCACTCTGCTCCTGCTCCTCTACCCTCCTCCGGCTCTCCTACGGCTCTCTGTGGCTCTCTCTTCTCTGGTTCTCCTCTAATCTCCTGTTCTCCTCACGTTCTGCTGCCTTCACCTCACGTTCTGCTGCCTCACGTTCTGCTGCCTTCACCTCACGTTCTGCTGCCTCACGTTCTGCTGCCTTCACCTCACGTTCTGCTGCCTTCACCTCACGTTCTGCTGCCTTCACCTCACGTTCTGCTGCCTCACCTCACGTTCTGCTGCCTCACCCTCACGTTCTGCTGCCTTCACCCTCACGTTCTGCTGCCTTCACCCTCACGTTCTGCTGCCTTCACCCTCACGTTCTGCTGCCTTCACCCTCACGTTCTGCTGCCTTCACCCTCACGTTCTGCTGCCTTCACCCTCACGTTCTGCTGCCTTCACCTCACGTTCTGCTGCCTTCACCCTCACGTTCTGCTGCCTCACCCTCACGTTCTGCTGCTCACGTTCTGCTGCCTCACGTTCTGCTGCCTTCACCTTCACGTTCTGCTGCCTTCACCCTCACGTTCTGCTACCTCACGTTCTGCTGCCTTCACCCTCACGTTCTGCTGCCTCACGTTCTGCTGCCTTCACCCTCAAGTGCTGCTGACTTCCCCTCACGTTCTGCTGCCTTCACCCTCACGTTCTGCTGCCTTCACCCTCACGTTCTGCTGCCTTCACCCTCACGTTCTGCTGCCTTCACCCTCACGTTCTGCTGCCTCACGTTCTGCTGCCTTCACCTTCACCCTCACGTTCTGCTGCCTTCACCCTCACCCTCACGTTCTGCTGCCTTCACCTTCACCCTCACGTTCTGCTGCCTCACGTTCTGCTGCCTTCACCCTCACGTTCTGCTGCCTTCACCCTCACGTTCTGCTGCCTCACGTTCTGCTACCTTCACCCTCACGTTCTGCTGACTTCACCCTCACGTTCTGCTGCTTCACCCTCACGTTCTGTTAATGTTCTCCTACCAACTCCTATTGTTCTCCTATTCTGCCCCTTCTGTTCTGTTCTATTATATTGACCCCTTGTTCGCATGAGTGCAGGTGTGTGTGTGTGTGTGTGTGTGAGAGAGGAGTGTATGCCTGTGTGTGTAAGAGAGAGGAGTTTGTGTCTGTGAGAGGAGAGAGTGTGTGTTCCTGTGTGCTGGGTGTGTCCCCGTCTGTTTGGTTTAATGTGGGACCTAACGTGACAGGTGAACATGGGGGAGGTGAGGTGTGTGTGTGTGTGTGTGGACAGTGTGGGTGTGTGTGTGGAAGGGTGGGTGTGTGTGTGTGTGTGTGTGGCAGTGTGGGTGTGTGTGTGGCAGGGGTGGGGTGGTGTGTGTGTGGTGGTGTGTGTGTGTGTGGGTGTGTGCGTGGCAGTGTGTGGTGTGTGTGTGTGTGTGTGTGTGTGCGTGGCGTGGTGTGTGTGTGTGCGTGGCAGTGTGTGTGTGTGTGTGTGCGTGCGTGGCAGTGTGAGACTTTCTGTATTCCGTTCTCATTACTCTTAAACGTGGTCCCAGGGCACCTTTACTAGACAGAGCAGCTAAAGTACAGTCAATGTTCTAATCATTTCCCCCAAACACACACACACCTTGTCCCGTTCCCCAGGCTACTGCACTTACCTCTTCCTCTCTTCACCTGCTCCGTGTCATCACTCCTTCCCAGTGCATCACTCTCACGTTTATCCCTCTCTATCTCGCCCTCTCCTCTCTCTCTCTCTCTCCTCTCTCTCTCTCTCTCTCTCTCTCACACACACACACACACACGCACAGAGAGGCCGGTAATGAGGGTTGCCATGGCAGCGTGCTCCCGCGTGAGTTCCGGAGGGGTATGTTGTTCTGTCTGCTCTGCAGGCTACAGGCTGCCGTTACAGTGGGACATGGATGATGAAGATGATGAAGATTACAAAGACCTACTGGGGCCCCTGGAGCCCTCGAGCCCCTCGACCCATCCTGAGAACTGAACCTGGACACGTGTGCTCTCCCTATAGGGTGCATGCACACACACACACACACACACACACGCACAACACACACACACACACACACGCACACGCACACGCACACACACACACACCACCCACATGAACACAGAAGCATGCACATACAAACTCCTATGCAAACATGCACACACACACACATCGTCCCCCGGCCCCATCCCCCCACATCCTTACGGTTGTAGGGCACATCAGTGGCCTGGGACGATAGTGTGTGACAGCAGAAGACCTCATACACACACACACACACACAAACACACACACACACACACGGCTATGTGGGCCATGAAGCGCACATGGGGGAGGGGGTTGGCACCTTAAGGCACAGCAGACAGGACAGCTAACGTCCCACACACACACACAGACAAACACACACACGCACACACAGACAAACACAGGCATATACTCTGTGTCTACACAGGGAGAGAGAGAGAGAGGGTAGGGAAAAGCAACTGAATCCCCACATGAATGAACACTCATACACACACACCCATGCACACACACACACACACACACACCCATGCACACACACACACACACGCACCATGCACACAGATGCAGATAGTGTCCAGGCATGAGAGGGCATTGCCACATCCAGAGTCACGCTGGGTGGCAGCCAGGGTCGGAAAGATAAAGGGAGACAGAGAGAAGTCGGCGGAGGGAAAAAAAAGGACTAAATAAGTTTGTTTCAGCTTCATCATAGCCAGCCTCCACCAGGCCCAGTGAATGTGCACAGCTCTGCTCTTTGCATCTCGCTTTTCTCTCCATTTAAATGGCAATTTCTCCATGTTTTCTTCTTCTCTCATCCCTCCCACCTTTGTCATACTCCTTCTCCGTTTTTCTCCATTCCTGCATCCCCCCATTCCTCGTTCTGTTTCTCTCTCTCACCTCCTCATTCTCCACACCCCCACCACCCCACATCTCCAGCAGCAAGAAATAATTGCAGCCTTCCTCTCCTCTCTCTCCTTCTCTAGTCCCATCCTGCATTCCATCTCCATCTCCTTCTCCCTCTCCTTCTCCCTCTCCATCACCTTCTCCTCTCTCCTTCTCCCTCTCTCCTTCTCCCTCTCCATCCCCTTCTCCCTCTCTCCTTCTCCCTTTTCCTTCTCCCTCCATCACCTTCTCCCTCTCTCCTTCTCCCTCCCTCTCTCCTTCTCCCTCTCCATCCCCTTCTCCTTCTCCTTGTCCCTCTCTCCGCCTTTCCTTCCGTGATTGTGGCGCTCTTTCATTTCCTTTCTCTCCATCCTTCTGTTGCTCCTTCCCTCTCTCTCTCCCTCTCTCCCCCTCTCTCTCTCTGCCTCTCTCTGCCTCTCTCTGCCTCTCTCTGCCTCTCTCTGCCTCTACCACTCCCCCGTCCCGCTCCAAACAACCCTGTTGCTAAGAGACTCCGGGGGTCGATTCAGTAAGCGGGAGGCTGCCCCTCGCCCTGCCAGTGCGCCCCCACCCCTCTCCAGTGGGCGGCTTGGAATGGAGGGATGGAGGGAGGAGGGGATGGAGGGATGGAGGGAGGAGGGGATGGAGGGAGGAGGGGATGGAGGGATGGCAGGGATGGAGGGGATGGAGGGATGGAGGGAGGAGGGAGGAGGGGATGGAGGGGAGGAGGGGATGGAAGGATGGAGGGAGGAGGGGATGGAAGGATGGAGGGAGGAGGGGATGGAGGAGGAGGGATGGAGGGGACGGAGGGATGGAGGGATGGAGGGGGAGGAGAGCAGCGCTGAGAGCACACTCAGCCCCTGCAGACAGAGGAGGCCTGCTGCAGAGACAGACCCAGCCAACCGGCAGCCTGTCTAGTACACACACACACACACACACACACACAAAGGACAACTACAAACACATGGGACACACACAGGAACAAAGCCGTCAGATACCCAGCTGGGGTGGTACATCAAAGATATAGCGGCTAATAAACACACACACGACAGAGACACTATACTGCACTAGCACTATGAACCCTGGATAGACATGACCACACACACACATCACTTCACCACACACACACAATACCACACACACAAACATCAGCATAACCCCACACTACCCGTCATGGCC
>CAEFZP010002508.1:67500-72500 GCA_903064625.1 Mallotus villosus | reverse complement strand
TGACTCTGCCTCTACTGACTCTGCCTCTCCTGACTCTGCCTCTCCTGACTCTGCCTCTCCTGACTCTCCCTCCCCTGCCTCTCTTCTCAGGAGCCTGTCTCCCCAGTTTCCTGCATTACTTCATCGCTCCATCCCTTTCTCCCCTCTCTTCTTTATCCTCAATATCAACACATTAGGTTTCCTTCCTGTGTGAAAGGTTGCAAAAGGTCATATCATCACACACACCTACGCCACCCACAAGATTGCACAGGAGAGGGGGAGGGGCAGAGATGAAGGTTGTAGTGTAGACAGAGAGACAAAGAGGGAGACAAGAGGTGTAGAAAGAAGGAATGGTGGAAGGGAGGGAGAGAGGAACACAAGTGAGAGTTTGGGGATAGATGTTAGTCTCGGACAGACGGTTGGTTAGTATAAGTGGGAGCAGTCGAAAGCTTAATTTCAGCCATCCAGCCAACCAGCCAGCCAGCCATGGTAGCCAGTGCTCAGCCAGCCAAGATAGCCAGCCAGGCAGCCAACAGGTGCTATTGACAGCAAGTGTAAGTAGTGGGTATTCAACCCCAGTTTTCTAGTCTATTATAAATGTTCTACCAATAAACAACAATGCAAACAGAGCTAGCTCTTAATAAGATGTGGCTCCAAATCACCACAACTTGTCTGTTCAAAGACCCGTGCCTTTAGTTTATTACAATACATGAAGCTAAATGTCTATGATGAAGACTAGAATAATTAAATTAAAATCAGTAAAAAACCATTATAGGCCAGCTCTCTTCTGCTTGTCAGGTAACCATGCTTTTATCTCACAATTGTCATTTATTCATGAGAATCGTTAATCCCAAACAATTATTTGGTATTTGGGTTGTGAATGGTCGAATACTGGTTATTTAGTATTATGATTTTATGAAATATACATATCAAATATTTTGAGACTTCACCAACTGATTTGTGAAAAATGTCCCCTTCTGCCCCACGATCAAGAAACGAGAAACGGGAACGGGAGCGCGCGCACGGACCATGCGCCGGACAGTGTGAGATGGGCTCGTAGGACAGACCTTTTCCTCCCTCTGGTCATGATGACAAGCATCACACGTTAGCAAGTCTCGATCACGTCAGTATGGCCTGTCCATGTCGACACACGGGCAAACACACAAACGAACACACACACAAACACTGTTTGCTGGCACGAGATCCGTGCTCAAGCAGGGCAATAACTAGGGAGCGCACGGTGCAGGTGCTTCTGAGGTAAAAATGTTACCTCATTTGGTGTTCCAAATGTTCAATGAAAGTTACCAGCCGCAAAACGGTTGCACGCACACACACACATACACACACACACACAATTTTACATAAGCAAATATGATGACTAGAGCGCGCTCAAAAGCAAACACACATAATAGCCTACTGTAGTATTGAAAGAGGAACACTCACACTAACCGTTGCCTTGACGGGGACGTAGAGCACTGGTCTGTCGGGCGATCCATTCTTGTTGGGCTCCCCCTCCAGGTTCCTCACCTGAAACCCTTTTGACTTGACCCAGAATTTGAATTTGGCGTTGATGTGGTTGCTCTCGATAAAAACGCCACCGCCTTCCGAGTCCTCGCCGTGCAGAAGGGTCTGGAGAATTTTGTTATATTTACGCCGGGTCACAGTCTTTGTTTTACCGGAGTCACCGTAAGTGCGAAGACACCAGTCCTGAAATTCACCGAACATCTCTCCAGTCTCGGACTCTGGGCTTCGGCTTCGCCTGGTCAAATCCACGCTGGGTTTTCTCGTTGACATGATGGTGGAGCGCCTCTCCCGACGTCCCGTATCTCTTTCTGTAGAAACGAGGTTTCAGAAAACCTCCAAACACAATTTATTCACTAAGCTACAATATTTAACGAGGCTCCGTTAAATTGGTTTAATATGACCGTTTAAATCACCCTCTCTCGCATTGAAGGAGAGCAGTGAAATTGATGTTTCCTTGAACAATGGTCTCCGGCAGTGGCAGGCTAGATTGGCTGGCTCTCACACCTGTTAGCTGTGAGACCGTTTTCGTCCCGTCCCAGAGGGTTGTAACGACTGTCAGTGGCTTCTGTCCTCCGCTGGGGAACTGAGGGGCTGTCCTACAAAACGGGTCTCTCCCACCTGCATGTGTGTGAGGTTTCAACGCTTATTTTGTAGACATAGGCACGTACGTAAGACACTAGATTGAACGTAACCGAACCATTTTCACGTGGTTAAGGAATTACTCATTTGGCCACATGTCAGAAATGGTCAAAATCTGATAAGGCGATTGCTAAGTGGTCCCCTCCTACAACTCCACCTGCAATGGATTGTCTTGTCTTTTTTCCACCTGTTTGAATCGGACCGACGCCGCCTGTCCCGAACCGTTTTCTCTCTAACCAAAGCGCACAGATCGCGGAATATGCAACCAGAATCCAGCAAGAACACACACACCGATAAACTCGTGATATCATGCAGTAGATATTCTACTACACACACTGACCCATCAGCGTCGACGGGACTAGGGTGCGCGCAGCTGCACGCTAAAATCCAGGAAGTCTCGTAGAAGAACCTAAACGCACACAAAGCGCGACTGAGCGGCTGTCCCAAGCGTGCGCGCGGAGCAGCAACAGACTTCAGGTCTATAGCCTACTCCCTGTTTTTTAATTGAGGTTGACCAGATTAATCTTTAACATTAAGAATAACGACTACCATGCTGTGTGATGTCTATAATGATATTAGCTCTGCTGTTTACAGAAGAATGCGATGTTTTCCTCATTAAACACTATCATTTGTGAATCATGTCTATATCAAAATGATAGATTATTGTCAACATCAGTTTAACTGCGTTGTTGCTCTCGACAGGCAGTTAGCTTTTGTCATTGCTAGATGTAATCTCGAGTCACCGAAGCGTACAAGAACATAAATAGGGCACACACACACACACACACACACATGCAGATAAAAACATGCTCACACCTAAATACGGAAGCTCTCTCTGAACCCTTGTGAATAGCACACTGATCTTGTCTTGGCAAACTAAAGTGTTTAGAATCTTCACTATTTGAGATCACCTTGTTATCGAGCTACAGGCTGCAGTTTCAGCATGCCAAAGCAAGCAGGACTGATACATTTAAATATACAGCTATTGATTTTGATGATGAGCCCATTGCCCATCCATGGATTAAAACAAATTGTTTATTTTAGAAACCCAATAAATTGAGTATGAGATTCCATTATGAGCCAATCACAAAACAGCCCTCATATAAACTGGATCAATGAGTTTTTATGACCTGGAGCTATTGACCCAAGCCCCCCCCCCTCCCCCGGGGCCCCTTCCCCCTCCTCCCTGGTTCCCCCTGCTGAAATACATCACACCAAGCCAGCAGGGAGAAAACACAGCATCTATAGCAAAAACTGGGGTAAGTCAGAGGGATGGTAACCTTGAATATGTGCAGACAGACAGACAGACTCTGGAGTAGGGGATCCCTTACTGAATTGCTGCTCCCAAGGTTTCCTTGTCTTCCTTGAGGGTTTAGGTTGGTTGAGGGGTTGAGTTCTATGGGCGTATGTGAAGCCCTCTGTGACATGCTTGTGTGTAAAAAGGGGTGTGCAAATACATTTTGATTTGATTTGACAGACAGACAGACAGACAGACAGATAGATAGATAGATAGACAGATAGACATACAGATAGATGGAGGGACAGACAGACAGACAGACAGACAGACAGGCAGGCAGACAGACTGACAGATGGACAGACAAACGAGACTGTTAACCGGCACAGCTACACGGATAACAGACAGCGCACGCGGTCCAATCGAACACACGACCAAGGAAGAGAGAAAGGCACGTCTCTCGTCCCGTCACTCACGTCCTAGCCTCGCTTCTCATGGTTTGAGATCTGCACGCTTTCTTTTGACTTGAATTCTCGGCAGGGTATCAGTCAGCTAATCGCTGGGCTGATGAGTTGCAGCGAGCAGCAGTTCCTTTAAAAGCTTATCTACGACCAAACTGACCTGTGTTGAAATGACAGAGGAGCTGCGAGACTTCACATCCCTGAATGTGTTCTGTGACTGCTCAGCACTCTATCTGAGCCTGCTATTCTGTGCTCACCAGCCATCCATATCCTACCTCTGACTGGAAGAAGGCTGCCTCTGTGTGTGTATGTGTGTGTCTGTGTGTGTGTGTGTGTGTGTGTGTGGCTACTTGTTGCTCCAGTAGTTTCTTTGGGCACCACAGTGGTAGCTTAGCTCCAAACGGATGAGATGACACCTGTTCAGCCCACAGGACGGAAAACAAGACCGCCACAACTTCCTGTGCAACGCACGCGAAACCTAACATGCAGTGGCCTCCTCTATGTCACACGCGCAACACTGAACACATCCTCCTCAACACTCTGAGCACTGAACACATCCTCCTCAACATTCTAAACACTGAACACATCCTCCTCACACTCGAACACATCCTCCTCAACACTGAGCACTGAACACATCCTCCTCAACACTCTGAGCACTGAACACATCCTCCTCAACACTGAGCACTGAACACATCCTCCTCAACATTCTAAACACTGAACACATCGTCGTCAACACTGAGCACTGAACACATCCTCCTCAACACTCTGAACACTGAACACATCCTCCTCAACACACCGAACACGGTTTCTTCCACAGTCTGAACACTCAGTAAAGCCTCATCGATGTCCCCCAGTCACCTCAACCCTTCAGGCTGTTTAGTGCCAACAGCCCTCCTCAATACAGCCTGACAGCTCGGTGGCGCTGCCCCCAGAGGACAGGAGGGGCCAGGATCTGCGAGGCGCTGCACCCAGAGGACAGGAAGGCTGGAAAGGAGGGAGGAGGAGAGATGCTGAAAATAGCCTGCTGGGACGAGAAGTGAAAGTGTGTTACCCTCCCTCCCTCCTCCCTGGCCTTCCCTTTCCCCTTTCTGCTTGCCTGGGGCAGGACAGCCTCCACAGCCTCTGGGCTCAGCACGGCTGCGGTTCATCAGCTCTTTCCCTTT
>CAEFZP010002508.1:35000-62500 GCA_903064625.1 Mallotus villosus | reverse complement strand
ACACACGCGGGTGCTCGTGTGCCAGTGTGACCGGCAGGCAGAGGCTCACCCACTGCTGCTCGTGGATTTGCATATTTTCAGCAGGGGGGTTTGTTTCCTGAGGAGGCCGAAGCGTGGGAGGGGGAAGGGCTCCACACGCTGCCTGCATGGAGGGCAGGAGAGGGGGGAGACACGCAGGAGAGACCAGAGAAGGAGAGATGTGGAAAGAGAGGGAGGGAGAGAGAGCGAGAAGGAAAGACAGGAGGGGACGAGAGACTGAAGGACAAAGAGGAAAAAGAGAGAGAAAGAGAGAGAGGTGGGAGGAGAGGAGAGAGAGAGAGAGAGAGAGAGAGATCGAGAGAGAGAGAGAGAGAGGTGAACTATGTTCAGAGGCCTGTCCCCTGCAGCGGTGTGTGAAGGCCACACTCTGACCTGCTTCACCACTAAGATCTTCCTGCTGCTGAACACGCACACACTGCATACACTCACTCAAACATACACACACACACACACTGCATACACTCACTCAAACATACACACACACACACACACACTGCATACACTCACTCAAACATACACACACACACACACTGCATACACTCACTCAAACATACACACACACACACACTGCATACACTCACTCAAACATACACACACACACACACTGCATACACTCACTCAAACATACACACACACACACACTGCATACACTCACTCAAACATACACACACACACACACACACAGAACTGCATACACTCACTCAAACATACACACACACCACACAGAAGACAGAACTGCATACACTCACTCAAACATACACACACACAGAACTGCACACACACACACACACACAGAACTGCATACACACTCAAACATACACACACACACACACACACACACACATAACTGCCTACACTCACTCAAACATGCGCACACACGTAAAATGTCCATGTTCAATGCAGCATCTCACCCGCAACCAGCACATGTCAGAGCACATCATACATGTACAGGGCACCCTGCCCTGTGTTCTCATCATGTCCTATCAGAGGATGCCACATGAAATACAGCCCCCCCTGCACATCCAGCCCCAAACCAAGGTTCCTCCCCCCGGCATGTCAGCTCTGTCACTGGATAATCCACACCTCCCTGTCAGCCGCAGCAGTATGTGTGTTACAGAGAGAGTGTGTCTAATTCTGTGCTTTGTAAGTCTGAGTGACTCTAGGCTGGTGCTGGTGGATGGGGGCGGGGGGAGTAGCTGCAGGGGGAATCACACTCAGCCTAGGTGATGCACATTGAATCCTGCTACACACGTCTCCATTATGATCTCCTCTCCTGTCTCTCCTCCTCTCCTGTCTCTCCTCCTCTCCTGTCTCTCCTCCTCTCCTGTCTCTCCTCCTCTCCTGTCTCTCCTCGTCCTCTCCTGTCTCTCCTCCTCTCCTGTCTCTCCTCCTCCTCTCCTGTCTCTCCTCCTCTCATGTCTCTCCTCCTCCTCTCCTGTCTCTCCTCCTCTCCCGTTTCTCCTCCGCTCTCTTCTCCTCCTCTCCTGTCTCTCCTCCTCCTCTCCTGTCTCTCCTCCTCCTCTCCTGTCTCTCCTGTCTCTCCTGTCTCTCCTGTCTCTCCTCCTCTCCTGTCTCTCCTGTCTCTCCTCCTCTCCTGTTTCTCCTCCTCTCTTCTCCTCCTCACCTGTCTGTTCTCTACTTGTTGTCTCTCCTCCTCTCTCCACCCCCACCCGACCGAGAGGAGGGAATGAACAGGAGGGCAGGAGGGGCAAAAAGGATTGGAGAGATGGAGGCTCTTTCACAACAGTAAACAGATCCCAGAGGTTCGAAAACACTTCTGGGACGTTCCTTCCATTCACAAGAGGATCCTGCGCGTGCCGTTATCATGTCATCAGTGTGTGTGTGTGTGTGTGTGTTGTCAGAAACAGACTGTTACCTTAGAGGATGTGGGAGAAGCCTGGCCATCTGCTGTCACAGTATATGTACCTTCTGCCCGCACACGTAGAACATCCACCCCCACGCGATAAACACCCAGAATGCTGATACTATACGGCTCCACACCTAGAATGGACCAGAAACATTCATCCAAGCGCTAGTCCACAGAAGATGGTTTGGGACCTTGTGACCCAGCTGCTTCTGGCTGGAGAAGAGCACGGCGGTTAGAGTGTATCGTATACATGTGACACAACAATCCAAGCAGGTTACGACAGTTTGTCTGAAGAAAGGTGTTTACACACAAAGCAGTGACTGTTGAACGTAGAGATACACTCGTATATTATGACATGGCTAATATCTCTGTTCCCAGACCTAGTCCTCAGGAAAGAACTACCATATTTCACTCTTGGATTTCCATCTTCTATCTTGAATCAGACCCTGGTGACCTTGTCATAAACTTTTGATTGAGAGTATTATCAAGACCAGGTGTCTTGTTATAAACCCTATTCCTGGAGAGCTTCCTGTAGATTTTTTCGCTACACTCGTCTAGCACACCTGATTCTGATAATTAGCTGGTTGATGCGTTAAATCAGGTTAGTTACAACTGCAGTTGGACATTTTTTTTACAGGAAGGTAGGTCTCCAGGAACAGAGTTGAAGAATGATTCAGACAAACAACAAAACATGGACAATAAATTAAAAAGATTAAATGCAGCATACACGATTTCTACACGATATTGCGTAAACATTAAACAAAAGAAATATCCATAATCACGTGCGTCATGGTAACTGATTTTGCCTGTTAAACGAAGGCCTTCTTAAGGCAGTGTAACAAGGGCCCAAACATTACTCTACACCACTGTTGCTAGGGGAACCCAGCTCAGGTCAGACAGGGGGGAAATGTTTGTATCAATCACCTTCTTTCTTTGTCCAATCCTCAAGACAATACCGTATATATTCCAGATCCTGACCCTTGTAGGCTTGTGCATACCTGTGGCGGATGTCGTATACAGCGATGCCCTCCGGTGGAGGACAGGTGGAAATGCAGCTTAGCTGAAATCAAGAACAGGTGTTTCTGTAGCCTCCTTAACGTTTGTGAATTTAATCTAAGACACACACACACACACACTGACTCACGTTCACACACACAACGCTCTGTAAGTGAGGTTCTGGTACAAAGCAAAACAACAACCACACATAGTGGCATCCAAAATGCAGTTGGTCAAATAAAAACATGAAAAAAGATCAGTATGGCATGTGTCATTTCTGTTTGCGACAATTCTGTTTTGGAGCATGCAGACAGTCCCACAAGGCTTCAGATGGAAGGAATACACATAGGTTCTGTGTGTTCAGAAGGTCTCAGGTCTGGCACACAAGGATAACATGTGTGTGTGTTTGCATGTGTGAGGGGGCACACCGTTTTCATGTTCTGCCCTCCCCCCCTGGGAAGCAGAGAGCTTGAGCGTGCGTGAGTGTTAAGGGGTAGTGTGTGTGTGTGTGTGTGTGTGTGTGTGGTGTGAGGGGGAGGGGGCAGCCTTGGGACGGGCCCAGAGAATACCACGGCAGGATCGCACACAATGGGATGGGCACGGTTGCCAAGGAAACCTGATCAGCCCAGGCAACCACGGCAACTGGTAACTAAGTAACAGGAGCCCGGCATACAACACAGGGAAAGATTATAATGGTACCTCCTGATCTGGCTAATTATGGGATGTTGAGGGATAGAGGGAGGTGGGGCATCAAGAATGCGCACCGCCTTGCTGGAATGGTGCTTTGTTTCAACAAATAGGATATTCAGTAGTGATGGTCCATGCAGAAACTAATGTGTTTGTATGTTTCACTGTAGTTTTCTTGTATTAGTATTCATTTTCATAATCGAAGAACGTTAACAAGATCAGGCAGAATCCGAATGTTAGAACTTTGTCTCTGTCTGTTTCTATGGCATTTAGATCTGTTTTAAATATAACACGTGTCAATAGGTATAATTGTCATGTGATAATAAATGAGTCTTTATTCGTAATTCCATCACCTCAGTATGTCAAATCTATTTCTAGCTTTTCCTCTGGAAGCAAATAATTGTGGATATGGAACTGGTTTTGCTACCATAGTGATCATGAAAAATTATCACAAAGACAAATGTATAATAACTAGGGAATTGGCAACATTCAGGCATGTATTTTTCCTTTATAATCTAGCTTCCTGTCAGAGGTCCTTTTCGATGAGAAATATACAGGTGCTGGTCATATTATTAGAATATCATCAAAAAGTTGATTTATTTCACTAATTCCATTCAAAAAGTGAAACGTGTATATTATATTCATTCATTACACACAGACTGATATATTTCAAATGTTTATTTATTTAAATTTTGATTATTATAAAAATTCCCATCTTCCTCTGCACAATACCCCATAGATTTTCGATGGGGTTAAGGTCAGGCGAGTTTGCTGGCCAATTAAGAACAGGGATACCATGGTCCTTAAACCAGGTACTGGTAGCTTTGGCACTGTGTGCAGGTGCCAAGTCCTGAAATCTGCATTATAAATTGAGAATATTCTAATTTTATGACCAGCACCTGTACAACTAAATGGTCTCAATTCCCTAGTTATCCTTTTCAGTTTTCACCACAAGGTGGCAGCAAAGCATTTTGGATTCCTAGCATCATCAGACCTTAAACACAAGTTTGGCATCCACTCTCCACTCTACCAATCATAGGGACATTGACACGTGTGCAACTTCAACACGATTAAATATATTTTAGATTATAGATATAATTATCTATATCTTCAGTAATAGACCAGGTACATTTTGATTTAAGCACCTTGTTTTGGGGGACCAGAAGTCAATCCAAGTCAAATGAGGAAGTCCCAGCAGTCACATGACCCATGCGCCAGACATTACCTGCGGAGCTACGATGTGGCATCAGGGTCTGGGTCTTTACTGGTGCACTGACTGCAGAAGCACAAAGATCAATTCTGAGGAGGACATAAACATTGAATCTACTGAGTAACAGCAAAACACCTCCAAACTCACTGGACAGTGTTATCTTCAAGGCCATGTTATATTCACCTTTGACATTCAAATCCCCACAAAATTGTTTCTGTCATTTTCACACTGTTGATTTTTTTTTAATAACTCAATTGATATATTTATTAGGCTTCACAGGAATGTACAGAGACTAAAACAGGAGGAACTGATCGATGCATTAGCAAGGCGTTGAAAATGGCAAGGCATACTTCTGTATACTGAGACACAAGAATTGTAAAATGAGTCAAATTTAAATGCAAGAAACAGTCTGTCGGCTTTGAGCTGATCGGTGTCTCCAGCATCATTGTTTCCCAACTATATACTATGATAACAGAAAACAAAAAAAGAGGTGGAAGAACTTGACTACTTTGGCCTTGATGTTCATAATACGTCTGCCCAAGTCTAGTCAAAACTTGGCCCTGGGGGGGTGTCAGGGACCCCTTCTCAAGCCACCCGCTGGCAAGGCTTCCCAGACGCTGGGCTCAGCACTCTGGCCTCAGTACTCTGGTCTGGGCTCAGCACTCTGGCCTCAGTACTCTGGTCTGGGCTCAGGCAGAGCCTGCGCTCGGCAGATCCACCACCACAGGAGCACAGTCCTCCAGGTCAGCCTCAAAGTCCCAGCGAAACTTCTTAGTCAGGTGAGCCTTGAACTTCTCTGCTCTCTTACGCAGGGTGCCGTCCACCCCCGAGCCACCGGCGAACTGGAAGAAGTCCTGGAGGAGAGAGGGGCACATGAGGGTTAGAGCTGGAGGAGAGAGGGGGACGTGAGGGTTAGAGCTGGAGGAGAGAGGGGGGATGTGAGGGTTAGAGCTGGAGGAGAGAGGGGGACGTGAGGGTTAGAGCTGGAGGAGAGAGGGGGACATGAGGGTTAGAGCTGGAGGAGAGAGGGGGACATGAGGGTTAGAGCTGGAGGAGAGAGGGGGACATGAGGGTTAGAGCTGGAGGAGAGAGGGGGATGTGAGGTTAGAGCTGGAGGGACAGACATTATACAAAAGCAGACCAGAATTGTCACGGAAATGAATAACCCATTCATACCAGACAAAAGCTGTATTCTTAACACAATAAATCCTGATAATTACCCACACTTTACCTCAAATGTACAGCTTGTCTAGCATAGTAGCATGAAGGTGATCTACCCTCTAGTACCAGTAGTGTGGCGGTGATCTACACTCTACCCTTAGCGTAAAGGTGATCGATCCTTACCTGTAGTGTGGAGGTGAGGAAGTTGTTCTGAGAGACGATGTCCACAAAGAAGTCTGGAGGGATCTCTCCCAGCTGGTGGTAGAGCACAGCGATGAGGCCCAGGTACAGGTCCTTGCGTTCCCTCATCGCCTCCTCCGAACGGCAGAGCAGGGCCAGAAGACTCTTCCAGTGCTCAAAGCCATCATACACGTTGCCGATGACGAAACACACAAACGCAAACTGCAGCTCGCCTGGGACACGCAGGTGAGGAAGAGAAGGGGATGAGGAAGGAGAACAGAACAGACAGAAAGTCTTTATTTATTTATATGTAGAAATCGAAGTGTCCGGATTAACACGGGCATCATAATTCCCTGGTTATTTATGAACAAAGGATCGATTAAGTACATTGCATTTGCCCTCATTTCTTTGGGGCTGTGGTTAATTTGAAATCCAAATCCCCGGTGAACACTACAGCTATGGTAAAGTAAGACTACAAAGTCCCGAGACATTCCACCAGACCGTACCAAAGCAGCTCTACCCCTACGACTCCTCAACTTCCTGCTAGCTCTCCCCACACTCACACACTGCTCTCACACATACTCACACGGCACGTAGAGGGGATGCTCCCACACACACTCACCCAGCATGTTGAGGGGATGCTCTCACACACTCACCCAGCACGTAGAGGGGATGCTCTCACACACACTCACCCAGCACGTTGAGGAGATGCTCTCACACACACTCACCCAGCACGTAGAGGGGATGCTCCCACACACACTCACCCAGCATGTTGAGGGGATGCTCTCACACACTCACCCAGCACGTTGAGGAGATGCTCTCACACACACTCACCCAGCACGTTGAGGGGATGCTCCTTGTAGTTCTTGTCTAGCAGACTCTCCAGGGCGTAGCTGAGGTCCATGCTGCACTTGGTGATGAGTTCAGGGGGAGCCCCCGGGGGATAGGTCTGTCTGGGGATGTGGGAGAAGCGCAGCTCGGTTCCCCTCCCTGGGCTTCATGCGGGGCAGTCTCTCCAGACCCTCCTTCATGCTCTGGCACTCCACGTCGTTCCTCGGCAGGTTCTGCTCCTCCCGGTCTTTCGTGTGTTTCAGCTGGAGCTCCGGGATGACGTCGCTGAACGCGCAGACGCGCCCTGATATGGGCTGCAGGTTGACGGCCAGCTCCTGGGTCACCCGGTCAGTGAGGGATACCCACTTGCGCAGCACGTCGTATGGGTAGGGGCCCAGGAAAGGGTCCAGATCTTGCAGGCTAGCCCGGACTCGGTTCACTTCCTCCTCGTTCTGGGAGGCGGAGAAGTCCATGTCCTCCTCTTTTGGGTCCCAGTTGGCCAGCAAGACTTCTCTTGGTTTGAGCGTGAGGAAAACCCCGGTTTTGGGGCCTGTTTCTCCGCCACAACTGGGATTGTTGGCAGAGCAGAAGTGGAGGAAGTGGAGACCTGGTGGAATCATTTTAACTCCTCGGAAACGCGGTCCAACTTTCCAACTCTTGTAGTCAATGCCAAGCTCCGTGCCCTCTGGGACCCCTAGCAACACCAAGGTAGCACCCTCCTCAAACAGTCGCCGTGCCACCTCTGGGTCCATGTCCACACCGGCCATGGTGACGTATTCCTAATGCATTTGAACGCAAGATAAGTGATACGGTCAGCCGTGTACTTGAATCGTACTGGATAAATGTAACAAAACAATTAGGCTACTTATGATGGTTGTATCTGAAAGTGCGACAGTAGAAGCTACTTTGCTAATTCGCTATATGGAAGAAGAGCATCGGTGTGATGTTGTATACTGTGCTTCATCTACCTACTCACTAGCGTTCGCTTTACCTCGCTAGCTAGGTAAAGTTAGGCTAAGAAGCTAGCTAAGTTAGTCAGCTAGTTAGCATGAGATAGGCAGCTACCGTACAGTATTAGCTAGTAGCTGGTATTTAGGACATGGTTTAGTCTACAAATAATGTGTATTAAATACATCCTAGCCGACGTTACTTACCCTGAAGTGCAGGTTTTCTTGCTAATCTAATATTATCAGAACAACTCTAGAGACAGGTGGAAACTACATGTGTAGGGGCCAATTAGACAGTACTTCCGTGTCACAGAAAAGTGCGCCTTCGTCACGGTTTTTCAAAATACAGCCGCCTCAATTTTCTCGACGATAATATAATAGACTAGATACATTTTTTGGACTAATACTGGGATGTAGTATATATATACTTTTGATAGTCTAATACTATCAGAACAATTCAAGAGCCAGGCGGAAACACGTATGTGTGTGTATTGGCCAATAAGATAGTACTTCCGTGTCACATATAATTTCGCCTTCGTCGCGGTTTTTCAAAAATCACTCGCCCCAGTTTCTGTAGACTAGATTTATATCTGTATTAATACTGGGATACAGTAACAGCCCAAGTTACACAACAACGTGACACCATTACTTTGTATCATGAAACCTACACGCACTTGTGAGGTGCATGTAACGTTAGTTAGATAATGTGGTACGCATGTGGACGTTGTAAAACACCGTGCAGTGTGGGAGAATAAATTAGTTTGGGAAACCGACGAATCTGCGAGCTAACACCCTGGGACGAGTTGACTTGCTCACGGACTAGTGTTTGAACTCGAATGCCCACTAGATGTCACTGATGGCTCACATAAAATGTCATGTCTCGCTCTCTCAGCGTGACTCCACTTCGCGACAGGCCATTCAGAATAACAAGGTGGAACAAATAATAAGGAACCCAGCGGATGCCGTTACAACCATTCAGCCAAGACCTCAGTGAACATCAGAAACCCGTATGGCGAGAGAAGGTACAGTATGCATTTATTGATATTGATGCATTGTAAATAGCATGTAAACCATACTTACAATTTAGTTGTTCACAGTAAGTAGGATTTAACTGTACCAGCACCATGGCTGAGGCCAAGACTGATTTTGAACTATAGTCTTAGGCTAAAAGTCTGCAACAGCATGTGTAGCACATAGCAGTGGCGCACAGCCATGCATTGCTGCTGCAAACTTGGTCTTGGGTTGGATTCCCATTTGGGGCCTGTCTGTGCTCAGGTGGGTTGTCTCCAAAACACCTTCACTGTGGGCTCACATGGGTTTCCCCAATGTAAAAACATACAGAACAGATTACACTCCTGCCCAACTTTGATTTCACACAGTGAAAGTAGAGTAAGAAAGATATCATGCCACCAAATACAGATGAAAGTAACAAGCCTGGCTTGAACATTCAAGAAGTAGAAAGTACCGATATTTGTGTACAAAATGTAAGGAGTGAAAGTGAAAAGTTTTCAGAAAAATAAGTAGTGAAGTCCTGATTCCAGAAAAATCTACTTCAGTACAGTAATGAAGTATTTGTACTTCGTCACTTCCCATACCTGCTGCTAATTATTCAAGTTCACGAAACATGTATCTTTCTTCTTAATCAACAGTCGAGTTTGTTGAGTCATCCAACCAATTAACAAATCAACTTCCCTAAAGAGTGACTCCAGACTTCTCCTGCATGTGTAAGTCAAACCCCCAAACTTTCCTCCTCCCTAAAACACATCTTCCAGCCCTCCCTTCACTAAAACGGAAACAGAGGAGAGAGGAGCAGTGTTTGGTGCTAATCTCTCCTCCCTCAGAACTCCAGAGAGGATATCCTCTGTGTGCTCAAAGCCGGGATTCGGACTTTGCGGCCGCAGTCTGCGAGGAGACAGATAGGCCTTCCTGCTTTATATGTAAAGCTGCCAGCCATAAAGCAGTGGCCCACAGGGTTTTCATCACAACGTCTTTTGTGGTCGCCAAAGGCTGGGTCTAAGCCACTTTGCATTCTGGGAACAGAGGGAAAATGGAAATGACGCTGAGGATTGTGGGTAAATAGGTTTGGCCCTTGCAAGCTTTACGCACTCGTGCACCTTGCACACATCCTGTTGGATCGTTAACTTAAATAATGGGAGAAGATCTTCCTCTTCTTTGGAATGTTCCGGTAAAGCGTTCTCACTCATCTGCTAGTGGTCAGGGTCGGAACCAACCAGAAAATACGTCTAAAAGCCATAAAGTTTTACTGGAGATTTAATGCTGGAATCTTAGAGAGATGTGCATCGCTTGTGAATGATGTCACTTTAGCTGTTTCCTGATGACGATGTGTGTATTTGTCAGTATGACCAATTAGGCACCAATTTGAATGTTACCAAGCCGATACAGTTTCCTGTCTGCACCACACTGTTGCACCCATCAGGCTGTGGCCTCTAACTGTGGCCTCTAGCTGTGGCCTCTAGCGTGGCTAGTGGCCTCGAGCTGTGGCCTCTAACTGTGGCCTCTAACTGTGGCCTCTAGCTGTGGCTTCTAGCTGTGGCCTGAGTTGTGGCCTCTAACTGTGGCCTCTAGCTGTGGCCTCTAGCTGTGGCCTAGCTGTGCCTCGAGCTGTGGCCTCTAACTGTGGCCTCTAGCTGTGGCCTCTAGCTGTGGCTTCTAGCTGTGGCCTGAGCTGTGGCCTCTAACTGTGGCCTCTAACTGTGGCCTCTAGCTGTGGCCTCTAGCTGTGGCCTCGAGCTGTGGCCTCTAACTGTGGCCTCTACTGTGGCCTCTAGCTGTGGCCTCTAGCTGTGGCAGTACCAAGTGCAGGAAATTCTACATTTTTACAAGACGGTGCAGAGGAAACTACACTGTCTATCACACCAAACAAGATCATTGTTAAAATCCTTAAAAATATAATCTACCATGTCATCTTCCTGAGCAGTAAGACGTATCTACGTACTTCTACAATTCTCATACTTCATGTTTAAGTGCCACTCAAGCTGATCATTCCTTTTACATGGCTGGAGATTGACCTTCCCCGCATGAGGTTTGTGTGAAAAGAAGAAATTGATGTGAGGTCTTCCAGTTGACCAAGCACCAATGAAAGAAACGGACATTGAAAAGGCTATAACAACCTGAAATACACATGAATGACACAGTTTTCTCACAATGTGTTCTCAAACTGGATGGTGGTCAGTTATGGAAGCACACTGCTTAAACAGGCTGTCTCTAAAAGCTTTAATATACATTATTCAGGTACACAACAAAAAGAGCCTCACTCGGCTGATTAAACTAGGTTACAGGAAAGTGCTTTTAATGTCCTTTCCGAATGGATATTAAATAGATATTCATTAATTAAATACAAAATGCCACTGTCAACACAAGCCACCATGTGCTCATGACTGCACTGTGTTGAGTGTCTTTCAGGTTGGGCAAGATGTACAACAGGCCAACCCTTTTGTCACCTTGACGATGATGACACGTCCAAATCTTGTCACCGTGTCGAAAGCTTGACTGCAGAGAATGTTCCTTTTATGTTTTCTGTAATGCAGAGTGTGGTTTTGACTCTTCAGGCAAACAGCTCCCTCTTTGAAGAATGATTTGAAAATGTACATTTTAATTAGGTGCACCCAGCCACAACCAATGAGAGCTCAGGAGGAGGCGAAAAAAGATTGCACATCTAAAATTAGCTGATGGAAGGACGGAGCATTAAAACAAGAAATTAGAATGCGAAAGAAAAGCTAGGTGTTTTTTTGTTTTAAATGAAGTGACATGAAATTAAATGCTGTGGGCTATTCTGTGCCTTTTGAATAGAGGATGCATTAATGTTCTGTTTTAATCTTCGAAGAAATATAATGCAATTATCGTTGCTGTTTTGCTTTTCTTTTGCTGGTAAAGTTTTGCAGTGTGTCATTTATTTTGAGCAAGCATGTAGGAAAGCTGTTTCATGTCCTATCATGTTTGTCACTTTACCACAACTTCATAAGTTTGAGTTTAGCACTTTTATCCACACCACAGTTTCAATATGATCTCTACATCCACAGATGACACTTGGCATCTGTGAGGACCATTTCCTGTCAAATTCATCTAGATAGCTACGGTTTCAGTGGCTTCCAATTATGGAAGTGGTTTACTATTACTACATTCTTTTGACCAGCTGGTCAACACGTTTGTCCAAGGTCCAGACCAGCGGGGGGGGTTTCAGGAGGCTGTCCCAGAGGATACCTGATGGTTCGGTCCCAGGGATACCTGATGGTGTCTGGTCCCAGAGGATACCTGATGGTGTCTGGTCCCAGAGGATACCTGATGGTGTCTGGTCCCAAGATACCTGATGGTCGGTCCCAGAGGATACCTGATGGTGTCTGGTCCCAGAGGATACCTGATGGTGTCTGGTCCCAGAGGATACCTGATGGTGTCTGGTCCCAGAGGATACCTGATGGTGTCTGGTCCCAGAGGATACCTGATGGTGTCTGGTCCCAGAGGATACCTGATGGTGTCTGGTCCCAGAGGATACCTGATGGTGTCTGGTCCCAGAGGATACCTGATGGTGTCTGGTCCCAGAGGATACCTGATGGTGTCTGGTCCCAGAGGATACCTGATGGTGTCTGGTCCCAGAGGATACCTGATGGCGTCTGGTCCCAGAGGATACCTGATGGCGTCTGGTCCCAGAGGATACCTGATAACGTCTGGCCCCAGGGTTGTGAGAGTCCAATCCAATAGTCCTGCGATACAACCTACACTGACTTTGGCTCTATTATTCTCTTTGAACCTAACCTTAACATTGGCGTTTGCGTGCCTAATGAAAGCTTTTCTGCTTTTCCAACATTCGATGAATCTCGCGGAGCAAACGGGAGTGGTCATTGTTTCACATCAACTGATTTAATTACTTTACTTGTGAAACAAGATAGGTATTTTTCTAGTTCTCCTTCCTCCCCTCCGCATTTCCCTCCCATCTTGTCTCCTCCTCCTCGTCTCCCCTCAGCCAGCCTCACTCTCTGCCCAGCTATTTTGGGGTAGGATGATTTTAATTATGCATGTTGTCATAGTGCTTTTAGTCAAACTGTCCGTTTAGGTTTGCAGAGTGTGTTTCCATGTTTGAGTAAATGATTATATACATGTGTGTTTGTCTGCGTGTGTGTGTGTATACGGTGTGATCATGGTAGATTGATTCGTGTCAGAAACCCAACCCCTGAAGGTGTTTCAACCTTCAGAGAAGTGGAGACGCGGAGCTGGCAGAGACAGGAGAGAGACCGCTGTGGCCAGTCTTATCATCCCAGGATCCCGAGGCTACCGTCTAGTCTGGTCGTTTGAGGTAGATGAACATTCTGGAATTACCTAGATGGGAAGTGCCACCTTGAGTTCCCCTTTTGGTGTTTCTAAAACCCAGTACTGATAAAGCTCATGAAGTATAAACACAAGGGGATGCTGATTCAAAATGCTGGCGCTGACGCCATCTTGTGGAGACTTTCAGATGTCACGCTCAACTGACACAAATGTACACGAGTACAGGTACTCGTTTCTCGAATTGAAACGACGCCACCCTCCATCCAGACTTACCCAAGTGATATAATTCGTTGAATCATGTTCAGCGGCATCTCTCTAAGCTCTGCCTGAACCAGCAGAGAAGAGCATGTCACATGACTGCAGCGTCATAGCTACTCATGGCCCCATTAAATCCTAGCGGCAATGCTTATGTTCCATTTACTTAGCTGTCTCTCTCCATCTCTCTCTACCACACCCTTTCTTTCCACCCTCTCTCGCTCTTTACCACTCAGTCTCTCTCCACATCTCCCCTCGTTTTACCTCTCTCCCTATCTCTGCAACTCCCTCTCTCTCCACATCTCCCTCTCTCCACCTCTCCCTCCCTCTCTCCACATCTCCCCTCTTTTTACCTCTCTCCCTATCTCTGCACCTCTCCCTCCCTCTCCACTTCTCTCATTTCTGCACTCTTCTCCTTTTTATTAGGAGTTCAAGCTGTTTTCTTCCTTCTGTCCCTGTTGCTCGTTTAGTTGTCCCACACTGTGGATGTTGTTGTGTGGATGTTGTGTGGATGGTCCGATGATCTCTCAGATAACTGGGGATCTTCATATCCGTCTGTCCAAGAGGGACTAAACTAGCACATGCAATTCAACACATACACATTCTCTCATGATCTATTTCTGCTTAAGAGCTTAGCTTTACCACAGAAAATATAATTATAATAGTATCTTCCATCTCTTTGTTTAGTGCTGGCCTTTCAGAGTGGCAGCAGGTCACATACACCAAATGTCATTCTTCAATTGTAGACGAGAGTCTTTCGAGAAGCGAATTCAATTTCATAAATGGATTCATGTCGAGGCTCTTATCTCTTAGCAAAGAAATAATTAGTGTATAATTGCAAATTATGTCCAGTAATATGCATTCCACTGTTCAGATTCATTTAATGACAAAATAATTATCCCTAACTGAACCATAAGAAAGCCTGCCAAACAAGTTTAGGACTTTCTGTCTGTCTGTCTGCTTTTCTCTTTTCTCTGTCTTTTCTGCTATTCTCTCTTTCTCTCTGTCTGTCTTTTCTTGGTTATTCTCTCTTTCTCTCTGTCAGTCTTTACCTGTCTCCTTCCAACAGCCGAAACAACATATTCAGGTGTTCTTTGTGGACAGCAATGTTCTTGTCTATGGGTGAAAAATACGTAATTAAGTGGGTGGAGTAAGTGTGTGTGTGTGCGCGTGTGTGAGAGAGAAATAGAGAGTGTATGTGAGTGAGATTGGCAGCGCTGTGTCCAATCTCTAAAATGTGATTGGCTGTTGAGCTGGAGGAATGTCAGTTTGACTAAGCTTGATTGGATGGCTCCTTGGTTCAGTGTGACAGATGGACGGGAGTGTGGGGTGGATTCAGTCACATGCGTTAGAAGACTTCAAAGCCATTCGAGAGTATAGCCGTGAGTAAAGCCTAGTTTAAATTCACATCCCATCCTCACACAGCAACCCTTGCCCATACACCCTGGAGGAAACCACTCCATCAATGCATTCATCTGGATAACATTTACAATTTGATAACCTTTCAATTTCAAACCTTCGCGTCAAGTAGTTAGCCCTTCAAAAGATGGTCTGTACTTGTTTCCTGAAGTTATCCATTTTGCATAGAACGATATTTTGATCCATGACAATGCAGGTTTTTGAAGACAACTTCTTCAAGGATACGTCACAAAGCACAGTCCTTCTGCTTGTTGTGGCATCTCATCATTAATTGAATTAAAGCGAAAGTATTTCTGGAGCCAGGTGTGTTCTACGGCTGGTGGAGAGGAATTATTTATGATGTTGGAAATTCCCCAGCTCTAATGGGATTGGTCCCGTCAGATTCAATTTGGAGCAACGACTCCCGCATGAGGGACACAACATCTCCTGGCCTCCCTCTTATCTATCGCAAACAACAATCACCCCGCATCAAAACTCTATTTAATACAACCCTGAGTCAGGATGAGTCAATACGAACCTCTAATAACTGTGAAGGTGTTCACACATGCAGACGCACACACACGTGAAAACGAGCGTTCCTAGAACAGCGTTTGTCTTTAATATGCAGCGATGAGCCCACGCCGGCGGGTGTTTGAACAAGCACGTACATTAGGGTCCTAGTGACTCAATCCGCTCCACATTTTTGGCACGGTCTCCTCACACTGTGCTTCAAACCCATAGAGGACAGCTGTGGACCAGAGCACGGACCTGTCATAGAGACTCCTTCCTGCCTTGGTGCAGATGAAGGGATGGCCACAAGGAAAGGAGACGTGTGGACTCCTTCCTGCCTTGGTGCAGATAAAGGGATGTGGCCACAAGGAAAGGAGACGTGTGGACTCCTTCCTGCCTTGGTGCAGATAAAGGGATGTGGCCACAAGGAAAGGAGACGTCTGGACTCCTTTCTGCCTTGGTGCATGAAGGGATGGCCACAAGGAAAGGAGACGTGTGGACTCCTTCCTGCCTTGGTGCAGATGAAGGGACAGCCACAAGGAAAGGAGACGTGTGGACTCCTTCCTGCCTTGGTGCAGATGAAGGGACAGCCACAAGGAAAGGAGTCGTGTGGAAGTTTCAGGCCCCAGCTCCCTGAGTCATCTCTAAAGGCCTTATCTCTGTCCCCCCCGCTCCATTAAGGGAAACGTCAGCCTGTGATTCCAGCAGGTCTTTGTGGTAGCATGGCAGGTGCTTTTCAATTCCAGCCAGGCTACTACACCCTGTAAGGAGGAACATTCACCCTCTCATTCAGAACCGACAGGAAGAGATGGAGGGGGAGTAGAGTGAGAAATGAGAGGGGAGAGGATAGAGAGAGAAATGAGGAGGAAGCAGAATGTGTATGGAGGATATTGAGAGAGAGTGAGCATACTAATCCCTTTGACAGGGTTTTTCCACCATGATGGTTAATTCTCCTCCTTTAGAGTGGGGGGGCTGTGACGGTCCTGACAGCCCTGCTAACTCATCTTCTTTCTCCTTCTCTCTCTCTTTCTCTCTCTCGCCTTGAACCCATCTCTCCTTACATGAATATCTCCTCACCTGTCTCCTTCACCCCCATCTGGAGCCTTTAACTGTCTCGGACATTTTCTCACCTTTAGTTTCAGCTCTCCTCTTAAGAGTCTCTCTCTCTCTCTCCCCCCTCGACCTCTCTCTCTCTCTCCCCCTAGACCTCTCCTATCACTCTCCTCTCTCCCCTCTCTCTCTCCCCTCGACCACTCTCTCTCTCTCCCCCTCGACCTCTCTCTCCTTTCACTCTCTCTCTCTCCCCGCTCGACCTCTCTCGTCCTTTACCCACTCTCACTCTCCTGAAGCAATTCTTTACCCTTCTCTCTCCTTCGTTTGACTTTTCATCGCTTCTTCTCTGCATCGTTGATGTACTACACTCTTATCCCCTTGAGCCTGGTTGGACGATCATGGGTTAAACAACTAGCTCAGCCGGTCTGGACGATCATCATGGGTTAAACAACTAGCTCAGCCGGTCTGGACGAACATGGGTTTAAAACAACTAGCTCAGCCGGTCTGGACGAACATGGGTTAAACAACTAGCTCAGCAGGTCTTGTCTGACCCTTATTGGTCCAAATGACTCTCACCTTGCACAGCCCCTGTGTCCTTCATTTTTTAAGTAAATCATTTGGCGGCCATTTTCCAAATATACACAACTCTTTTGCCTGACTGGTTGGGGTGACATCATGTATGGGTATTGGAAATTGAAATAAATTGCAGAACTAAATTAGAGTTGAGGAATCAATATAAATCTCATTAGAAAATGACATGCTGCTGTGTGTCTGCCCTGAGGAATCAAAGAGAGACTGAATCACAGTGGAGGAATACATTTTTTGACATGGTTTGCTGTAATTGAGAACAATCTTCTTTCCAAAAACTTCCTGTCCCGATGCCAAGGTGTTCTTGAGATGCAATTTGTGTTGTAGAAAGGCAAAGGAGTTTACAGCCTGTCAGAACTGTGTGTCTTTGCAACATAATAACATTGAAAATGACATCATGTCGGTTGGTTTTATCATTCCAGTCTCAATGCCAGCTAACAGCTTTATATAATACCTGGATGAATGAACTCGATTGTGAAATGAATGTGAGCACAATTTACTAAATTGAATTTAGATATGTTTAGGGTTAACCATTTCGCCTACCTGAGGTGGGTTTGTTGATTAGGTTCAGATTTAAGTTAGAGTAGAACAAATTAATGCCTTGGGGTACAAAAACTAGCTACCTCTAAGCAGCAATCAATACTATTAGATGAAGCGTTTCCGAACAGAAAGCTATATAGGCAAGTCAAAGCACTTATCCGTCGAACAGGTGTTTCAGACGTCATTTTATAAGGAGAATGGGCTGCTATAGATGATTTCAGTTTTTTTCCGCCTCCAGAAATGAGGCAAACAGTTGTCTGAAATGCACTTTCGCTGTGTGACTCCAGTTACCTGGGGGAGATGATGGGAGTTGCTGCTCTGACTTGGTTGACTTGACAATCCATTCTCCACGCCGCGCGCCCGCCGTCAGGCAGCGCCAGGCAGCGCGAGATAAGAACACAGCCGAAGACGAGAAGCAGGCAGGTAGACGGAGGGAGGGAGAGAGCTTCTTCTCGATTATTAATTGAACTCACTCGGGTTCCTTTATCACGTCACCACGTCACTGCTTGCCTGGTCCTGAAATAGGCTATATATTTACATGAAATTGCTTTGGCATTTAAGCGATTCTAGCTTAAGCCAATTAATATTGATGTATTCTAAAGACACATCACTTGATCTTGTAAAAAAATATGTTTTTAACAACGCGACCGTTAAGACCTAACGGCATACTAGCTGTTACACACAAGGTAGCCCACATACGCACTTTTATGTAGTAGCTAGGCTAGGTTATGCTACAGATCCATTGAAGATTTAGGCTACTTGGATTTCTATGCATTTCCTCATGCTCGTATCGGCTATAGCTGTTCACATTTCCTTAAAACATTTCCTGCGTGGGCTTATTCAGCTACAATATTAACGAAATAACTGAAAGCTATCAGCTTTTTAGCTTAATCGAGTGTGAAAAACAAACCTGGTAGGGAGAGGCTGCTCTTTTGGCTACACCAGTGCATCTAGCAACTTCTCTGTCGGTTTCCTCCGGCTGTGTGTGAAACCCGACCCGTTAAGCAGGTCCTTACCCGGTCTGCGCTGAAGCGCGCTCATGCAGTCCTCCTCACGATAGAACCACCGCGCAGCCAATCTCCAGCAAAAGCGCGTGCAGTTGTCCTGTTTTAGACCTCTTTAGTCTGTCCGACTTTCCTGTTGTCTTAAGAACCCTATCTATTTCTCCCTCGGCCACTGGCCCGTCATCTCTCTCTCCCCCCACCCTCTCTCTCTCTCTCCCCCATCCTGGCTTTCGTCAGCACTTTTGCACTAATTCCTGCTTCAGTGCACCGGGCATACAGTGCGTGACTTGATCTGACATGAAAGCTGAAGAGGGGCTATTGTAGGTCTGTATAATTGTGAACACTCGGTGAGAGATAAAGCCGATGCGCTGGATGGGGTAGGTCAGAGTAGCCTATATGTCGTAATTCGGAAAACAAGTGTAACAGCATCCTCAGTTGCCTCCTCATAGACATCAGCCTCGTCGCATCACTTAAGAGGGTTGCTTTTTCTCGCGGCATCATTTTGTGATCCCTTCAGAGAATCCCTCTGTCGTCTCTTCTAAGATCTCTCTTCCTCTCGCTCTCTCCAGTCTCTGGCGGTGGGAGGGAAGCTCGCGGGTGCAGTAGGTCACCTAGGCGGTTTAAAGGACTTTGCTTACTGCGGGAGTCGAGTTCGAGTTCGAGCCGGGCAGCAAAGCGGTCTGTGTCGCTACATTCGGCAGCATCGTTTTCGCGGCACTTATTGGGACCCCCTCACAGAACAGAGACGCGACGGGTTTGTTCTTCTCACCACAGGAGTCAGGACATCTTAACGTATCAGCATGATCAACCAATACAATTAATTGGACGATTTGGGATTACTCAAAGATTAAACAAAAAAAATCCATTCTTGGATTTCCGAGGAGCGCATAGCACAGAGAAACACAGTGGCAACCCCAAACTCGCACTGAGCGCCGAGGGAGGTGTTTGAAGATGCAGGTGGATCCGAACTTGGTGTTATCTCGTGCATGGTGTGTGTGCCTGCTCGTGGTTGGAATATTTCTGGATACAAGAGTCAACAGAGTGGTCGGCACGCACCAAGGCATCCCAGTCTCAGTGTGAGTTGCCTCAGTCGCCCTCGTTCACCTTTCTTCTTCGTTGCTTTTTAGTTGAGGAGTTGAGGAGACTTCAGTTATCGTAATCTTAAAACTTGACCTCAAACAATATTTACCTGTGTAGCATATGGATACGAATTTCCACGTTAGGCTATATGATCTGCAGGGCACTGCTCATAACATACGCTTTATAAAGTTAAAATAAGTAATGCATTTATAATTTATCAGATTGTACTGTAGTTTACCACTGAATAGCAATTTCTCATCCCATGCCAACAAACTGAACACTGACTGAAAATATTACAAAAATTGGACGGTACATAGACTCGTAGAATGATTTATAGTCATTAGGCTTTTTTGCAGTGACATAGGCTATTTGACATGTCTTGTCTCTAACAGACAAATAGTTCAGATGTAATCGATTTCTGTGTTTGTGATTATGTCTCACCGCTGTTATCTGTCTCGTGATGTTGTGCAGGGTGAAGTTATGGGCTTCGGCGTTCGGCGGGGAGATGAAATCCATCTCAGCCAAGTACTCCGGATCTCAGCTGCTGCAGAAGGTAGGCTGCACCCCACTGCCACGGTGTGTCAGACACCACGAGGCCCACATCAGGGACAACTTATTAAGATCTCGGGAGAATTAACTGAAAAGTTTTGGGGAGCAGTCTTGTTTTAGTTTCTTGGCAGATTCTAAGAGATATAAACCCAGTGGACAAGTGAAACTCAATTAAAAGGTTGTTCATGGAGTAGTTAATCTAATCGATTTTTTAAATATATATATATGCCTATAGCAAAAGAACCAGGAATGCAGTGTTGGGTGCAAAACAAGTGAGTTGTGACTGCGTAATGAGTTTTACAGGATAGGGCATACTATTTACATTACAAAATAAACCGCAGAATAGATTGTCATGCAAGACATGGTGTTCTGGCAATACATTACCAATACATTACCACAATCTTTAAGGATGTATGGCGCAGAATGCAAGTCCATTATCTCCTATGAACAACCTGCAGAAATGTCCATGGTGTAAAATAAAACATAAAACAATGATTACAAATCACAACATATTAGTAGATATTAGAAGATACTTTCACAAAAGTACATGTTCAGAGGGGGTGGGTATAGTTCAGTGGTTGAGCGTTTGCCTGGAGATGCATTTGCGTCGCTTTGGATAAAAGGGTCCGCTAACAGAACGCATTAGTAGGTTAACACAGCACACACTTCAAATATTAAATAGATTAAGCATAAATACACACAGCACCTAATCTGCCCTCATGCTGCACATGGTGGCGTGGGCTGCTGCACGCGTGCCCCTCTGAGAACCACACACAGGAGAGAGAGAGAGGCCTGGACTGAACCACACACAGGAGAGAGAGAGGCCTGGACTGAACCACACACAGGAGAGAGAGAGGCCTGGACTGAACCACACACAGGAGAGAGAGAGGCCTGGACTGAACCACACACAGGAGAGAGAGAGAGGCCTGGACTGAACCACACACAGGAGAGAGAGAGGCCTGGACTGAACCACACACAGGAGAGAGAGAGGCCTGGACTGAACCACACACAGGAGAGAGAGAGAGGCCTGGACTGAACCACACACAGGAGAGAGAGAGGCCTGGACTGAACCACACACAGGAGAGAGAGAGGCCTGGACTGAACCACACACAGGAGAGAGAGAGGCCTGGACTGAACCACACACAGGAGAAGAGAGAGGCCTGGACTGAACCACACACAGGAGAGAGAGAGGCCTGGACTGAACCACACACAGGAGAGAGAGAGAGGCCTGGACTGAACCACACACAGGAGAGAGAGAGAGGCCTGGACTGAACCACACACAGGAGAGAGAGAGAGGCCTGGACTGAACCACACACAGGAGAGAGAGAGAGGCCTGGACTGAACCACACACAGGAGAGAGAGAGAGGCCTGGACTGATCCTGGGGCTCTGATGGGTGTCCTGTTCTGCTGCACCCCATGGTGGAGCTGATAGGCTGTGTTCACACACACACACACAGTACCCAAACACATGCAATCCCACACACACACACACACACACACACACTGAGAGAGCTTTTATTGCTAAGCAACTAAACGTTTCACACATTTTCAGCATCCCCTTCCTATCTTCCTCGCTATACTTACCCCACCCCCTCCACCCCCTTCTCTACTTAGTGGCTGTGTGGTATCTGTGTGGTGAGTTAGTGGAATGCTAATTTAACTAATGCAGGATCAGTGGACGAAATATCCATGTGTGTTATGTGTGCTAATGAGGTCAGCACAGGATATATCCATCCCATAATGCTAACCTTCCAGGACTGGGACATACATAGACATTGTGGGGGTGTGTGGGAAGTGAACAGGACCACAAGTGGAAAGTGTGTTGAACGGACTAATCAGCAAAACTCTGCCATCAGGTGTGGAATCTCTCTCAAACCCTTTGCTGTAACTAGTTCTCTCTCTCTCTTTCTCTCTCTCTCTGTCTCTCTTACACACACACACACACACACACACACACACACACACACACACACACACACACACACACACACACACACACACACACACACACACACACACACACACACACACACACACACACACACACACAGCATGCACACACACAGTGGATGGATTACATCACATTTTGATAAGGGAGAAGGGATCAGGGCTATCTGTTTGACAGAATAGGATGTGTGCCCTCCTCTCTCTCTCTCTGCCTCCAAGATGACCCCTCCTCCATAAGCCCAACCTCTTTATAAATGCTAATAAGGGCTACAAGGTTAATTGAGCAAAGAAAATAGTACAGACCTTTTTACCAGAAACGCATGTCTGCATTTCCCCCCTGTGTGGAGCCTAGGCAGAAAACCTTAAATCCAACCGATGTATACACACCCTCACACATGGACAAACAGGGAAACGCTGACATATACACAGGTGCGCTTTCACACACACACACATGCACATACATGCTAATACTGTACACAGCACGCACAGACCCGCATGTCCCCACACACACAGATCACGCATGTACTCGTGCGCACACACACACGTTTAGTCCTAGGGTCCTGTTGTTGTGCAGTGTGGAGTGTGTTGTTGGGTGGGCACGTGCCATGTGCTTCAGTCTTGGAGGCCAAGCAGGACTCTGGGGACAGGATGCCTCTGGGCTCAATGAGCTTTCCAATGGTTACCAAATGAATAGACATGTCCAGACTGGCATTGTCTGTGTGATAGTAGCAGAGCCGAGCTGTTTGGATGTGTGTGGATGTGTGGGTCTGTGTGTGGGTGGGTTGTGTGTGTGGGTGTGTGTGTGGGTGTGTGGGTGTGTGGGTGGTGTGTGTGTGTGGGTGTGGTGTGTGTGGGGTGTGTGTGTGGGTGGGTGGGTGGGGGGTGGATGGGCATGGGTGGGTAGATGTGGGTGGGTGGATGTGTGTGGGCGTGGGTGGGTAGAGATGTGTGTGTGTGTGTGGGTGGATGTGTTTGTGTGTGTTCAGTTTCCCCAGGGCAGTGAACAGATGGACTCTGTCTCCCTGGTTATCATTTTGACCCCAGAATATGAAGACTCCCATGGGGCACTCCCACACACACACATGCACACACGCACACACACACACACAAAGTAACACACCTGCTGACATGGATGCAAACTCATGCACAGAAACACACACAGTAAACATTGCTATGCATGCACACACACGCACACACGTGCACTGCTGCACACACAAGCACACACTTTGTGACAGTCCGGGTGGATTGTGTCTAGATGCAATTGACTATGAAATCTGAGAATTTATAAATACAATAAACGTTCTACTCCTGCGTGGGTCACTGTGAGAAGGTGGTAATCCTGTATTTGACCTTGCGCACTCTTCATCGTAGCTTCCAAATCCGGATTCAAAATTTGCCCAAGGAAGTAGAGCCCATCCTAGTGGGTCCGTGCCATGTTTAGCATCGTGGGTTTGGGTTCCACACCGCCCGCAGGAAACCATATGCACTGTTTGTACAAGAAACAGGAAACGAGATGCACTGTTTGTACAGGAAACGGGAAGCTATATGCACTGTTTGTACGTCACTTTGGATCAAGATGGCTGCTAAATGAGTACCAAAAGTATACATTTGAGTTTGAGTATACATACTGGTTTCACTGTCCGTAATCGTATATCCCTCAATAAGCAAATACACGTCCTCCCCCTCCCCCTCCCCCTCCATCTCCCCCCACTCCCCCCACCCCCTCCCCCTCCCCCTCCCCCTCCCCCTCCCCCTCCCCCCTCCCCCTCCCCCTGTCCTGGCCAGCGTCCATTTTTCCGAACCACTTCCTCTGCCTATCGGAAAACATCTCATATTTCAAGGTTAGACAAGTGCAGGGATCAGTGAGGACAATGCGGGGGGGTTGGTGGGGTGTGGGGGGGGGTTGTGTGTGTGAAAATGCCATGCATCGTAAGGCAATGTGTGTTTTCAGATGCACAGGTGTTTTTACAGGTGTGCTTAAAAATTGAGAAGGTGATTTTTGTGAGTGTGGAGAAGTGATCTCCAGATCTAGAACTTTCCATTTTCAGGCAAATCATCTGTACTTGAGATACAGAACACACAGATGCACAACATACAGATGCGTTGATACACACACACACACACACACAAACATCTCATACATGCTGCTTGTTGTTAAACGTTTTGTGTGTGTGTGTAACTATTCTCCCAAGTTCAATTTCATGTATCATTGAGCGTCTGTATGTAAGACATTGATAGCTGTCCACACACACACACACAGCTTTGTTTCACTATCCTAGTCACACACACACACACACACACACACACACACACACACACACACACACACACACACACACACACACACACACACACACACAGGCACACACTACCATGCTTCACCCTGTTGCCCATACAGACAGTAGAAAGAGCTGTATTATCTGGTTTGGGAATACACATCAGAAAGGAGATTTTCTCCTTGATACAGCCAGTGAAGAGAGAGAGAGAGTGAGAGATAGAGAGACATTGAGAAATATAGATTCAACCTGATACTTTATGGATATACAACCTTTCATTGTTTACATAAAGATGATGTTTGCCATCCCCCAACATTTAGATGCACTTCATTAATATTCTCAGGTATAAATTATTATAATTCCTTATCTAGTGAACTATTTTTATGATGAATATGTATTTCAGTCACACACATGGATCTGAGACCATGACTAATTGTGTAATTTCAACAAAGTATGTGTTTATGTGTTTTCACATTTTAATCTAAATTCATTAATGTTTCATTAACAACGGGAATTGAATGAAACCTACACTGTTAATCCCAAGCACAACAGATCAGTCTTTTCCTTTCAACATCTACGCCAATTGGAACTTTTTAATTTATCTTAATTAGATTTAGGAAAATTAGATTTTTGTCAGCTAAATTGTTAATGACATGATTGCTATCTGTGGTCAAAAACAACGAGGCCAATTGAAGTAAAGATGTCTGGCTGTGCTCACAACTCTCAGTTTCCCAGACATCACTCACACTGTGTGTCACAATGACAATGTCACTCAGGAATCTCCTCAAGCTTGCTGTAACTATGTCCATCATGAAATATGACATACATTTTCAAATCTTATCAATATTCAAAAACGCAATCTCTGCCTTCAAAGATGGTATAATGACCTGTGGACCAACAACTTGCCTGGAGAGTGTTGTCCAGGGAGGAGTGGGGTCCGTGGTGACTTGCCTGGAGAGTGTTGTCCAGGGAGGAGTGGGGTCCGTGGTGACTTGCCTGGAGAGTGTTTGTCCAGGGAGGAGTGGGGTCCGTGGTGACTTGCCTGGTGAGTGTTGTCCAGGGAGGAGTGGGGTCCGTGGTGACTTGCCTGGAGAGTGTTGTCCAGGGAGGAGTGGGGTCCATGGTGACTTGCCTGGAGAGTGTTGTCCAGGGAGGAGTGGGGTCCGTGGTGACTTGCCTGGAGAGTGTTGTCCAGGGAGGAGTGGGGTCCGTGGTGACTTGCCTGGAGAGTGTTATCCAGGGAGGAGTGGGGTCCGTGGTGACTTGCCTGGTGAGTGTTGTCCAGGGAGGAGTGGGGTCCATGGTGACTTGCCTGGTGAGTGTTGTCCAGGGAGGAGTGGGGTCTGTGGTGTTAACCCTGACCAGCCGTGTCTCACAGCGGGCAAACGTTGGCCCAGACGGCCTTCCCTCCAGAGCACCATCGCTTGGAATCCCGCCCACTGGCCCAGTTTGATTGGTTCCTAGCTTGTTCAGCTTCCCCTCATTGGCCTTCTCGAAGGAAGGAAGCCCAGGGAATGTAGGCTGACCCCAGTGCAGGGGCCAAAGGGAAGCCGGAAGAGCTCTTAAAACAGCCCAGAGGCAAATTGAAACAGTTCATTAGTATGATGAGTTAAATTGAGTTCCACATGGTTGGAATGTTCAGAGCTGTGATTATGACGGTAATGACATTCCTTCTTCTTCCTGCCCTGAGGATGTCTCAGGTAGGAGGAGAGGCAGGGGGGGAGAGGGGGGGGGAGTAAGGAAAGAGGGGGGGTGAGTAGAGATGAGTCACAGGGACAATGAGGGAGGAGAGAGGGAGGAAAGGCGAGGGAGGGAGTGAGGGTGTGAGGGTGAGTGAGTGGGTAGGGGGTGAGGGAGAAGGGTGGGGGGATTGAGGGGTGGTGAGGGAGAGGGGGAGTAGGGGGTGAGGGAGGGTAGGTGAGGAGGGAGGAGAGGGTGGGGGGAGTGAGGAGGGGTGCGTGAGGGAGGAGGGGTGGGTGAGGGAGAAGGGGTGGGTGAGGCAGGAGAGGAGGGAGTGTGGAGAGTTGAGTGATAGGGCCTGTGAGGGGAAGATGGCCTCTGGTTAGATTTAGCTTTGGTAAATTGAATAGCTGTCAGGATTGGTTCAACGCAACTGGCGATGAGGGGAGGGGGCGTGCGTCGATGTCTCTCTCTCGCTCTCTCTCTCTCTCGCTCTCTCACTCTCTCATTCCACATCTCCCTGTTGCTAACTTTGTCTTTATCTCTCTCTCTTCCTCTCTTATCTCTCTTGTTCTGTTCTCATACTAAATCCCTCACTTCCACACCCGCCCCTCCCCCCGGCTGTCTCTCGCTCACTCCCCCTCTCTCTGTCCTCCTCTCTCTTTGTGATCCAGGCATGTTGGTGGGTGTGTTCTCTTCCTCTGCCATTTGTGACATGACAGAGAGAGAGAGAGAGAGAGAGTGTGTGTGTGCATGTCACAGAGTTAATTACTGTGTTAGTGGGCGAGAGTAAAGCACCACCATCCTTTTATGTGTCTAGCACCAGAGCTTTACTCTACACAGCCACTCACTCACAGTGTAATTACTTCTTTGTTAGTTGTAGAAAAGCGCTACTCTGAAATAGCGCCCCTCATGACTTTTCCAACACTGTGTGCTCGCTTGAGAGTGTTTCTGGAGCACAGAGCAGGCCACAGAGCAGGCACAGAGCAGGCCACAGAGCAGGCCACAGAGCAGGCACAAAGCAGGCACAGAGCAGGCCACAGAGCAGGCACAGAGCAGGCCACAGAGCAGGCCACAGAGCAGGCACAAAGCAGGCACAGAGCAGGCCACAGAGCAGGTCACAGAGCAGGCCACAGAGCAGGCACAGAGCAGGCCACAGAGCAGGCACAGAGCAGGCCACAGAGCAGGCCACAGAGCAGGCACAGAGCAGGCCACAGAGCAGGCCCTGTGTTTCTGTGCTGTGAGACAGGGCCACACTCTGACTCCCTCTCTCCAAAAATACTGCATGTCTGGTGGATATTCGCCAGATCACACGCAGAAAACGGCCCAAGTCGGAATCCAACTACAAAGTTCCAGTGCATCCACACACACACACACACACACACACACACCACACACACACACACCACACACACACACACA
>CAEFZP010002508.1:27500-32500 GCA_903064625.1 Mallotus villosus | reverse complement strand
GTGCCTGTGAGGAGGCATGGAGAACAGTCTTCCAGCCACAGAACACAATTTGTATCGCTAAGAAAACTCAAACAAACAAACAGAAGAACCTTTCGCTTTCCCAAATCAAAGATTGCACTTTAGTTTTTTAACCTGTTCTCAGTTGTTTGGGTTGTCGCTTGAGTAAAGGTTTGTTTTGATTTCTTTTTGGAGAACCCCCTGTCCCTGTTGTTTCCAGACCATAATGCCCATGTCTTGTCTGTGTTGTCATGACATTCAGATGTGTTCTGTTCCTCTTACCGGAGCATGCATGCCCACCCTAACCTCAACCTCCAGAAGTGAAATGCCTAAACTTCACTTGGAGTTCTAGCAGCATCTTAAGAACATTGTATGGATGCTCTAGTGATTCATTTATATTTGTCTTGTATCACACAATGCTTTTCTAAATGGACTGTATTAAGAAATGAAGAATGTGTGTGTGTGTGTGTGTGTGTGTGTTGTGTGTGTGTGTGTGTGTGTGTGTGTGTGTGTGTGTGTGTGTGGCATAGCGGGTGGGGACAGTGAACGATAGTACCCATTAGTGACTGCAAGCTTTCACACACTCACAGAGGCAATGGTGCATATACAATGGCCGCAATGCATACTGGGATTGTTCTCCCAGTAGCATATCATCAGGCATGCGTGTGTCATTCTGTCTGTGTGTGTGTGTGTGTGTGTTGGAGAGGGTGTGCTTGGGTTTGTGGGAGAGAGAGTCTGTCTGTGTCACACCTACACACACACACACACACACATAAACCCACCAACACACATCCCCCAAACACTGTCAGAAGTTGTAAAGGGGATCTCAAGGGAGAGGCTTTGGCCGCCATGCGACTTAGACCGTGGTGCTTCTGTGACAGACAGGACGAGCGTGAAATGAAAGGGTTCCACTTCCCCTCCAGGCGGCGTTCCTCCGCTGAGGGAGCGGCGTGGGGCCTCCTGTACGAGGGGCGGGGAGAAAGAGGGGGGGGCTCCTGTACGAGCTCCTGTACGAGGGACGGGGAGAAAGAGTGATTTTGTGTTTGCGATGCGGTGACGCCGGGGTGATTTCCTCCTGTCTCTGATGATCTACCTTTACAGTTCCCTGGGCACGGGTTGAACGTGAGAACACACCTCCACACACTCACACACACACACACTCACACACACACACACACACACACACACTTATTTACATCTCTAACGGCACAAAGAGTTTTGTGCTCAGGTGAGGTGGCACTTCCGTTGTGGGACCCAGGCTGACAGGCTGACAGGAGACTGAGTGAAGGTCCTGGCTCTCTGACATCTCCCTCTCCTCCCTCTCCTCCACTTCTCCCCCACGTCTCCCTCTCCTCCACGTCTCCCTCGCTTATCACAAGCATGTTCCACCATAATTACAAACACGGCCAAGGGGAATCAATGTGTGTTTATTAAAATGATGACTGTAGTGCAGCAGTAACTGGTTTTCTTCCGAACATCCAGCCATGTACACACACACATACACACACACACTTTTAAGTGCCCTCTATTGACTCGAGAAGGAAATGATTGCTTCTAGCTTTTGCTCTTCTGTTCTGTGGTCCAGCTGAATAATTTAGAGGGCTTTTTGTTGTACTTTAACACCTTAATATAAGACTGTCATCACTGTTTTTGTAGCAGTGCAATCTTGCCGGAATTAGGTTGACGTTGTAGAAATGTATTTTATCATTGTGAGATTCTTATATGATTGGACAATAGTTTGTGCATCTGGTTGTAACATTAAGACAATGACTTAATGTGTCACACACACGACACTATAACGATGTTCTTAAATCTTCAATCACAGTTTAGCTGCAGACTATTTGTATCAGGACAAAACAAATGGTATCATTTGACACCCCTGACATCTTCACTGTCTTCAAATCTCTGATCTCATACTGGTGCTTTGGTTCTCCTTCAACGTGTCGGGCCAAAACGAGGAGGCAAAGCCCTCCCAGTGACACAAACCAGAGGTGGAGTTTACCTGGGTGTCCTGCTGTGCGCCAACACGCTGGCGTTCCACAGCCATCGTGTGCCTTCCCCTCGATGGGGCGCTTTCAAACCCCACCAGCTCTCTGTCACACGACCACGAAACCCCACCAGCTCTCTGTCACACGACCACGAAACCCCACCCCGTGAAAAAGCACCGCGAGAGAGAGCGAAGAAGAAAGCTGCAGATGAGAGGAGAGAAGAAAGGAGAGTTCACTCCGCCCTTCTCCCCCAGAAACAGTCTGAGAATAGATTGAGCGTGACCGTCCAGACGGAGGAATAATCTCTTGCCCTCCCTCTGTCTTTTCAAGCCTTTCTTTTCCCCCCCTCTCCTCTTGTTATGGATGTCCTGGTCTTAAAGCATCAAAGAGTCCATTAACTAGAGTTATCAGACCTGCTCTCTGCACGTTAGACTTCTGTACCGGCTCGTTCCACTCTGCCCAGACAGCCAGAGATGTGTGGTTCTGCTCAGGTTCCACTCTGCCCAGACAGCCAGAGATGTGTGGTTCTGCTCAGGTTCCACTCTGCCCAGACAGCCAGAGATGTGTGGTTCTGCTCAGGTTCCACTCTGCCCAGACAGCCAGAGATGTGTGGTTCTGCTCAGGTTCCACACTGTTGATCTGAGCTCTGAGAGGACAGAAGGTAACAGGCCTTAAGCATCTCCCGCTTTGAGAACTTTGTTTTTCCTTCCCTTTCTTTACAGGTCTGTTTCTCTCTTTCCTCTCCCTCTCTGTCTCACTCTCTTCTCTACCTCAGGACTCTCCCAGAGTGGCCCTCCATTTCAGCAGTCTTTGATCTACACAATACACACGCACACACACACACACACGCACGTTGTTCACCCATACTCTTCTCATCCACTTGTAATAAAACAAACTTGGCAGCAGTAGACCTCCTCATGAGTCCAGCTCCGAAGCTGGTTTATGATTGGACAGAATAAGGAGGCTGAATAAGCTGGTTTATGATTGGACAGAATGAAGAGGTTGAGAAGGAGGTTGAATAAGGTGGTTTATGATTGGAGAATGAGGAGATTGAAGAGCTGGTTTATGATTGGACAGAATGAGGAGGTTGAAGAAGCTGGTTTATGATTGGACAGAATGAGGAGGTTGAAGAAGCTGGTTTATGATTGGAGAGAATGAGGAGGTTGAAGAAGCTGGTTTATGATTGGACAGAATGAGGAGATTGAAGAAGCTGGTTTATGATTGGAGAGAATGAGGAGGTTGAAGAAGCTGGTTTATGACTGGACAGAATGAGGATGTTGAAGAAGCTGGTTTATGATTGGAGAGAATGAGGAGGTTGAAGAAGCTGGTTTATGATTGGACAGAATGAGGAGGTTGAAGAAGCTGGTTTATGATTGTTGAGAATGAGGAGGTTGAATAAGGTGGTTGAATAAGGTGGTTTATGATTGGACAGAATGAGGAGGTTGAAGAAGCTGGTTTATGATTGGAGAGAATGAGGAGGTTGAAGAAGCTGGTTTATGATTGGAGAGAATGAGGAGGTTGAAGAAGCTGGTTTATGATTGGAGAGAATGAGGAGGTTGAAGAAGCTGGTTTATGATTGGAGAGAATGAGGAGGTTGAAGAAGCTGGTTTATGATTGGACAGAATGAGGAGGTTGAAGAAGCTGGTTTATGATTGGACAGAATGAGGAGGTTGAAGAAGCTGGTTTATGATTGGAGAGAATGAGCAGGTAGATGACTCGACCAGCAGTGTTTCTCTGCTCTTTGTTGGGGATTTGGATTCATGTGAGCTTGTCTGACCTTTACAAACACTTCAAATCCTTACGAGGATCTTCCCAAAGGTAATGTGGCCAGTTCCCTTTGAAAACAGGTGGTCATCTACAGAAATGTCTGCTTGTCTAAACTTTCTAGATTGTATGTGTGGCATTAGGGTGTGTATGTGTATACCTATGTACAAGTGCATGCGACCTCAACAGCTGTGTGTGTGTGTGTGTGTGGTGAAAGGTGCTCCAGTGATGCGTAAAATGAGCTGAGGGTTTGGGGATTGAGGCTGAGTCTCTGTGTGAAATGACGTTTTTCTCCTTCATTAATCACTGTGCCATCAAACCCCACAGAGACCTCACACACACAAGCGGGCGTGCATACACACACACACCACACACACACACACACACACACACACACACCTCTCCTACTCACACACACACAAGCGGGCGTGCATACACACACACACACACACACACCACTCACACACACACAGCGGCGTCAACACACACACACACACACTCTCTCCTACTCACACACACACAAGCGGGCGTGCATACACACACACACACACTCTCTCCTACTCACTCACACACACACACACCATCTTATTGACAAATTTCGTACGTAGCATGAGTTGTTAGATAAGATCTGTGTGATGACTAGTCTGTTTCACATGTAGTACATGATGCACACACACACACACACACACATACTTTACACTGTACAGTCCTGCTCCTCCTGTCAGTGTGAGTGTGTGTGTGAGACTAGTGTGTGTGTATGTATGTATGTGAGTCCGTGTGTGCATTTGTGTGAGTCAGTGAACGTGTGTGTGTGTGTGTGTGTGTGTGAGAGACAGTGCATGTGAGTGTGTGTGTATGTGTGTGAGACAGTTTATGTGAGTATGTGTGTATGTTTGTGAGACAGTGAATGTGTGTGTGTGTGTGTTTCAGATCCTGGCTGACTGCTGAAACCTG
Source organism: Mallotus villosus (assembly GCA_903064625.1). Taxonomy (NCBI): domain Eukaryota; kingdom Metazoa; phylum Chordata; class Actinopteri; order Osmeriformes; family Salangidae; genus Mallotus; species Mallotus villosus. The sequence continues at coordinate 27,797 of CAEFZP010002508.1, read as the reverse complement.
GAGATGGAGGCAGGCCGTGGGCAGTTGCTGTCCTACTGTTGAAGCACTCTGTGAGGAAGAGATTAGCAGCACAATCCCCTGTGTCTAGTGGGGCACAACAGAGAGTGAGAGAGGGAGAGAGGGGGAGAGAGGGGGAGAGAGGGAGAGAGAGGGGGAGAGAGGGAGAGAGAGGGGAGAGAGAGGGAGAGAGAGGGAGAGAGAGGGAGAGAGAGAGGGAGAGAGAGGGAGAGAGAGAGGGAGAGAGAGAGGGAGAGAGGGAGAGAGGGAGAGAGAGAGGGAGAGAGAGGGAGAGAGAGG